>JARQOD010000004.1:398083946-398137980 GCA_033576555.1 Oophaga sylvatica
GCCGGGGCAGCAGCCGGCTCTGTGCTGCAGGGGGGCTCCGCCGGCATTTCGGTCTTAGCCGGAAAGCCCCCCGCAGCTCCGCTCCCTCCTGCATCTCGGTGGCGTCCTCAAACATGGCCGCCAGGGGACTCCGGTAAGATGGCCGCCGAATCTCATTCAAGTCTCGGCAACGAGATCTCTTCTCCCGAGATCTTGTCCTGAGATCTCGGGAGAAGAGATCTCGTTGCCGAGACTTGAATGAGATTCGGCGGCCATCTTACCGGAGTCCCCTGGCGGCCATGTTTGAGGACGCCACCGAGATGCAGGAGGGAGCGGCGCTGCGGGGGGCTTTCCGGCTAAGACCGAAATGCCGGCGGAGCCCCCCTGCAGCACAGAGCCGGCTGCTGCCCCGGCACCACCGCACGGAAGACTTAGTCGGGACCGCCACCGGAGGCCCCTGGCGGCCATGTATCAGGAGGCCGCAGCAGCGGAGCTGCGGGGGGCTGTCCGGCTAAGAGGGAAATGCCGGCGGAGCCCCCCACGCAGCACAGAGCCCCGCTGCTGGCCAGACACCACAGGAAGGCTGCCGCCGCCACCGGGACCGCCGCCGCCACCGGATTTTTTGGTATGTTGGGACCATAAGGCGCACCCCCATTTTCCCCAAATTTTGGGGGGAAAAAAGTGCGTCTTATGGTCCAAAAAATACGGTAGATAAGTTATTTTGAGAAGTCACCTGTTCCTGTCTGACAATGTCCGCCATTTGTCTCTTTACAGAGTGGTCTTTTAACTCTTTTTGCAAAGTGGATCCTTGGATCATTTCGTAAGGCTTATAACAAATATGTAATTTTCTTCGTATGTCATAGATTTGATTACAGGGATGACTCAGTTTAGGAGATTTTGACACAGGTTTTTGAAAAGATCTTACTCTGTCTGTTTGATTTATTTTACTTTCACGATTCTCATGTTTTCTAGCAAAATCAAGGGATTGCGCACATTCAAATAAAGTATCTTTTTGTGATGCAATAACACGAGATACAGAATTTAGAAATCCAAATTTGTCTACAAAATACTTTATGATTGATTGTGTTTTGACATTGGTAATTAGAGTTTTGTACAACCTTTCAAATATGGACATGAATGTAAAAGTACATTCTTTCCGACCAATCCTTAATTTTTGAAGAATATCAATATCTGGACAATTTTCATTTAATGCACAGAAAATCAGAATTTTCAATCTGTCTTTATCATCTAGATCTCCATGTAATTCGTTATCACAAGTCAATTTTAACCCCTTCATGACCCAGCCTATTTTGACCTAAATAGGCCATTTTTTGCAATTTTGACCAGTGTCCCTTTATGAGGTAATAACTCAGGAACGCTTCAACGGATCCTAGCGATTCTGAGATTTTTTTTTCGTGACATATTGGGCTTCATGTTAGTGGTAAATTTAGGTCGATAATTTTTGCGTTTATTTGTGAAAAAAATGGAACTTTGGCCAAAATTTTGAAAATTTCGCAATTTTCAAATTTTGAATTTTTATTCTGTTAAACCAGAGACGTATGTGACACAAAATAGTTAATAAATAACATTTTCCACATGTCTACTTTACATCAGCACAATTTTGGGAACAACATTTTTTTTTGTTAGGAAGTTATAAGGGTTAAAAGTTGACCAGCGATTTCTCATTTTTACAGCAAAATTTACAAAACCATTTTTTTTTAGGGACCACCTCACATTTGAAGTCACTTTGAGGGGTCTATATGGCAGAAAATACCCAAAAGTGACACCATTATAAAAACCTCACCCTCAAGCTACTCAAAACTACATTCAAGAAGATTATTAACCCTTCAGGTGCTTCACAGGAACTAAAGCAACTTGGAAGGAAAAAATGGACATTTTAATTTTTCCAACAAAAATTTTCTTTTAGCATCAATGTTTTCATTTTTGCATGGGCATCAGGATAAAATGGACCCTAAAATTTGTTGGGCAATTTCTCCTGAGTACACAGATACCTCATATGTGGTCATAAACCACTGTTTGGGCGCACGGCAGGGCTCAGAAGGGAAGGAGCGCCATTTGACTTTTTGAATGGAAAATATGCTGGAATATTTAGCGGTTGCCATGTCGCATTTGGAGAGTCCCTGTGTGCCTAAACATTGGAGCTCCCCCACAAGTGACCCCATTTTGGAAACTAGACGCCCTAAGGAACTTATCTAGATGCAGAGTGAGCACTTTGAACCCCCAGGTGCTTCACAAATTGATCCGTAAAAAAAAGAAAGTACTTTTTTTTTCACAAAAATTTTCTTTTAGCCTCAGTTTTTTCATTTTCACATGGGCAACAGGATAAAATGGATCCTAAAATTTGTTGGGCAATTTCTCCTGAGTACACCGATACCTCATATGTGGTCATAAACCACTGTTTGGGCGCACGGCAGGGCTCAGAAGGGAAGGAGCGCCATTTGACTTTTTGAATGGAAAATATGCTGGAATATTTAGCGGTTGCCATGTCGCATTTGGAGAGTCCCTGTGTGCCTAAACATTGGAGCTCCCCCACAAGTGACCCCATTTTGGAAACTAGACCCCCAAGGAACTTATCTAGATGCAGAGTGAGCACTTTGAACCCCCAAGTGCTTCACAAATTGATCCGTAAAAAAAAGAAAGTACTTTTTTTTTCACAAAAATTTTCTTTTAGCCTCAGTTTTTTCATTTTCACATGGGCAACAGTATAAATTGGATCCTAAAATTTGTTGGGCAATTTCTCCTGAGTACACAGATACCTCATATGTGGTCATAAACCACTGTTTGGGCGCACGGCAGGGCTCAGAAGGGAAGGAGCGCCATTTGACTTTTTGAATGGAAAATTAGCTCCAGTCGTTAGCGGACACCATGTCATGTTTGGAGAGCCCCTGTATGCCTAAACTTTGGAGCTCCCCCACAAATGACCCCATTTTGGAAACTAGACCCCCTAAGAAACTTATGCAGATGCACAGTGAGCACTTTGAACCCCCAGGTGCTTCACAAAACTTTATAACGCAGAGCCGTGAAATAAAAAATCATTTTTTTTCTCAAAAAATTATTATTTAGCCCCATATTTTTTATTTTCACAATGGTTACAGGAGAAATTGGACCCCAAAAGTTGTTGTCTAATTTGTCCTAAGTACGCTAGTACCTCACATGTGGGGGAGAACCACTGTTTGGGCACACGTCAGGGCTTGGAAGGGATGTAGTGACGCTTTGAAATGCCGACTTGATGGAATGGTCTGCGGGCGGGCAGAGCCCCTGATGTGCCTAAACAGTAGAAACCCCCACAAGTGACCACATTTTGTAAACTAGACCCCTCAAGGAACTTAAATAGATGTGTGGTGAGCACCTTGAACCCCCACGTGCTTCACAGAAGTTTGTAATGCAGAGCCGTGAAAATAAAAAATCATTTTTTTCCTCAAAAACTGATTTTTTTAACCCGCAATTTTTTATTTTCACAAGGGTAACAGGAGAAATTGGACCACAAAAGTTGTTGTACAGTTTGTCCTGAGTACACTGGTACCCCATATGTGGGGGGGAACCACTGTTTTGGCGCATGGGAGAGCACAGAAGGGAAGGAGCGCCATTTTGGAATGCAGACTTGATGGAATGTTCTGTGGGCGTCATGTTGCCTTTGCAGAGCCCCTGATGTGCCTAAACAGTAGAAACCCCCCACAAGTGACCCCATTTTGGAAACTAGACCCCCCAAGGAGCTTATCTAGATGTGTAGTGAGCACTTTGAACCCCCAAGAGCTACACAGAAGTTTATAACGCCGGGCCATGAAAATAAAAAAATCATATTTTTTCCACAAACATGATCTTTTAGTCCCCAATTTTTTTATTTTCCCAAGGGTAACAGGAGAAATTAGACCTCAAAAGTTGTTGTCCAATTTGTCCTGAGTACGCTGATATCCCATATGTGGGAGAAAACTACTGTATGGGCACACTTCGGGGCTCGGAAGGGAAGTAGTGACATTTTGAATTGCCGACTTGATGGAATGGTCTGCGGGCGTCATGTTACGTTTGCAGAGTCCCTGATGTGCCTAAACAGTATAAACTCCCCACAATTGACCCCATTTTGGAAACTAGACCCCGCAAGGAACTTATCTAGATGTGTGGTGAGCACTTTGAACCACCAAGTTCTTCACAGAAGTTTATAACGCAGAGCCGTGAAAATAAAAAATCATTTTTTTTCCACAAAAATAACTTTTTTAGTCCCCAATTTTTTTTCCCAACAGTAACAGGAGAAATTAGACCCCCAAAGTTGTTGTGCAATTTTTCCCGAGTACGCTGATACCCATATGTGGGGGTAAACCACTGTTTGGGCACACGTCGGGGCTTGGAATAAAGGGAGCACTGTTTGACTTTTTGAACGCAAAATTTGCAGGAATCAATGGTGGCGCCATGTCGCGTATGGAGATCCCCTGATGTACCTAAATAGTGGAAACCCCTCAATTCTAACTCCAACCCTAACCCCAACACACCCCTAACCCCAACCCTAACCCCTACACACCCCTAACCCTAATACAAACCCTAACCATAACCCTAACCCCAACACACCCCTAACCCTAATCCCAACTCTAACCATAAACCTAACCACAAGCCTAACCCTAATCCCAACCCTAACCCCAAAACACCCCTAACGCTTATCCCAACCCTAACCCTAATCCCAACCTTAACCCTAATTCCAACCCTAACCCTAATTCCAACCCTAACCCTAGTTCTAACCCTTACCCTAGTTCTAACCCTTACCCTAGTTCTAACCCTAACCCTAGTTCTAACCCTAAGGCTGGGTTCATATTGCGTTTTACCAGCCCGTTCAACACGTAGCGTTGACGGGCTGGTAACGGTATAGCATAACGCGATCGCGTTATGCTATACCCGCTAGTGCAGAGGAATCAGCGATGATTCATCTGTGCTAGCGGTGATGGAGCCCAGACGCTGCAGCCTGCGTCCAAGGCTCCGTCACTGAATGACGACACGTCGCGAACGCATGCCGCTTCATGGCATGCGTTGCGATGCGCACACAAATGGGGTGAATGGCAGCGTTAACGGACTGCGTTACACCGCGTTATACCGCGGTGAAATGCAGTCCATCTAACGGACTGCCATAATGCAATATGAACCCAGCCTGACCCTAAGACCCCGTGCACACGTTGCGGATTCACTTGCAGATTTTTCTAAAATCCGCAGGTAAAACGACCTGCCTTTTACCTGCGTATTTAGCGCGGATTTGCTGCGGTTTTTCTCTGCGGTTTTACGCCTATAATGGAATAGGTGTAAAATCGCTGCGGAATCCGCACAAAGAATTGACATGCTGCGGATTTAAAACTGCAGCAAATCCGCGCTGAAAAATCTGCAGCATGTGCACAGCGTTTTTTTTTACCATTTATTTGCATTGTACTGTACATGGTTTCTGGATCTGCTGTGGATCCGCAGCGCCAAATCCGCTGCGGATCCGCAGCAAAATCCGCTGCTGATCCGCAGCAAAATCCGCTGCGGATTAGCAGCGAAATCCGCTGCGGATCAGCAGCGAAATCAGCTGCGGATCAGCAGCGAAATCAGCTGCGGATTAGCAGCGAAATCCGCTGCGGATCAGCAGCGAAATCAGCTGCGGATCAGCAGCGAAATCAGCTGCGGATCAGCAGCGAAATCCGCTGCTGATCCGCAGCTGATTTCGCTGCTGATTTCGCTGCTGATCCGCAGCGAAATCAGCAGCGGATCAGCAGCGAAATCAGCTGAGGATCAGCAGCAAAATCAGCTGCGGATCAGCAGCGAAATCCGCTGCTGATCCGCAGCTGATTTCGCTGCTGATTTCGCTGCTGATCCGCAGCGAAATCAGCAGCGGATCAGCAGCGAAATCAGCTGAGGATCAGCAGCAAAATCAGCTGCGGATCAGCAGCGAAATCCGCTGCGGATCAGCAGCGAAATCCGCTGCGGATCAGCAGCGAAATCTGCTGCGGATCAGCAGCGAAATCAGCTGCGGATCAGCAGAGAAATCAGCTGCGGATCAGCAGAGAAATCAGCTGCGGATCCGCAGCAAAATCCGCAACGTGTGCACAGGGCCTAATAGGTAAAAAAAAAAATTCTTTATTATTTTTCCCTACCTATGACAGGGGGTTCACTTACTTTTTTTTATTTTGATCACTGTGACAGTTTATCACAGTGATCAAAATAAATTTTTTGACTATGCAGGGCGCACTGCGCATGCGCCGGCCGGCGGGCGCACTGCGCATGCGCCCGCCATTTTCCAAGATGGCGGCGCCCATGAAGAATCCCGGGCAGCCGCCGGGAAGGATCCAGGGACATCGGTGGACCGGGAGAGGTGAGTATGGGGGTCGGAAGTGAGGGGGGGGGGATCGGAAGGTGGGGGCAGCGGAGGCCAGGACGAGGGGAGCTTTTAGTGACGGCGGTGACCGACCGCTGCCATCTTTCGGTGGCGGCGGCCGATCGCCGCCGTGAATCCGTGTGGGGGGGTCAGGGCTCGGTGTCCAGCCATGGCAGATGCTATTGCAGCATCGGCCATGGCTGGATTGTAATATTTCACCAATTACCTTGAAATATCTCAGCTTGTAGTTCCTTTCTTGGACAACGCTCTTGTCATCAGCACGTCAGCACGTCTGATTCCTGTAGTCAACTCTTAGTCCTCATTCATAGGTTCTTTTCTGATCCTGAAATATCGTAGTGTGATTTCTTTGACGACTTGCACATCTGACGTTCTTTTGCTTCTATTCCTCCCCTTGCAAGTTTTCAGAAATTCACACTCTAAAAATCAAGTGTGACTGGCTGGCTCTCCAAAATGTTAAAAATGCTTAATTTTGTATATTTTTGGACTTGTTACCAGATGCGATACTTTAAAGTAAATGTCAAGTTTCTTATAAAAAAAAATGTAGTGATTTATTGGACTGTTTACCAAAAAAACATCATTACAGGAAAACATAAAATGAGTGAAATAGTTACGAAGAGATTGTCCATTTGTCCATAGCAAAACTTGTACACATCTTTCCTTGGTGTCCTGAATGGTAAGAATGACATTCTGGCCTTCTCAGCAGCGTCTCAGGGAAGCAACACGTGGTTGCAGCTGTTCATTCATCATAGTGTCAGAGTAAAGTGTCTGTAGAGAGCGCGAGCGAGCAAGAGCCACCCCTCCCTTCGTGTAGCCATTATATATGTCCCTTAGATCATGTGATCTCTGTATATGGAGTTGCCACTTTACCATACAGAAATAGCATCTGTAATATCAGCTGAAAGTCAATGTGCTCAGTACAGAATTGAGTGTAGAATAAATCCATAACCAATAATTAATATTTAACAATTACAATATAAACAATGCATTTTTGCAACAACTTAGGAAAACTGCAACAAGAAATCGCACTGCTGTCACAACTCTGCCCCAACAGCCTTAGGCTGGAGTCACACACAATGTATAAAAATACGGTCCGTTTTTCACGGACCAGAATCGCACAAATGTTTCATGAACAGTGATCCGTTTGTCATCCGATTGTAATGCGAGGAAGCGATTTTCTCGCATCTAAGCATCCGTGTGACATCCGTATGGCATCCGTATAGCGAGATTTTATCGCCGGCTTGCAAAATGGACATATAATGGGTCCCAATGACAGGTTTTAAAACACAAACAAAAGAATAGATATATACACATATATATATATATGTCACTGAGACACATACCGTATATACTCGTGTATAAGCCGAGATTTTCAGCCCATTTTTTTAGGGCTGAAAGTCCCCTCTTGGCTTATACGCTGGTCATATACGGGGGTCGGCGGGGAAGGGGAGCGGGGGTGTCGGATCATACTTACCCCTCTGCCGGTGCGTCTCTGCAGCCCCCCTGCTTCTCCCACGATCTCTGGCTCCTTCCTGCAGCGGTCACATGATACCGCTCATTAAAGTCATGAATATGCACATATTCATGACTTTAATGAGCAGTACCACGTGACCGCTGTAGGACGGAAGTGCTGCGGAGACCGCGGGAGAAGAGGAGAGGCTGCAGAGACGCGCCGGCGGAGGGGTGAGTATAGCGATATTTACCTGTCCTCTCTCCACCGCTGCGATGCTCCCTCGTCCGACTCCTCTGGCTGTGAATGTTCAGGCAGAGGGCGCGATGATGTCGTTAGTGCGCGCCGTGCCCCCTGCCTGATCATTCACTGCCGAGGACCCGGAAGATGGAGCAGCGCAGCGGTGTAGAGAGGACATTGTTGTGAATGGACTTGAAATGAGTTCTGAGCAGAGGCTCCCTCTGGTGCTTACAAGCGGTACTGGACTGTCCAGTGAAGATTGTGAAGATTGGGAATCAGGTGTTACTGACTGGTCTTATATAAGGGAGTCGCCTTCCCATCAGGGTTGCCGGTGATCAATTGTTCTGGTCTCAATCCTTGATTCCTGTTTCCTTTGTAGCCTGCTGTGTCGTGTCTGCATCTCCTGCTAACAGATAAGACATTTTCTTCTTTTTGTTTTTGTGCTTGATTTTTGCATTTTGTCTTGCACTTCTGTGGGGGCCTTCAGGGTCCCCTTCGGGGGCTTTTGCCCTCTTAGTTTAGTTCAGCCACTGATGTTTGTACATTTGCTTTTTCCAGTTTTTTCAGTGGCTGCTGTTTTGATTTTGTTACACCAGAGAACTAATTTAGGTGGTAGAGGTCGTGTGATCTCAGGTGTTTTTGAAATTAGTAGAGTTGGTGCTTTTCAGGGTTTTTTGGGATTGCAGTAAGTGCCCTTCCTATCCTTTTCTATTTAGGTAGTTTGGGCCCCAACGTTTGCTCATACTATTTTCTGTCTGTGTCAGTATTTCTTCTTGTCTAATCGCCATTACATGTTTGGGGGCTTTCTATGTTCTTTGGGGATCTGCTCCGGGGCAGATAGCTTTCCTCTTTCTATCTTTAGGTGTAGTTAGTTTCTCAGGCTGTGACGAGGCGTCTAGGACCAACGTAGGAACGCTCCACGACTGCCTCTAGTTGTGGTGGTTAGTCAGGGTACTGCAATCTCATAGATTCCAACTGCTCTGGTGTATTGCCTTTTTTACCTGCACTCCTCAGCTACCGAAACATAACAGTATCACCGGCCCAAAAATTGAAAATTGTATGGTACTCACAGAAGGGAAAAAATATTGTGAAAGAAAAAAGGTTGTCAGAGTTGTCAGAGATATTTTTCGGTTTGTTGCATTTTTTTTTTTTTTTTTCCCTCTGTATCTCTGGGTGCTGGGGAGGATTTTTTCTCTTAATGGAGTTTGCACAGTTGTCTGGCCGTGTGGATCAGCTTGCCACTGAGGTTCAGAGTATTGCTACCTATCTTGCTAGGTTGCCTGTTGTGGAACCTAGGATTCCCATGCCAGATTTGTTTTTGGGGGATCGAGCCAAGTTTCTGAATTTCAAAAATAATTGTAAATTGTTTTTTGCCTTAAAATCTAAGTCCTCAGGGAACGCAGCGCAGCAGGTTCAAATTGTCATCTCTCTCCTGCGCGGCGATCCTCAGGATTGGGCTTTTTCCCTGACTCCTGGGGATCCTGTTTTGAGTGATGTTGATGCATTTTTTCAGGCCTTGGGGTTATTATACGATGAGCCTAATGTCACTGATCAAGCTGAAAAAGCCTTGTTGGCATTAAATCAGGGGCTTGATGACGCTGAGTTATACTGTCAGAGATTCCGTAGGTGGGCAGTCCTGACCAAATGGAATGACGACGCTTTGGCAGCCCTTTTTCGGAAGGGTCTGTCAGATAATGTAAAGGATGTTATGGTGGGATTCCCTGTCCCCTCTGGTCTTAATGATTCTATGTCATTAGCGATTCAAATTGACAGACGTTTGCGTGAACGGAGAAGTATGCGTGGAATAGTGTTGCCTTGTGAACCTGCTTCTGAATCCATGCAGTGTGATAGAGTGGTTTCTGGGGCACAGCGTCATGAGTTTCGAAAGCGCAATGGGTTATGTTTCTACTGTGGTGATGCCTCTCATGCTATTTCAGTCTGCCCTAAGCGGGGAAGACGTTTTGCACGCTCAGTTGTCTTGGATAGTGTTCAGACTAAGTTTTTATTAACTGTTACTCTGATATGCTCTCTGTCCTCATTTTCTGCTCAGGCTTTTGTTGATTCGGGAGCAGCTATTAACCTGATGGATTTTGATTTTGCTAAACGTTGTGGGCTTCCCTTGATACCCCTACAGAAGTCTATTCCCCTACTGGGGATCGATTCTACCCCTTTGGCTGAGAATAAACCTCAGTTCTCTACTCAGGTGATAATGAGGGCTGAACCTGATCATCAGGAGAGCTGCAAATTTTTGGTTCTGTATAATCTGCATGACATTATCGTGCTGGGTTTCCCTTGGTTACAGTCTCATAATCCTGTTTTGGATTGGAAATCTGTGTCTGTAACCAGTTGGGGCTGCCAATGTGTTAATACCAACACTCCTGTTTTTTCTGCCTCCCCCCAGGCTCAGGATGTGCCTGACTTTTTGATTGATTTTTCTGATGTGTTTAGCGAAAGTAAATCTGCATCCTTGCCTCCCCATAGGAGCTATGACTGCGCTATTGAATTAGTGCCTGGTAGTAAATTCCCTAAAGGTCGCCTTTTTAACTTGTCTGTACCTGAACATGATGCTATGCGGTCTTATATCAAGGAGTCATTGGAGAAGGGTCATATCAGACCATCCTCTTCACCCTTAGGTGCCGGTTTTTTCTTTGTGGCCAAAAAGGATGGTTCATTAAGGCCGTGTATTGATTATCGTCTTTTGAACAATATTACTGTGAAATATCAATACCCGTTACCCTTGATTTCCGACCTGTTTTCCAGGGTGAAAAACGCTACTTGGTTTACCAAGCTTGACCTCAGGGGGGCATATAACCTTATTCGCATTAAGCACGGGGATGAATGGAAGACGGCATTTAACACCCCTTAGGGGCATTTTGAGTACCTTGTGATGCCCTTTGGGCTCACTAATGCTCCTTCTGTCTTCCAGTCCTTCATGAATGACATTTTCAGGGATTTGGTGGATAAATTTCTGATTGTTTATTTGGATGATATCTTGATTTTTTCCAATGACTGGGACTCTCATGTGAAACATGTTCGAACTGTATTCCAGATTTTGAGAGAGAATGCTCTGTATGTGAAGGGATCAAAGTGTCTTTTTGGCGTACAGAGGATCTCATTTTTGGGATTCATTTTGTCCCCATCTGTTATTGAAATGGACCCGGTCAAGGTTCAGGCCATCTGTGATTGGGTCCAACCTACTTCATTAAAGGCTCTTCAAAGATTTTTGGGTTTTGCCAATTTTTATCGTAAATTTATTGGTAATTTCTCGGTTATTGTTAAACCATTAACTGATTTGACCAAAAAGGGTTCTGATGTGGTGAATTGGCCTCCTGAGGCAGTCTCTGCATTTCAGGAACTTAAGCAGAGATTCACTTCTGCTCCTGTTCTACGGCAGCCTGATGTTTCTCTGCCATTTCAGGTGGAGGTTGATGCCTCTGAAATTGGGGCAGGTGCCGTTTTGTCCCAAAGAGATCCAGAGACCTCTAAAAGTAACCCTTGTGCCTTTTTCTCTCGAAAATTTTCTCCAACTGAACGTAATTATGACGTGGGTAATCGGGAGTTATTGGCCATGAAGTGGGCTTTTGAAGAGTGGAGACATTGGCTGGAGGGAGCCAAACATCAGGTGGTGGTCCTTACTGACCATAAGAATCTGGTTTATCTGGAATCTGCCAAGCGACTTAATCCTAGACAGGCCAGGTGGGCCTTGTTTTTCACACGTTTTAATTTTGTGGTTAGTAGTATAGGAACTGTATTACTCATCAAACTCAATTTGACAGGTCGACACGCCCCCTATCATTTAATCCGTCTCCCTGTCAGATTGATCCAGGTCGTCATGTCCCCTGGCTGAACTTTGCTCAGGCTGGGAAATCTGGTCTGATGGATTTGTGAATTTCATTAAGGACCCAGTAAATGTAAAGCTATTTTCTAGCAGAGTCTGTAGTACAGACTCCAGTATATAAGAATTTTTAGTGAAATACAGACTCTTAGTGAAATACAGGCACCAGATCAAAGACTTGTTTACATCCATATGAGGAGCTATATTAAAAAAGCAACGATTATTCTATAGTACCTGGGTAGATGCTTTTAAGGACCCAGTAAATGTATAAGGAGTTCTAGTTAAATACAGACTTCTGTATATAACTAGTATATAATGATTTTTAGTGAAGTAAAGAGTGAATCTTGATCTTTTTTGTGGTGAGAAACTTTTAAGGACCCAGTAAATGCATGTAAAACACTATTGTGGTGGAATTTGGAATTATGACGCTCAACTTATAGTTTTATTCAGTATATATATTTTTAGCTTGGCAGTTTTGTTTACATCCATATGAGGAGCTATATTAAAAAAAGCAACGATTATTCTATAGTACCTGGGTAGATGCTTTTAAGGACCCAGTAAATGTATAAGGAGTTCTAGTTAAATACAGACTTCTGTATATAGCTAGTATATAATGATTTTTAGTGAATTAAAGAGTGAATCTTGATCTTTTTTGTGGTGAGAAACTTTTAAGGACCCAGTAAATGCATGTAAACACTATTGTGGTGGAATTTGGAATTATGACGCTCAACTTATAGTTTTATTCAGTATATATATTTTAGCTTGGCAGTGTATCTACACTTATACCAGGGCTGGGAAGAATGTACTTTTGTTACAGATCGGTAAGCTATTACTACATGGTACATAGATATACATCTTTACTGGCACATAGAAATGTAGTACAACAGTGTTGACATGAATTGTCAGAATGAGTGAAGGTCGATGCTACGGTAATTCAGGCAAACAGTAAATAGTATTGCATTGTGTATAGTCAGTGGGATCTTTTAAAACCAACACATTTATGTGTATTCTGATAGCAGTGCCCATAGAATGAGTGAAGGTCGATGCTATTGTGACATGTTAGAAACCACATATACTAAATAGCCCTGTATTGTGTCATGACCTGTAAGTACAATGAGAGAAGGTCGCATGCATTCATGAATTCATTTGTGTCTATTTACCTGTAAATGTGTGTAAAGGGGAAAGTCATGGCGAGATTGAAATAAATTGAAAAAGGACGCTTTTGCAGTATAAAATACAAATTTTATTAAGGTCTAAAATACATTATCATGGATAAAAATCCAAAAGAGTGGGATATACAGCATGCAGAAAAAAATAACCAAAGTGTTGACATGAAGTTACAGCTCAAAGACATATACATTATCATGAATAAAAATCCAAAAGAGTGGGATATACAGCATGCAGAAAAATAGCCAAATGCAGACAGGTATGAACTACATTCAAATCAATATATAATAGTGCACATCTCCATATCTTATATGTTATAACGATAATAGACTAATCCATGGCTAAACAATAATAACCTACATATATTTGTCCATATATATGCAGTCTATGTAACTCACAATATCCCCCAATAGGCAGACATATATGCACTATATATAGGATTATAAGTATCTCAATGAAGCATGTATATCAATAAAGTAACTTCCCCATCACAGATGCTAATATAATGATGTTAGCATGCAAGTGCAGGGCTCACAATACATACTGTGCGTGCATATGAAGTCAATTAGCACAGCCATATGAGGAGCTATATTAAAAAAGCAGTTGTGTATAGTGGGCTCACAATACATACTGTGCGTGCATATGAAGTCAATTAGCACATCCATATGAGGAACTATATTAAAAAAGCAGTTGTGTATAGTTGGCCAATCAAATATTAGTTATGCGTTCGCTACCACTGTCAACCATAGCAGCTCTCATGATGCTAGCTAATCACAGATGCTAATATAATGATGTTAGCATGCAAGTGCAGGGATCACAATACATACTGTGCGTGCATATGAAGTCAATTAGCACATCCATATGAGGAGCTATATTAAAAAAGCAGTTGTGTATAGTTGGCCAATCAAATATTAGTTATGCGTTCGCTACCACTGTCAACCATAGCAGCTCTCATGATGCTAGCTAATCACAGATGCTAATATAATGATGTTAGCATGCAAGTGCAGGGCTCACAATACATACTGTGCGTGCATATGAAGTCAATTAGCACAGCCATATGAGGAGCTATATTAAAAAAGCAGTTGTGTATAGTTGGTCAATCAAATATTAGTTATGCGTTCGCTACCACTGTCAACCATAGCAGCTCTCATGATGCTAGCTATTCTGATCAGCTTATCATATCAGCCATGAAGCCTCTTTTAACCCCTTCACAATAATGTACAGAGGAGTTTTTATGTTTTAATACTGATAGACATATTGTGAACGGACATATAGGGTCCATGTGAGATACCATATTTTTCAAATATTAGTTAAGCGTATATTTCAACATTTTGCTCCTTCACAGATTTATTTTACATTATTTTTTTATTTTGCTTAAGGATCCTGTACAGAGGAGTTTTTATGTTTAATACTGATAGACATATTGTGAACTGACATATAGGGTCCATGTGAGACATGTCTGGACAAGTCCGGGCATGTCTGGGCATGCCTGGACAAGTCCTGGTCACGGGACAGCCGTGGAAAAAACAATACTGAAATTCAAAAACTATGTGCTGGCCGTTAACACGCGCACAGTCATCTAGAAAATATTGAGCGAGTTGCTTCACAAACCCTCTCAAGGCATGTTGAATGTCAACGTTCCCGCTATGAGCTACACACATGACCAACTGTATAGCCTGGGATGCGTAGCGTTCTTGCAGCGCAAGCCTATTTTTAAAGACGCTAAGCCCATCAGATATAAAAGACAGGCATGTTGAGACGTGTCCCGGCCTATTTTGGTACATACCCACTCCTATGCAGCGATATTGAGTACCGTTCAACAAAAAATCAGGTACAAACTTTTTAACATACCTGTGTTTCGGACCCTCAGACCATGCCAGAAGCACTCTGTGCCATGTACTCTAACTCATAATATTCGATTTTGATCAGCATTCAACAAAAAATTGGGTGCTAACTTTTTAGCATATTCAACAAAAAATTGGGTGCTAACTTTTTAGCATACCTGTGTTTCTATAACGAATACACGGACCACTACAGCGCATCCCAATAGTGTAGTTTAATGTAGGGGGCAAACAGATTATCGCTGGTGCTTGGAAAATACCACATTTCATAGATGGTGCTGATCCGCTGAATCATTTTTAAACATTTCACGCCACTCATGCACCCACAGCACACTTATGCTGTACCAGCAACGCTGCAGCTAGCACTTTTTAGCTAAAAAAGACCCTTATTTGCATCATTTTCATTATAGTACGACTGGTACATACCCACTCCTATGCAACGATACTGAGTAGCGTTCAACAAAAATCAGGTACAAACTTTTTAACATACCTGTGTTTCGGGCGCTCATGCCATACCAGAAGCACTCTGTGCCATGTACCATAGCCCATAATAATCGATCTTGATCAGTATTCAACAAAAAATTGGGTGCAAACTTTTTTAGCATAGCTGTGTTTCTGACTCCCATGTCGTACCAGAAAGACCTATTTTGGCACAGGCCTACACCTATGCAGCGGTTTTGACCACTACTCAACAAAAATGGCTACAAACTTTTTAACATATCTGTGTTTCGGACTATCATGTCATAGCAGAAGCACCCTGTGCCATGTACTCTAGACCATAATATTCGTTTTTGATCACCATTCAACAAAAAATTGAGGCATGTTGAGACGTGTCCCGGCCTATTTTGGCACATGACAAATGTTTCTGACTATCATGTCATAGCAGAAGCACCCTGTGCCATGTACTCTAGACCATAATATTCGTTTTTGATCACCATTCAACAAAAAATTGAGGCATGTTGAGACGTGTCCCGGCCTATTTTGGCACATGACAAATGTTTCTGACTCTCATGTCATACCAGAAGCACCCTGTGCCATGTACTCTAGACCATAATATTTCACATCGGGTATGGGAACTACATAGCTTTGTTTTCTCAGGTATTTAAAAAAGTGTGGAAAACTGAAAATCCCGCGACCTGTGGTAATTTAGTGAGAACCATATAGACAAATCGGGTATCGTCACACACGAGACCACGACACCTCGGGCTATCACATTTACCATTAGTTTTCAAAAATCAGCTCCTTAACAATAAAGTAAGAATCGTAGTGTCCTGCATTGTGGTCTATAAATGTATAGTTTGAAAATTTACCGTTGCTAAAGAACAGTAAAAAGTCGTGCGTACAAACTATCAAACCCCAAAACTCTATCACCACTATCACATACACTATTGCCTACAGAGGCGCCCCCGCGAGAATTTCCGTATGTGTGTATCAAGATGCTCCCTGCTATGACCGAATGTTTGCTCGTGGATGCTGGCATTTCCAGTGACATCATAGTTGTGTAAATGCGCAGGGGCACGTGTATCGATCCCCTAGGGTGTAATGCGTGATCATTTTAATTATTTTTCAATTCATAACCACACGTTCTCAGGCAGACAGGTTTATTTCACAGAAGTTGACTGTACAGTTGCATAATCTTTGTTTAAAATCATACATTTGCATAATTTTGTTTAAAATCGCACAGCTCTGCAATAATGTCGGGTGTTGGACATGCACTTATCAGTCTTTCATACGTGTCGCAGAACGATTTTAGTCTGTTCTGCGAGAGTTTATTATGCACGTACTGTGCAGACATGTCAAGAAACATTTTGGTGTGTTCACCAGTCCATACGGGTGTTGGTGTGTAAGGCGATCGACCATCATCCTTCTGCTTCTTACTTACACGCCGGCGCGATACCGCGCGTTTCTTTGGCGCTAATGCATCGGCTGAATTGGCAGCTGCTGCTTCCGCGTTGCTATTTGCAGATTCTGTAGCTTGACACAGACGTATATTCTTAAGCCGACTACTCTCAGCATTCCCGGGGTGCTCGGTTGGCGCGTCGTTTTCTTCACGATCTGCGACACACCCGTGTGAAAGAGGCTCAGTTCTCACCTCCGTTCTGTTCTCAAATCCATAATTGCGCTGCTGCAAAACTCGCGAATGACGATCCTCCGTAACTAAAGAAAAGATACGTGGTGTAGTTAACCGCTAAGTGGGGGAGATATAGGAAGAGCTACATGAGCCACATGGCTCTGATTCAACGCGATATTTGTAAAGCTACTAGCACCGATTATCTGTGAAACCGATGCATGATTGTTTGTATAAGTACAGTATAGAGCGGCCTAGACATATATACTTACAAGTATGCCCCGGGTGCTGATCTACAGAGAATGCTGAATTAACAGACATCTCGCTGCTCGGACGCTGCCGTATGGGGCTGTTTTCTCCCTCAAACTGCAACCTCACGGGCGATACTCTAGCAGCTGTAAATAAAATATAGCATACATGAATGCGCACAACACACTCACAAAGCTAACTTGACACAGGTAAATAAAACTAGTTACCGCAGAAATTTTTATCTGCGTGTATAACTACACTATAGAACTGCGTAGACATATATGCTTACAAGTATGAGACGTGTAGTGTAGTTCAGAGATTGGTGAATTAAACGGTGTGGAGGTGCTCGGACGTTTTCGTATGGGTGTGTTTTCTTTTTCAAGCTGCAGCCTCCTGCTCGTTAGTTTAACATCTGTAAATAAAATATAACTATTACTCGCCACAGAGATGATATCTACGCGTGCCACACGCACAAAGCTAAATTCGCAAAGCTATCGTAACGTGCGTAAATAAAATATATCCCCTAGTTATTGGTGGCGTCACAGGGTACAGAGGGTACAAACACATAGCACCCTGGGTTCATGGACCCGCTACCTTTTCTATTCCAGAGCCGTGTGCTTAGCGAATCACCCCATCTTTTAGGAGCGTTGGGAGGATTATAGTCCGGTTCTACGAACTCGACATCTGAATCCTGGGGATCCTCCACGATCTCAACATCGGAATCGCGATGCTCGAGCGGCTCAGTCGCCACAGGGTTACCAACCGTCCAGTCCGCTACAGCTGTATCTGTATGAGAAAATGTTTATATTATTAAAACATGTCTAGCTAACGACCCAGTCAGCTAAAATAAAATTAACTGTATGGATTTTAACGACAGTCTATATTAATTATTAATATTAATAGTAGACGTTATAAATTTACAGCTACCACGTTTACCCGTCTAGATACATAGGTTTAAAACATATGATATAGCTATAGGTTTCTTGCCTGTGACAGACTGGTGAGAGCTTGAAGCTCGTCGCCCGCTAGCAGAGTTGCCTTCCTCTAACAGGTTCTGCGTAATGAACCGGTTCTCGTAGGAGTAGTCTGAATGGACTCCCTCTTCTTAAATAAGAATGAAATATATCGTTTATATATACAAAGCGCAGACTCAGACAGCCCGACACAATACGACGTACACTATATACGGTGTAAAATTTACCCGATTGTTCTGGTGAAAGCAAAGCAGAATATTGAACGCGAGAATATCTGGACTCCATCTTGAATAAAAAGGGTCCGCTATTAAATTAAAGCAAATAAAGATCAAGTATGAAAACACGACTAAGCTGTTCATGCAAATACTACACAAACTTAAATATAATTGAAACAAACGTGGATATTCACGAGACATAAAAATACGCACTTTAGCTCTAAAGATCAACTATGAAAACACGCTTAACCTATTCATGCAAATACTACACAAACTTAAATATAATTGAAACAAACGTGGATATTCACGAGACATAAAAATACGCACTTTAGCTCTAAAGATCAACTATGAAAACACGCTTAACCTATTCATGCAAATACTACACAAACTTAAATATAATTGAAACAAACGTGGATATTCACGAGACATAAAAATACGCACTTTAGCTCTAAAGATCAACTATGAAAACACGCTTAACCTATTCATGCAAATACTACACAAACTTAAATATAGCTGAAACAAAAGACATAAAAATACGCACTTTAGCTCTAAAGACCAACTATGAAAACACGGATAAGTTATTCATGCAATTACTACACAGACTTAAATATAATTGAAACGAAATCCGTAAAAATACTCACTATAGTCCTGTTCAGAATGGAGTTGTGTTCTGTGAGGTATGAAGTCTTACAGCTGAGCGTTGTATTGCTTGTGAGCTGCCTGTATTTATTAGGGGCTAACAGAGAGAACACGCCCTCTGTCAATACCATGAACTGCTAGATAGAAAAAAATCTATTAATGTTTTACAGAGACATCATGCCTGCTAAGGGTCCTGAAGCAATATTAAAGAAGCAATATTTCACACCCGAAGCGTCACCATCATGTAATAGTTATATTTTATTTACAGATGTTAAACTAACGAGCAGGAGGCTGCAGCTTGAAAAAGAAAACACACCCATACGAAAACGTCCGAGCACCTCCACACCGTTTAATTCACCAATCTCTGAACTACACTACACGTCTCATACTTGTAAGCATATATGTCTACGCAGTTCTATAGTGTAGTTATACACGCAGATAAAAATTTCTGCGGTAACTAGTTTTATTTACCTGTGTCAAGTTAGCTTTGTGAGTGTGTTGTGCGCATTCATGTATGCTATATTTTATTTACAGCTGCTAGAGTATCGCCCGTGAGGTTGCAGTTTGAGGGAGAAAACAGCCCCATACGGCAGCGTCCGAGCAGCGAGATGTCTGTTAATTCAGCATTCTCTGTAGATCAGCACCCGGGGCATACTTGTAAGTATATATGTCTAGGCCGCTCTATACTGTACTTATACAAACAATCATGCATCGGTTTCACAGATAATCGGTGCTAGTAGCTTTACAAATATCGCGTTGAATCAGAGCCATGTGGCTCATGTAGCTCTTCCTATATCTCCCCCACTTAGCGGTTAACTACACCACGTATCTTTTCTTTAGTTACGGAGGATCGTCATTCGCGAGTTTTGCAGCAGCGCAATTATGGATTTGAGAACAGAACGGAGGTGAGAACTGAGCCTCTTTCACACGGGTGTGTCGCAGATCGTGAAGAAAACGACGCGCCAACCGAGCACCCCGGGAATGCTGAGAGTAGTCGGCTTAAGAATATACGTCTGTGTCAAGCTACAGAATCTGCAAATAGCAACGCGGAAGCAGCAGCTGCCAATTCAGCCGATGCATTAGCGCCAAAGAAACGCGCGGTATCGCGCCGGCGTGTAAGTAAGAAGCAGAAGGATGATGGTCGATCGCCTTACACACCAACACCCGTATGGACTGGTGAACACACCAAAATGTTTCTTGACATGTCTGCACAGTACGTGCATAATAAACTCTCGCAGAACAGACTAAAATCTTCTGCGACACGTATGAAAGACTGATAAGTGCATGTCCAACACCCGACATTATTGCAGAGCTGTGCGATTTTAAACAAAATTATGCAAATGTATGATTTTAAACAAAGATTATGCAACTGTACAGTCAACTTCTGTGAAATAAACCTGTCTGCCTGAGAACGTGTGGTTATGAATTGAAAAATAATTAAAATGATCACGCATTACACCCTAGGGGATCGATACACGTGCCCCTGCGCATTTACACAACTATGATGTCACTGGAAATGCCAGCATCCACGAGCAAACATTCGGTCATAGCAGGGAGCATCTTGATACACACATACGGAAATTCTCGCGGGGGCGCCTCTGTAGGCAATAGTGTTGTGATAGTGGTGAGAGTTTTGGGGTTGATAGTTGTACGCACGACTTTTTACTGTTCTTTAGCAACTGTAAATTTTCAATATACATTTATAGATGTTTTGATAGTGGTGAGAGTTTTGGGTGATAGTTGTCGCACGACTTTTACTGTTCTTAGCAACGTAAATTCAAACTAACATTTATAGACCACAATGCAGGACACTACGATTCTTACTTTATTGTTAAGGAGCTGATTTTTGAAAACTAATGGTAAATGTGATAGCCCGAGGTGTCGTGGTCTCGTGTGTGACGATACCCGATTTGTCTATATGGTTCTCACTAAATTACCACAGGTCGCGGGATTTTCAGTTTTCCACACTTTTTTAAATACCTGAGAAAACAAAGCTATGTAGTTCCCATACCCGATGTGAAATATTATGGTCTAGAGTACATGGCACAGGGTGCTTCTGGTATGACATGAGAGTCAGAAACATTTGTCATGTGCCAAAATAGGCCGGGACACGTCTCAACATGCCTCAATTTTTTGTAATGTGAACGAATATAGTAGTGAATCAAAAACGAATATTGATGGTCTAGAAGTAATCATGGCACATGGGGTGCTTCTGCTATGACATGATAGCCCAAGAATGAAAAACATTTTGTATATGTGGCACCCAAAATAGGCCGGGACAAAACGTCTTTCCAAACCGACCTCACGCCTCAATTTTTTGTTGAATGGTGATCAAAAACGAATATTATGGTCTAGAGTACATGGCACAGGGTGCTTCTGCTATGACATGAATTTATGTCCTGGAAACACTAACAGTAATATGTATCAAAAAGATTTGTTAGCCACATGTTTTTGTTGAGTAAGTGGTCAAAACCGCTGCATAGGTGTAGGCCTGTGCCAAAATAGGTCTTTCTGGTACGACATGGGAGTCAGAAACACAGCTATGCTAAAAAAGTTTGCACCCAATTTTTTGTTGAATACTGATCAAGATCGATTATTATGGGCTATGGTACATGGCACAGAGTGCTTCTGGTATGGCATGAGCGCCCGAAACACAGGTATGTTAAAAAGTTTGTACCTGATTTTTGTTGAACGCTACTCATATCGTTGCATAGGAGTGGGTATGTACCAGTCGTACTATAATGAAAATGATGCAAATAAGGGTCTTTTTTAGCTAAAAAGTGCTAGCTGCAGCGTGCTGGTACAGCATAAGTGTGCTGTGGGTGCATGAGTGGCGTGAAATGTTTAAAAATGATTCAGCGGATCAGCACCATCTATGAAATGTGGTATTTTCCAAGCACCAGCGATAATCTGTTTGCCCCCTACATTAAACTACACTATTGGGATGCGCTGTAGTGGTCCGTGTATTCGTTATAGAAACACAGGTATGCTAAAAAGTTAGCACCCAATTTTTTGTTGAATATGCTAAAAAGTTAGCACCCAATTTTTTGTTGAATGCTGATCAAAATCGAATATTATGAGTTAGAGTACATGGCACAGAGTGCTTCTGGCATGGTCTGAGGGTCCGAAACACAGGTATGTTAAAAAGTTTGTACCTGATTTTTTGTTGAACGGTACTCAATATCGCTGCATAGGAGTGGGTATGTACCAAAATAGGCCGGGACACGTCTCAACATGCCTGTCTTTTATATCTGATGGGCTTAGCGTCTTTAAAAATAGGCTTGCGCTGCAAGAACGCTACGCATCCCAGGCTATACAGTTGGTCATGTGTGTAGCTCATAGGGGAACGTTAACATTCAACATGCCTTGAGAGGGTTTGTGAAGCAACTCGCTCAATATTTTCTAGATGACTGTGCGCGTGTTAACGGCCAGCACATAGTTTTTGAATTTCAGTATTGTTTTTTCCACGGCTGTCCCGTGACCAGGACTTGTCCAGGCATGCCCAGACATGCCCGGACTTGTCCAGACATGTCTCACATGGACCCTATATGTCAGTTCACAATATGTCTATCAGTATTAAAAACATAAAAACTCCTCTGTACACGATCCTTAAGCAAAATAAAAAAAATAATGTAAAATAAATCTGTGAAGGAGCAAAATGTTGAAATATACGCTTAACTAATATTTGAAAAATATGGTATCTCACATGGACCCTATATGTCCGTTCACAATATGTCTATCAGTATTAAAACATAAAAACTCCTCTGTACATTATTGTGAAGGGGTTAAAAGAGGCTTCATGGTTGATATGATAAGCTGATCAGAATAGCTAGCATCATGAGAGCTGCTATGGTTGACAGTGGTAGCGAACGCATAACTAATATTTGATTGACCAACTATACACAACTGCTTTTTTAATATAGCTCCTCATATGGCTGTGCTAATTGACTTCATATGCACGCACAGTATGTATTGTGAGCCCTGCACTTGCATGCTAACATCATTATATTAGCATCTGTGATTAGCTAGCATCATGAGAGCTGCTATGGTTGACAGTGGTAGCGAACGCATAACTAATATTTGATTGGCCAACTATACACAACTGCTTTTTTAATATAGTTCCTCATATGGATGTGCTAATTGACTTCATATGCACGCACAGTATGTATTGTGATCCCTGCACTTGCATGCTAACATCATTATATTAGCATCTGTGATTAGCTAGCATCATGAGAGCTGCTATGGTTGACAGTGGTAGCGAACGCATAACTAATATTTGATTGGCCAACTATACACAACTGCTTTTTTAATATAGTTCCTCATATGGATGTGCTAATTGACTTCATATGCACGCACAGTATGTATTGTGAGCCCACTATACACAACTGCTTTTTTAATATAGCTCCTCATATGGCTGTGCTAATTGACTTCATATGCACGCACAGTATGTATTGTGAGCCCTGCACTTGCATGCTAACATCATTATATTAGCATCTGTGATGGGGAAGTTACTTTATTGATATACATGCTTCATTGAGATACTTATAATCCTATATATAGTGCATATATGTCTGCCTATTGGGGGATATTGTGAGTTACATAGACTGCATATATATGGACAAATATATGTAGGTTATTATTGTTTAGCCATGGATTAGTCTATTATCGTTATAACATATAAGATATGGAGATGTGCACTATTATATATTGATTTGAATGTAGTTCATACCTGTCTGCATTTGGCTATTTTTCTGCATGCTGTATATCCCACTCTTTTGGATTTTTATTCATGATAATGTATATGTCTTTGAGCTGTAACTTCATGTCAACACTTTGGTTATTTTTTTCTGCATGCTGTATATCCCACTCTTTTGGATTTTTATCCATGATAATGTATTTTAGACCTTAATAAAATTTGTATTTTATACTGCAAAAGCGTCCTTTTTCAATTTATTTCAATCTCGCCATGACTTTCCCCTTTACACACATTTACAGGTAAATAGACACAAATGAATTCATGAATGCATGCGACCTTCTCTCATTGTACTTACAGGTCATGACACAATACAGGGCTATTTAGTATATGTGGTTTCTAACATGTCACAATAGCATCGACCTTCACTCATTCTATGGGCACTGCTATCAGAATACACATAAATGTGTTGGTTTTAAAAGATCCCACTGACTATACACAATGCAATACTATTTACTGTTTGCCTGAATTACCGTAGCATCGACCTTCACTCATTCTGACAATTCATGTCAACACTGTTGTACTACATTTCTATGTGCCAGTAAAGATGTATATCTATGTACCATGTAGTAATAGCTTACCGATCTGTAACAAAAGTACATTCTTCCCAGCCCTGGTATAAGTGTAGATACACTGCCAAGCTAAAAATATATATACTGAATAAAACTATAAGTTGAGCGTCATAATTCCAAATTCCACCACAATAGTGTTTTACATGCATTTACTGGGTCCTTAAAAGTTTCTCACCACAAAAAAGATCAAGATTCACTCTTTAATTCACTAAAAATCATTATATACTAGCTATATACAGAAGTCTGTATTTAACTAGAACTCCTTATACATTTACTGGGTCCTTAAAAGCATCTACCCAGGTACTATAGAATAATCGTTGCTTTTTTTAATATAGCTCCTCATATGGATGTAAACAAAACTGCCAAGCTAAAAATATATATACTGAATAAAACTATAAGTTGAGCGTCATAATTCCAAATTCCACCACAATAGTGTTTTACATGCATTTACTGGGTCCTTAAAAGTTTCTCACCACAAAAAAGATCAAGATTCACTCTTTACTTCACTAAAAATCATTATATACTAGTTATATACAGAAGTCTGTATTTAACTAGAACTCCTTATACATTTACTGGGTCCTTAAAAGCATCTACCCAGGTACTATAGAATAATCGTTGCTTTTTTAATATAGCTCCTCATATGGATGTAAACAAGTCTTTGATCTGGTGCCTGTATTTCACTAAGAGTCTGTATTTCACTAAAAATTCTTATATACTGGAGTCTGTACTACAGACTCTGCTAGAAAATAGCTTTACATTTACTGGGTCCTTAATGAAATTCACAAATCCATCAGACCAGATTTCCCAGCCTGAGCAAAGTTCAGCCAGGGGACATGACGACCTGGATCAATCTGACAGGGAGACGGATTAAATGATAGGGGGCGTGTCGACCTGTCAAATTGAGTTTGATGAGTAATACAGTTCCTATACTACTGTGGTTTCCTTTCTTCCTGGCACTAAGAATGTTAAGGCGGATGCCCTTTCGAGGAGTTTCCTTGCGGACTCTCCTGAGTTATCTGATCCTTCTGTTATTTTGAAAGAAGGTGTAGTTCTTTCCGCCATCTCGCCCAATTTGAGACTGGCTCTGGAGGGGTGTCAGGAGGATAGGCCCGAGCGCTGCCCTGTTGGGAAATTGTTTGTCCCGGACCACTGGAAAAAGAGTGTGATGTCTGAGATTTATTGTTCTGCGTTGGCCGGTCATCCCGGAATTTTTGGTACCAGAGACTTGGTTAGTCGGTCCTTTTGGTGGCCTATCTTGTCTCGTGATGTCAGGGAATTTGTGCAGTCCTGCGGGACTTGCTCTCGCTCCAAGCCTTGCTCTCGCTCTAGTGGTTTGTTGATGCCATTGCCTGTGCCCAAGAGACCATGGACCCATATCTCTATGGATTTCATTTCCGACCTCCCTGTTTCTCAGAGAATGACCGTCATCTGGGTGATTTGTGATAGGTTTTCCAAGATGATACACCTTGTGCCATTACCTAAGTTGCCTTCCTCCTCTGAATTGGTGCCTTTGTTCCTTCAGCACGTGGTTCGTTTACACGGCATTCCTGAGAACATTGTGTCTGACAGAGGAGTCCAGTTTGTTTCCAGATTTTGGAGGACCTTTTGTTCTAAACTTGGTGTTCAATTGTCTTTCTCCTCGGCGTTTCATCCTCAGACCAATGGTCAAACTGAGAGAACAAACCAGACATTGGAGACTTATCTAAGATGCTTTGTGTCTGCTGATCAGGATGACTGGGTCTCTTTTTTGCCTTTGGCTGAGTTTGCTCTTAATAATAGGGCTAGCTCTGCCACTTTGATGTCTCCATTTTTCTGTAATTCTGGGTTTCACCCTCGATTTTCTTCAGGACAGACGGAGGCTTCTGTCTGTCCAGGTGTTGACTCTGTTGTGGAGCGTATGCAACAGATTTGGGACCAGGTAGTGGAGAGGTTGTCCCTCTCTCAGGAGAGGGCCCAGCGGTTTGCTAACGGCATAGGACTGATGGTCCTCGGTTTAAAGTGGGGGACTTGGTCTGGTTGTCCTCAAAAAATATTCCTATGAGAGTGGCATCTCCTAAATTTAAGCCTAGGTTCATTGGACCTTATAAGATCATGGAGATTCTTAATCCTGTTTCTTTTCGTTTGCTTCTTCCAGGGACATTTAAGATCCATAACGTGTTGCACAAGTCCTTGTTGAAGAGGTTTGTTCAGCCAGTGGTTCCTACTGCATTGCCTCATGACCCTGTTCTGGTTGAGGGCAATATGGAGTTTGTGGTTGAGAAAATATTGAATTCTCGTTTTTCTAGACGGAAACTCCAGTATTTGGTGGAGAGGTTATGGTCAGGAAGACAATTCTTGGGTGTTTGCTTCGGACATCCATGCTAGGAGACTCATCCGTGCGTATCATAGAACTCATCCTGACTGACCTGGTTGCTCAAGTGAGGGTTCGGTGACCCCTCCTCAAGGGGGGTACTGTTGTGAATGGACTTGAAATGAGTTCTGAGCAGAGGCTCCCTCTGGTGGGAGCGGGGGTGTCGGATCATACTTACCCCTCCGCCGGTGCGTCTCTGCAGCCCCCTGCTTCTCCCACGATCTCTGGCTCCTTCCTGCAGCGGTCACATGATACCGCTCATTAAAGTCATGAATATGCACATATTCATGACTTTAATGAGCAGTACCACGTGACCGCTGTAGGACGGAAGTGCTGCGGAGACCGCGGGAGAAGAGGAGAGGCTGCAGAGACGCGCCGGCGGAGGGGTGAGTATAGCGATATTTACCTGTCCTCTCTCCACCGCTGCGATGCTCCCTCGTCCGACTCCTCTGGCTGTGAATGTTCAGGCAGAGGGCGCGATGATGTCGTTAGTGCGCGCCGTGCCCCCTGCCTGATCATTCACTGCCGAGGGCCCGGAAGATGGAGCAGCGCAGCGGTGTAGAGAGGA
Organism: Oophaga sylvatica; assembly: GCA_033576555.1. Classification (NCBI taxonomy): domain Eukaryota; kingdom Metazoa; phylum Chordata; class Amphibia; order Anura; family Dendrobatidae; genus Oophaga; species Oophaga sylvatica. The sequence continues at coordinate 398,111,214 of JARQOD010000004.1, forward strand.
CATTGTTGTGAATGGACTTGAAATGAGTTCTGAGCAGAGGCTCCCTCTGGTGGTTACAAGCGGTACTGGACTGTCCAGTGAAGATTGTGAAGATTGGGAATCAGGTGTTACTGACTGGTCTTATATAAGGGAGTCGCCTTCCCATCAGGGTTGCTGGTGATCAATTGTTCTGGTCTCAATCCTTGATTCCTGTTTCCTTTGTAGCCTGTTTTGTCGTGTCTGCATCTCCTGCTAACAGATAAGACATTTTCTTCTTTTTGTTTTTGTGCTTGATTTTTGCATTTTGTCCTGCACTTCTGTGGGGGCCTTCAGGGTCCCCTTCGGGGGCTTTTGCCCTCTCAGTTTAGTTCAGCCACTGATGTTTGTACATTTGCTTTTTCCAGTTTTTTCAGTGGCTGCTGTTTTGATTTTGTTACACCAGAGAACTAATTTAGGTGGTAGAGGTCGTGTGATCTCAGGTGTTTTTGAAATTAGTAGAGTTGGTGCTTTTCAGGGTTTTTTGGGATTGCAGTAAGTGCCCTTCCTATCCTTTTCTATTTAGGTAGTTTGGGCCCCAACGTTTGCTCATACTATTTTCTGTCTGTGTCAGTATTTCTTCTTGTCTAACCGCCATTACATGTTTGGGGGCTTTCTATGTTCTTTGGGGATCTGCTCCGGGGCAGATAGCTTTCCTCTTTCTATCTTTAGGTGTAGTTAGTTTCTCAGGCTGTGACGAGGCATCTAGGACCAACGTAGGAACGCTCCACGGCTGCCTCTAGTTGTGGTGGTTAGTCAGGGTACTGCAATCTCATAGATTCCAACTGCTCTGGTGTATTGCCTTTTTTACCTGCACTCCTCAGCTACCGAAACATAACAGGACATGTAAATATCTCAGGTGCCGGGGTCCTCAGCGAGCGGTGACACTGGCACCTGTCCCCCATAGCGCACCAGTGTCACCGCCTGCTCAGGACACCGGCACCTGGCCCCCAGCGACGAGAGGTGAGTATGTCATTTTTTTTTTGCAGCAGCATATCGGACGTATACTGTGGGGCATAATCTGTGCAGCATATGGGGGCATAATCTGTGGAGCATATAGGGGCATAATCTGTGGAGCATATGGGGCATAATCTGGAGCATATGGGGGCATAATCTGGAGCATATGGGGGCATAATCTGGAGCATATGGGGGCATAATCTCTGGAGCATATTGGGCATAATCTGGAGCATATGGGGGAATAATCTGGAGCATATGGGGGCATAATCTCTGGAGCATATTGGACATAATCTGGAGCATATTGAGCATAATCTGGAGCATATGGGGGCATAATCTGGAGCATATGGGGGCATAATCTGGAGCATGTGAGGGCATAATCTGTGCATCATATGGGGGCATAATCTGGAGCATATGGGCATAATCTGTGGAGCATGTGGGGCATAATCTGTGGAGCATATTGGGCATAATCTGTTTAGCATATGGGGCATAATCTGTTTAGCATATGGGGGCATAATCTGGAGCATATGGGGGCATAATCTGTGGAGCATATTGGCATAATCTGTTTAGCATATGGGGGCATAATCTGTGCAGCATATGGGGGCATAATCTGGAGCATATGGGCCATAATCTGTGGAGCATATGGGGGCATAATCTGTGGAGCATATGGGGGCATAATCTGTGGAGCATATTGGGCATAATCTGTGCAGCATATGGGGGCATAATCTGGAGCATATTGGGGCATAATCTCTGGAGCATATTGGACATAATCTGGAGCATATTGGGCATAATCTGGAGCATATGGGGCATAATCTGGAGCATATGGGGGCATAATCTGGAGCATATGGGGGCATAATCTGTGCAGCATATGGGGCATAAACTGTGGATCATACGGGGCATAATCTGTGCAGTTTATGGGGGCCTAATCTGTGGAGCATCATATGGGGGCATAATCATTTTTCACCCTAAACTTATACGCGAGTCAATAAGTTTTCCCAGTTTTTTGTGGCAAAATTAGGGGGGTCGGCTTATACATGAGTATATACGGTGTATATATATATATATATTTATAGTTCATGCACTTCTACATAGCATAATAGCCACTAAATCAATTGCCGGCTTCTGTAAAATCATTACAGAACCCGACATTTCATTTAGTTTGATATATGTTTTTGACTTATAATTATATTAGTGTATGTATGTAAAATTTGGGACATGTAGGTGTTAAATTAACGGGTAAATTTGTTGAAAAAAATTGCGTGGGCTCCCGCGGTATTTTCTCTGCCAGAGAGGGAAAGCGAGTGACTGAGGACAGATATTAATAGCCTAGAGAGGGACCCCCCAGCTACAAACATCTGGCCCAGCCACCCAAGGAAAGGCGCATCTATAAGATGCGCCTTTTCTGGCACGTAGCCTCTCTAGTGCCTTTAGTGGTGGCTCATGGGTTAATAAGGGGTTAATATCACCTTGCTATTCAAAGGTGACATTAAAATCCGGGTTAATAATGGAGAGGTGTCAATAAGACAACTATCTATTATTAATCCTATAGTAGTAAAGTGTTAAAAAAGACACACACACATTAATTAAAATTTCTTTAAATGAAATAATTACACAAAGTTTTTGAACAAATTTATTATGCTGCCAATCCAACTGAATCCCTTGTTTTCCTGTAATTAAAAAAAACAAAAAAAACAACAATATCCACACCTCTCCGCTGTTCAGTCAGGTCCCCCGCTGCAATCCATCACAAGGGGTTAACTAGTTTACAACAGGGACAGGTGCTAATGCTACCAGCCCGGCTGTAAACCACTGCAGAATGAATGAAATCATGTCTATGCAGGCTCCCTGCCTGACCGGGGATGAACTGATTTCTCAACTTTTTCCCATGCTGTCAGTTCACCGTGGGTCAAGTGGGGAGTCTGCGCAGCCAAAGTGACGTCAGCGGTAGTGGTGCTACTGGACTTTGGGATCGCTTCCTCTGTATCTAGTATATTGTGGCACCAAAATAGGTCATTTTTAAAAATATAGTAGGGATCCACTTATAAGTGGTGGATGAGAAGTTGCAAGTGGGATATACGTTGTATGATCATTATTTAAAAAAATTAACTTTGAAGTAAAAGATCAGTGTAAGGATCCAAAAGAATCAGGTCAAGTATGCAACTCACACTGATTAAACTCTGATCAGAGTGTTTATAGCGTGAGCCCATTCTCTTGGATGAGATAAAGATGGAGAAAAAATATCTCTGTTCTGCCCATCTGAGTACTGGGCAGTATGTTTCTTATTGTGTGCTGGTTTGTTTGTTATAGCACCATCTAGTGGTGGCTGAATTTATAGCCTGTGTCTTTAACAAGCAGATAGAGTGTTGCATTGTGGGATTGAAGCAAGGTATTCTGGGAAGAAGAAGCTCCATTTTCTTCTGTGTACTTCAGGGAATACACGTGTTTCATGTGCTCTCCTGTAACTTCTCCAACTTGAGTTTGCTAAACTGGTAAAGCATATCTGGTAAGATCCATATCTTCTCTAGCAATGCAGTGTTTAGGAGATTATTAATTGTATAGCAGCCAGTGCATAGGAGATGTTACTAGAATCCTGTGTAAAGTTTGCATCATACTGTATACTTTCCTGTTAATTATAAAGTGTCAGCTGTGTGATTATTGCCCAATACTTATCTATGTCATTTGTATTTTTATAGTTTTACCGCGCATGTTCTATACTGTTCACCAATAAACAAGTTAGACTGCAGAGGACAGTCTGCTTATTTGGAGTATGGAATTGTGGTTTAGGCTGTATGCTAGATTGCACACCGTGTCAACGTGTATGAAGGCAGAACAGTAAAACAGATGCTAGACGCCTGCGATAGTGAATGCGACTTAAGGAGCCGCTTGTACCCACACCGCACTGCCTGCGGATACTGCAGCGGCCGTCATACAGTCACAAGTACCGAGAGTGCAGCCCGCCATCAGGCGCTTCATCATAGACTGATAGACTGCATAGACTGTTTCCCGCTAATATACTCAGCAGTACGCAGCTAAGCGCACAATGTCTCGAAACAGCACATCTTCACTCAAAACAAGGTCACGAGCAAGCTCCAGCATGTCATCATTAGTAGAGCTCGCTGCTGTCGCCCGTGCCGAAGCCGAGGCAGCCAAAGCAAGATCCTCCTTCACTGAAAGAGAGATGTACCTAAAGCTGAGGCAGGCAGAGCAAGACGCAGATAGTACACGTTTGCAAGCAGAGAGAGAGGCCGAAACCGTATGCCTGCAAGCTAAAACTGCACGTTTGCAAGCAGTGAGAAAGGCCGAAACTGCACGCCTGCAAGCTGAAACTGCACGTTTACAAGCAGAGAGAGAGGTCGGAACCACACGCCTGCAAGCTGAAACTGCACGTTTACAAGCAGAGAGAGAAGCGGAAACTGCACGTTTGCGAGCAGAGCTAGAAAGACTTGCGGCAGACAAAGAGACAGCAGCTGCAATTGCTAAAGCAGAGTATTTGGAAGCTATGAAGGATCCTGATTGTGAGAGACGCAGCAACATTCGCGGACCAGATCTAGGACAGCAAGATCCAGCACAGCGTGTTGCAGAGTACGTTCGTCAACATTCCGGCATGGATGGCAGCCCTGATGCACCTCATCGACCAGTCTACGGCGGTTACCAACGATCCAACCCCAAACTTTGTTACCACAAACAAGGAGTCGTCCAGTAAAGAGATGTCGACCACAGCTGCTGTTCCACTGAGCAGAAGGTACAGCTCTCATCCCGCCTTAAAGAGACACCTTCTGCACCGAGAAGGTACTGCGCAGACTATACGAAGTCAGAAGCGTCTCACAGGTATGATGATAAACCACACACTAGACACGACTATAACACACCAGCTCGTGCCAGCACTGACCAAGCCACCATAGACTTTGCAAAGTTCCTTGCCCGCCAAGAACTGGTTACAAAAGGACTTGTAAAGTTCACTGATAAATCCGAGAACTATAGGTCATGGCGAGCCTCGTTCTGGAACGCCATTCATGGCCCGGACCTTTCTAGTAGTGAGGAGTTAGATCTCCTAGTAAAGTGGCTGGGAAGTGAGTCGGTCGAGCATGTCAAAAGACTAAGAGACATCAATATAAAGCATCCACACATAGGTCTACGCAAAGTGTGGGAAAGACTTGATGAATGCTATGGGACAGTAGAAGTCATAGAGAATGCTTTATACAAAAGAATTGATGATTTTCCTAAGATAGGACCTAAAGGTTATCAAAAGCTTAGAGAATTGAGTGATTTATTGATAGAGTTACAGGTTGCCCAGGAGGAAGGAGACTTGCTAGGGGTGTCAATCCGATAATACAAAAACTTCCTTACAATCTACAAGAAAAGTGGGTTACATATGGTTCACGGTATAAACAAAATCATAATATACCATTCCCTCCTTTCACTGTATTCGTAGAATATGTCACCCAACAAGCTAAGATCAGAAATCACCCTAGTTTTGACTTCTCTCTGTCATTTTCCACTGCCCCCGGTGTCAAACCCAGTAAGACACCAGTGGCAGTCTACAAAACTAACATTGTTTCCACAGGCCCTCCTCACAATGCGAGTAAACCCCCTCCAGACGAGAACAAGCCTCAGGATGTCAGTAAACATTGTCCTCTACTCAAAAAACCACATCCTCTACTAAAATGCAGAGCCTTCAGGGAGAAGTCTTTGGAGGATCGCAAGGGTTTCCTCAAAGAGAACAACATCTGCTTCAAATGTTGTGCCACAATCTCTCACCTAGCCAGGAACAGTGAAGCTAGCGTGAAATGTGCAGAATGCAGCAGCACGAATCACAATACAGCCTTGCATCCTGGACCACCTCCACAAGTGTTGTCACAAGCAGAGGAGCACGATGGGAAGGAAAAGAACACTGATGAAGATACCCCTGTGGTCAGCACTCAATGTACGGAGATCTGTAAAGGACTCACAGGAGGAAGGTCCTGTTCAAAAATCTGCCTTGTCCAAGTCTACCCTGCAGGTCGCAAGGACAAAGCCCTCAAGATATATGTAATCCTGGATGACCAAAGTAACAGGTCTTTAGCCAGGTCCATCTTCTTTGACAACTTCAGCATTGTAGGCCCTGGTTCTCCCTACTCCCTGAGGACGTGTTCAGGTACCGTTGAGACGGCGGGGAGAAAAGCGGCCGGATACAAGGTGGAGTCCATAGATGGTCAAACCTGCCTATCGCTACCAACCATCCTGGAGTGCAACCAGATTCCCGACAACAGGTCAGAGATACCATCACCGGAGGTGGCGACACATCACCCCCATCTGAAGCGTATAGCCCACCTGATACCTGAGTTGGATCCAGAAGCCCCAATAGCCCTGCTCCTGGGAAGAGATATACTACGAGTCCACAAGACTAGAGAATCTATAAACGGCTCCAAAAATGCTCCGTACTCTCAGAGGCTCGACCTTGGATGGGTCATCATAGGAGACGTCTGTCTAGGAAGAGCACACAAGCAGGCCTCAGTCAACAGTATGCTCATCAGCACACTAGAAAATGGATGTCCATCTCTCTTCCGGCCATGTCACAATAGTCTGCTGGTAAAGGAATTGCCAAACAGCACTCCCCTACCTTGCCCTTTCTCAGTACCTACCAATGAAGACCACACCTGTGAAGGTGAACAAGACCACATGGGATGTACAGTCTTCCACAGGACAAAGGAAGACGACAAGGTAGCGATGTCCATAGAAGATAGGATGTTCCTGGACATCATGGATAGACAAATTGACAAAGACAAATCGAACAGTGGGGTCGCGCCCTTACCATTTCGACCTCAGAGAAGGCGCCTACCCAACAACAGGGAACTGGTCTACAGCCGGTTCATCTCCCTCAGACACAAGCTTAAGAAGTCACCTGAGACGAAGGAACACTTCTTTACCTTCATGGGAAGGATATTCCAGAACAACCACGCAGAGATTGCACCTGCACTTCGGCCCTCAGAGGAGTGTTGGTACCTGCCCATCTTCGGAGTATACCACCCTAAGAAGCCAGGTCAAATAAGAGTGGTATTCGACTCAAGTGCCAAATGTAAAGACGTCTCATTCAATGATGTCCTACTGTTGGGCCCAGACCTCAACAACAGACTTCTGGAAGTACTACTCTCTTTCCGCAGAGATACGGTGGCATTTATGGCTGACATACAACAGATGTTCCACTGTTTTCTCGTCAAAGAGGAACACAGAAACTACTTGAGGTTCTTCTGGTACCGTGACAACGACCCAGACAAAGAAATCACAGAGTACCGGATGAGGGTACACATCTTCGGGAACAGCCCTTCCCCAGCAGTCGCTATCTACGGCCTCTGCAATTCTGCCAAAGAAGGCAAAGAAAAGTATGCGTCAGACGTCAGATCCTTCATAGAAACTGACTTCTACGTAGACGACTGTTTGAAGTCCACCCCAACAAATGAGGCTGCAATCAGTCTACTAAAAAGGGCTCAAGAAATTCTCGCTCAGTCTAACCTAAGGTTACACAAGATTTCCTCCAACAGTCGAGAGTTGATGGAAGCATTTCCCTCTCAAGACTATTCCAGCGATCTAAAGGACCTAGACCTAAGCATCGACACTCTTCCTATGCAGCGGAGTCTTGAATTGCTTTGGGATCTGAAGACGGATGCCTTCACCTTTCAGATCAGTAAAGACGAGAAACCCTTCATGTGCAGAGGAGTTCTTTCTTTCGTGAATAATCTATACGACCCCCTGGGATTCGTAGCTCCAGTTACTGTCCAAGGAAAAATGATGCTAAGAGACTTCACCCAAGACACCTCTGATTGGGATGATCCACTCTCAGCAGAAAAGGCAGACCTGTGGGCAGAGTGGAAGAGGTCTCTTGAGGCCTTTACTGACCTTCGTGTGAAACGACCGTATACTCCTGTGCCATCCACAGAAGTCAAGACACAAAGACTTTGTATCTTCTGCGATGCATCAGTCAAAGCAATCGCAGCAGTAGCATACCTCAAAACCATAGATGTCACTGAACAGAGCCACATCGGTTTTGTGATGAGCCGGACTAAACTGGCACCACTCTGCGAACACACGGTACCCAGACTGGAACTCTGCGCTGCTGTCCTCGCAGTTGAGTTGGCCGAGCTTATTTCAGGTGTGATGAATCTGGAGACCAAAGAAGCAGAGTGCTACACTGATAGCAAGGTGGTAGTGGGATACATCTGCAATGAAACGCGACGCTTTTATGTCTACGTCAGCAACCGGATACTGAGGATAAGAAGATCTACCTGCCCTAGTCAGTGGCACTATGTACCTACTCACCTCAGTCCTGCGGACCATGTGACTAGATCCGTTGCTTCAAGTCATCTCAAGGACACTACCTGGTTCACAGGCCCTACTTCCTTGTACCTTTCGATGCCCCACATCGACAGGCCTGAAACGTTCGAACTGGCGGATCCAGATGCTGACGAGGAACTCCGTCCTCGAGTGTCTGCTCTGCATACAGGGATTTCAAGTCATTACCTGGAATCTCATCGGTTGAGCAGCTTCTCAAACTGGAAGTCACATGTTCGAGCCGTTGCTTGTCTACTTCATGTGGCCCAGTCCTACAAGTCAGCATTACCTGCAAGCCAGAGATCTTGTAAAGGTTGGCATCATTGTAAGAATGCTTTTACCGCCCTCAACTTGGAAAGAGCCAAGGTTACAATACTTTGTGTTGTGAAAGAGAAGCCTACCCCAGAGAAATAGACAACCTCAACAAGGGACAACCCATTTCTAGAGATAGTGTCTTGAAAAAGCTTGATCCAATCATTGACCAAAACGAGCTGTTAAGGATTGGAGGTCGTCTTCAGGAAGCTAAGGTGGAATTTGTGGAAAAACACCCTGTAATAATTCCTGGTCATCATCATGTCACTACTCTGTTCGTACAGCATTATCATGTTTTGGTGAAACATCAAGGTCGATTGTTTACCGAAGGTAATCTACGAACTGCTGGTCTATGGATAGTCGGAGCAAAGAGATGTGTGAGTAAACTCATCTTCAACTGTGTGACTTGTCGCAAACTCCGTGGCGTGACTCAAAACCCAAAAATGGCTAATCTCCCATCAGACAGACTTAGCACGGATCCTCCCTTTACCAACATCGGACTGGATGTATTCGGGCCGTGGTCTGTGGTTACACGGCACACTAGAAGAGCCCAAGCCAACGCAAAACGCTGGGCAGTTATGTTCACTTGTATGTCCATCAGAGCAGTCCATATCGAAGTAATTGAATCCATGGACACTTCAAGTTTCATAAATGCACTCCGTTTCATTGCCATCAGAGGCACCGTGAAACACATTCGCTCTGATAGAGGCTCAAATTTCGTAGGAGCAGTGAAAGAACTTCAAATTCCTTCCAATCTAGACATTATCAGTGTGGAAAGATACTTGAGTGAGCAGGGATGCACTTGGACCTTCAATTTACCACACTCTTCTCACATGGGAGGTGCTTGGGAGAGGATGATAGGAATAGCATGTAGAATCTTAGACTCTATCTTCTTGCAAGAAGGTAGCACAAGACTCACACACGAAGATTTGACTACATTCTTGGCAGAAGTTTCGGCTATCATAAATGCCAGACCATTGACTGCACTCTCCAGTGACGCTGAAGATCCAACCATTCTCACTCCCGCCATGCTACTCACTCAGAAAACCAACACTCCCAGTGCTCCATTGGGAGAATTCAGCAACAAGAACCTCTACAGATGTCAATGGAGACAAGTTCAAAGTCTCTCCAATACTTTCTGGACAGATGGAGAAAACAATATCTCTTTACCTTACAGCCTAGGAAGAAGTGGCAGATGGACAAGCCGAACATCAAACCAGGTAATATTGTGCTCATGAAGGACAGCCAGTCACACCGAAATGAGTGGCCACTAGGCCTCATCACCAAGGTATTCCCAAGCAAGGATGAGAAGGTGCGCAAGGTCGAGGTCAAAGTGTGGAAGGCTGGGGAGAGTAAACTATTCCTCAGACCAGTTGAGGAACTAGTTTTACTGCTTTCGCCAAAAGAGCCAGTATGTGGCATCAGTTGATACCAAGCGGGGAGTGTTCTGCCCATCTGAGTACTGGGCAGTATGTTTCTTATTGTGTGCTGGTTTTATTTGTTATAGCACCATCTAGTGGTGGCTGAATTTATAGCCTGTGTCTTTAACAAGCAGATAGAGTGTTGCATTGTGGGATTGAAGCAAGGTATTCTGGGAAGAAGAAGCTCCATTTTCTTCTGTGTACTTCAGGGAATACACGTGTTTCATGTGCTCTCCTGTAACTTCTCCAACTTGAGTTTGCTATCCTGGTAAAGCATATCTGGTAAGATCCATATCTTCTCTAGCAATGCAGTGTTTAGGAGATTATTAATTGTATAGCAGCCAGTGCATAGGAGATGTTACTAGAATCCTGTGTAAAGTTTGCATCATACTGTATACTTTCCTGTTAATTATAAAGTGTCAGCTGTGTGATTATTGCCCAATACTTATCTATGTCATTTGTATTTTTATAGTTTTACCGCGCATGTTCTATACTGTTCACCAATAAACAAGTTAGACTACAGAGAACAGTCTGCTTATTTGGAGTATGGAATTGTGGTTTAGGCTGTATGCTAGATTGCACACCGTGTCAACGTGTAGGCAGAACAATCTCCATCTTCTCCATTGCGTCAGTCCGTGGAAATCGAGTGCAGTCTGATGATTTCCAAACACTCAGTGACTTGTATGGCTGAGTGTGATCCAAATATCAGATCTAACTCGAGCATACAGCGATATTTACCCTGGACTAGGTCTGTCAGGGGAAAAAAACAGACATGTTTATGGCCCCTAGAATAACATTTGTCCAAGTGTGATCTGAGGTTTTATCGGATCGAGCTTGGACTGGCAATACTGTTGTCTGCACGGTTGTGAGATTTATTTCTTTTTTGACAATTTATAAAGATCAGATAAATAAATTATTTTCACTTTGTAATAAAATGGATGGTATACTTTAATTACAAGCTAGAACAGTAGATGCTAGAAATGTCCTAGGTTCTGCATATGCTTTAAGGGTATGCCACACTGAACAATATCGCTAACGGGATCGCTAAAAAACGTCACTATTTAGCGATCCCGTTAGCGATGTTGTTCAGTGCGGCAGCTGCCAGCGACGAGCTTCCTGCTGTGATCTCGCTCGTCGCTGGAATCGTTCCGGACCCTATTTTCTCGTCGGCGCTCCCGCTGGGTAAGTATATATCGCTAGTGTGGCACCTTTTCTTATTGATTTAGCGGTACTTTTGTACCGCTAAAGTCGTTAAGAAGATCGCTAACGGCGATAGCGTCGTTAACTATATCGCTAAATGTGGCCGCACTTAGCGATATAGAAACAATCCCGCTAGCGATCGCATTAGTATGCGTCGTTATCGTGATCGCTAGCGGGATTGTTTAGTGTGGCAGTACCATTACACTTACAACATTGAATGTGGACTACTTGGCAAAATGTAATTACATGCAAACAATATATATTACATCTTCATATGACACCAGAGGTGCCAATGCCAATACTTACATGCTAGAAGTAAATGAGTCCTATTCAAAAACTTGGCATTTGGCTTAATTCTGTCTACTTGCTATTCGACTCTAAATGCTATAGGGATCAAGCATAAACTAAAAATAGGATAAACTATACCTAGTAAAATAACAATCCATGCAGATGTACAAAAATATGGAATAACAACTGGAAAATGAAAAATGGAAAATCATTTCTACTTTTCTATAGACTGTGGATTCAATGGCAGATTACAGCTTTATAGTACTACGGGGGGATTAGTAGGGTAATACTGTCCATTATACACACAGATAATATTCTGCAGGACCACACAACCACCTGATGTGCAAGGGGTCTTCCTATTTTCCACTAACAGAAGATGTGGATGGAGAGTGTGATCTGGTAGAATAGATGTAGGCGCCTAATTCTTGTCTTAGAGAAGATAAGCCATGGTCAAACATGTCTCCCCATTAAAAACAAATGAACACTTGGCTGACTGTTCATTGTATGGTGGAGTCAGAAGATATAAATGTTAGGGGACAAAGCATTCAGGAGCAGCTATCTAAGGTGGATGGACTTCATTTTCTATGCAGACAACCCAAGAAGGTATGTGACTTCAGTATAGCGTCACAATGGGAACTTTTAAAAACAAAATAATCACATTTATTTATACACACATGTCACAATTCATATCACGTTTTGAAGGAAAAACCCTTCTGCCAAATTTGAGAAAAGAAGCTATCTATGGAAAAGTTTCACTTGTGTCAAGATGCTTTTTCCTTCTCCAGCAGTGTCCTTACATAGACTTCAATTGCTAGGCATTATTTGGGCTATTACGGAACTTGCCCACCACTGCCTAAATTTCCTCTGCAGCAACTCTTAAATGGCCATCTATGTAACACATAGATAGGACAGGTCTGCCAGATCAGGAACTACACTTGATCATACTCAAGCTTATAGTAGGGCTTGTTTTCATGAGACAACACATTTTAGGTTTTAATCCCCAATGTGTCGTATGCAGAATCTCTCAGATCTCTACAGTACTGCCTACAGGAGAGATGCACAGGTCCAGGCGAAATAGCAAAGATCACAATATGGCATAGACTTTAACCATGTTCACCAATGACAATGATCATAAGTGTATGCTGAGAAGAAAGATCTGTTACCTTTGAAATTAGAAACAAATTTCGGGTCATACTAAAAAATCATCTTAGATCCATGCCACTAACTGTGTGAGGACTGACTCCCAGTGAAAGTGTTCTAGATCAGCGGTAGGGATAGCTAAACACAGATAATGCTTCAGATCTCACACCAACCACTGAAATTTCCTTCCTACCTTGTAAATGTCATCTCAGGAGAAATGATTAGCAATGGAAAAAGCAGATACAGACTGTCCGCAGTCAAAAGTATTTTCCATTGCTGCTTTACTCTGGAAAGAATGATCGCTCTTTTTCCTAGCTGGATTATAAAAGGTGAGAATAATATGTGTGGGATAATAAAAGTAAAAAATATTTTTGTTCAAATACAGATCCATATACTATTGACAAATAATAATGGGGTCAACTGATATTATCCATTATCTGGATGCGTCTAAGAAAATACAATCGGATGTCTGCTTGAAAATTTTTAGAGATGTGTGGATCGTTTGAAATTAGAATTTGCCGACTTCGCTGTCTAGTCACAAAAAAATTGATTTGCGCCAAATCAATTCACGTGAATCTCTATACTGGAAAGTTTGACTAGAGTTGAGCGAAACAGGTCGGTCAGATTCAAAAGTCGCCGACTTTCGCCAAAGTCGGGTTTCGTTGGCTGAAACCCAAACATAGCATGCAGTCGGCCATGCGGTCGTCGACACCAGCGCCCAAGTCGATTTTCCCATAATGCTTGCAGGCACCTTTTTTCAGCCAATGAGCAAGGACGTACACTGTGGGCAACGAGATGACATGGGCAGCATCCACCACCATCTTAGAGAAGGGCATTGCAGTGATTGGCTTGCTTTGGGGGGCGTCATAGTGTCTATAAAAGCCCTGACCGCCGACCTCCATTTTACTTCTGCTTGTTATGATCTGCTACAAGCACTAAGGAAAGATGGGAATTCTGTCCCTACAATAGAACTAAGCTGGATCCCTACGATGTAACGGGGAACCTGATCCTGCGACCAGACCCGCTAAAGTCCTCAGCTAGTCTGAACGAAGACCTATAGTTGCGAGGAAGGAATCCTTACAAGATCTAGGGACTGGGAGAAAAGGTGGACACCTCCTAACAGAAATTGTAGCAGGAAAAATAAAACAGAAAACAAATTACTTAGAGATCCTAAGATCAAGCAAAACTGACTGAGTAAAGCACCTAAGCACCCGGCTAGCTTAAGAGTAGGTAATACAATGAAGTCCAGCAAAGCCAGAAGGGCGGAGCCAGACTAAATAGGGAAAAAAGGTCATGTGACCAGCAAACTGAAACAAAACCTAACAAGAGGGTTCTAACAGTACCCTCCCTTCAAAGAGGATCCTCCGGATCCCCTAGGACTTAGGCTTATCCGGAAACCTCTTGTGAAACGCTCTGACAAGTCTAGACGCAGAAACATCATCCGCCCTCACCCATGAGTTATCCTCGGGTCCATAACCTTTCCAAGCGACGAGGTACTGCAAACCCCCGTCTAGAATTTAGGATGCGGGAAATCTCATATTGCCCGTCCTCCACCACCAGGGGAACAGTGGCCGAGACGTCTCCATCTGAGACCTCAGCTTTTTTCAAGAGAGAAACATGAAACACCGGATTAATCTTCCAGGAGGTGGGAAGCTCCAACTTAACAGCAGATTGGTTAATAACCTGAAGCACCTTAAAGGGCCCTACAAACTTGGGACCCAATTTCTTAGACGGAATCCTCAAGAGCAGATTCTTAGAAGACAACCAAACCATGTCACCAATAGCAAACAAAACCTCTTGTCGTTTTCTATCAAAATACACTTTGGATCTTTTGTTAGCCTCCTAAAGATTACCACGCACATCAGTCCAAACTCTCTCCAAAACACCAGAAAAATTCTCCTCTTCAGGTACAGCCGATCCCAACTTGAAAAATGACCCAAACGACGGATGTCTCCCAGTACAACAAAAAAAGGCGAACAACCAGCAGAAGCGGATGTATGGTTGTTAAGAGCAAACTCAGCAAGTGGTAGAAACTCAGACCACCCCTCTTGATTATCAGTCACAAAACAACGCAAGAACTGCTCAACATCCTGGTTTTTCCTTTCTGTCTGGCCATTAGACTCAGGATGATATCCGGATGAAAACGACAAATGAACTCCCAACCTGTCACAAAAGGCGCACCAAAAACGAGCCACAAACTGAGGTCCCCTATCAGAAACAATGTCAGTAGGAATACCATGTAGTCTGACTATTTCCTTGACAAAGGCCTTAGCGAGAGTCTTAGCGCAGGGCAGTTTGATGAAAGGAACCAAGTGACACATCTTGCTAAAACGGTCCACGACCACCCAGATGACAGTGAAACCCTCAGAGGGAGGAAGGTCAGTAATAAAGTCCATAGCCAAATGTGTCCAAGGTGCACTAGGGACCTCCAGAGGGCAAAGCAACCCCGCAGCAGGAGTATGAGAAGACTTAGATCAAGCACACACAGTGCATTGACGCACCCACTTAATGACTTCCTTCTGCCATCCTGGCCACCAAAAACTGCGACCCACAAGTCTCTTGGTCTCAGAGATTCCAGGATGACCTGCCAACCGAGAGTCATGACATTCAACAAACAAATCTCTCCTCAGGGTACCAGGCACAAACAACCTCCCATGCGGCGTGTTAGATGGGGCATTCTCCTGTGCTTTAAGAATCTCATCTTCCAACACGGAGTCCAAAACAGCAATAACAACCCCCTCTTGCAAGATGTTTTCCTCCTCCTCCTCAGTACCCACCATAGGAGAAAAGCTGCGAGACAAAGCATCAGCTTTAACATTTTTAGTACCTGGGATGTAAGTAACGGTAAAATTAAACCGTGAGAAAAACAGTGCCCACCTAGCCTGACGGGCATTCAAGCGTTTGGCAGCATCAAGGTAGATCAGATTTTTATGATCGGTGAAGACTTGAACGGGAAATTCCGCTCCCTCCAAAAAATGACGCCAGTGTTCAAATGCGAGTTTAATTGCCAACAATTCCCGATTACCGATATCATAATTTAGTTCAGACTCAGAAAATTTCTTTGAAAAAAGCACAGGGATGTACTCCATCCATCTTTGCCTGAGACAACACCGCGCCGACCCCCACAGAAGAAGCATCAACCTCAACCAAAATTGGTTTAGTCACATCAGGCTGCGTAAGGATGGGAGCAGAGCTGAACCTCTCCTTTAGCAACACAAAAGCCTCAATGGCCTCAGTAGTCCACTGAACCGCATCAGCACCTTTCCTGGTGAGATCGGTCAGAGGTTTGGCAATCCAGAAATTTTTTTTATGAATTTTCTATAATAATTGGTGAACCCCAAAAACCTCTGTATTGATTTCACACCAATAGGTCTAGGCCAATCCTGCACAGCTTGCACCTTCACCGGGTCCATCTCAAAACCTTCACTGGAGACAATGTAGCCCAAAAAACTAAGTCTCTGTACAGCGAACTCACATTTTTCTAGTTTGGCAAAAAGTGAATTATCACTCAGTAACTTTAATACTTCACGCACACTCCTCCAATGAGACTCCAAATCCAGTGAATAAATCAATATGTCATCCAAATACACAACCACACTTCTGCCGATCAAAGGTCTAAGGATGTCATTAATAAGATTCTGAAAAAATGCCGGAGCACTGGAAAGCCCAAAAGGCATAACCAGATTCTCAAAATGACCCAGTGGAGTGTTAAACACAGTCTTCCATTCATCCCCCTCCTTCATGCGCAACAAATTGTATGCCCCTTGAAGATCAATTTTAGAGAACCACTTGGCCCCCACTAACTGATTAAACAAATCAGGAATCAATGGCAGTGGGTAAGGATTGCGTACAGTAATCTTATTAATCTCACGAAAGTCTAGACAAGGCCGTAAACCGCCGTCCTTTTTTTTAACAAAAAAAAATCCAACCGCCACAGGAGATTTGGAAGGCCTAATGTGACCGGCGGCCAAGCTTGTCTGTATGTATTCCTCCAAAGCCTTTCTCTCAGGAATAGTCAAATTAAATAAACGACTTTTAGGAAGAGTCGCTCCAGGGAGAAATTCAATTGCACAATCATAATCTCTATGAGGAGGCAATACCTGCGATTCCTTATCAGAAAAAACTTTCCAAAAATCCTGAATAGGTACAGGTAACTCCCCCTTAACTACAGCAGCAATACGCCCGTTACAACACTTGTCATAACAATTAGGACTCCAGGACTTAATTTCATTGGTAGACCAATCCAGTACCGGATTGTGCAATTTTAACCAGGGTAACCCCAAAATCACCGGTGAGGGCAAATTATTCAAAACTACCAAATCCAAATTCTCTTGATGAACACCATTAATAGTAAGAGGAAATTCACAGATATGGTGAGTAACATTTTTCAAGTGAGAACCATCCACAGACACCACATTAATAGGAGAAGACAGAAGTTTGGGTTTTAATTTTAGTTTTTCCAAAAATTTCCCATCAATCACATTGAGAGTTGAACCACAATCCACAAATACCCGAAACTCCATTAATTCCTTCTCACCAGCAGTGGTAGCAGAAAGAAAGACACCTTTATTGTTTAAACAAGCTATGCGGGCGAAACTGACCTCATTTTTTTTTCTCTCTTTATTCATTCGAAGCGCACAGTTCTTAATAAAATGCTCAGATTTGCCACAATAGAAACACAAGCCCTGAGCAAATCTACGGTCTTTTTCCGAGAGTGAGGTGTCATTGCTCCAATTTCCATCGGCTCTGCAATGTCAGTACAGTCCCTCTCCAAACTTGGAGATGACAAGGCAGATTTACTCTCATTAACCCTTGCACGCAGTCTCCTATCCATCCGTATGGCTAATTGCATAGCCTCTTGCAAGTTACCAGGTATAGGATAAGCAATCAGCAAATCTTTAACCCTTTCACTTAACCATGCAAGAAATAAACTTTTCAAAGTTGAATCGTTCCACCCCACCTGAGTGGACCACCTTCGGAAGTGAGTACAATATTTTTCCACATTACCTGATCCCTGTCTCAAACGTCTCAATTCTGTCTCAGCTGATGAAACACGATCCGGATCGTCATACAATAACCCCAAAGCAGAAAAAAACTATCCACTGATCTAAAGCATGGATCATTAGGCTGCAGAGAAAAGGCCCAGTCCTGAGGTTCTTTGCGCAAAAGTGACATTATGAACCCTATGCGCTGTGATTCATCACCAGAGGATCTGGGTCTCAAACAGAAATACAACAAGCAAGCATTTTTAAAAGAAAAAAAATCTTGTTGTTCACCAAAAAATAAATCAGGCAAACATACCTTTGGCTCCACGAAATGTGCTCCAGAACAACTACTCACGTGTTGCTGGATCTCAGCCACCTCCAGAGAGAGTCGCTGCAGACGTTGAGCCAAATCCTGAACCGACACCATGATGGAAACCGAAAATCTTTCCTTAGTGATTTTTTTTTTTTTCTTGGGCTGGACTTACTGTTATGATCTGCTACAAGCACTAAGGAAAGATGGGAATTCTGTCCCTACAATAGAACTAAGCTGGATCCCTACGATGTAACGGGGAACCTGATCCTGCGACCAGACCCGCTAAAGTCCTCAGCTAGTCTGAACGAAGACCTATAGTTGTGAAGAAGGAATCCCTACAAGATCTAGGGACTGGGAGAAAAGGTGGACACCTCCTAACAGAAATTGTAGCAGGAAAAATAAAACAGAAAACAAATTACTTAGAGATCCTAAGATCAAGCAAAACTGACTGAGTAAAGCACCTAAGCACCCGGCTAGCTTAAGAGTAGGTAATACAATGAAGTCCAGCAAAGCCAGAAGGGCGGAGCCAGACTAAATAGGGAAAAAAGGTCATGTGACCAGCAAACTGAAACAAAACCTAACAAAGGGTTCTAACACTGCTGATCTTAACAGTAGGGAGAGGTTGCTGACGCTGTTTATCAGTAGGGAGAGAGTTAGGGCTGGAAAGAGAAGTTCTTCTGTGCTTGTGCTGATAGCAATTGTGCTGTACAGTTAGAGTGCAGTGACAGGGGAGGATTTTCTTGTGTGCAGCAGCGCTGGTTATTAGGCCGCCTGATAGCTGTATTGCTGTGTGTACACTGCTGTGCAGACTGCTTTTTACACAGCACTAATACTTTTATTCTTTTTTTTCTGCACACTTACCAACCGTTCATTTTTTCTCACACCGTATATGTTATGTTTTGGTAGCTGAGGAGAAACTGCAAAAAATAGCCAAGATAGCAATACACCAGAGGGGCTGGAAACTATTGGATTGCAGCAACCTAAACTAACTGCCACACTAGATGGAGCCGTGGAGCGTACCTACGGTGATCCTAGACGCCTCGTCACAGCCGGAGAGATAGCTACACCTAAAGGCAGAAAGATGAATGCTATCTGCCCTGGAGCAGAATCCCCAAAGAAATAGGAAGCCCCCGAACATGTAATGGCGGCTAGACAAGAAGAAAACACGGACACAGACAGAAAATAGAATGAGCAAACGCTGGGGCCCAATCTGTCTAGATAGAAAAGTATAGGAAAGAATTCTGACTGCAACACAAAAAAAACCCTGACAAAAATACCAACACTTCTGATTAACAAAAAAACTGAGATAGAATCATAGAATCATAGAATGGTAGAGTTGGAAGGGACCTCCTGGGCCTTCTGTTCCAACCCCCTGCTCAAAGCAGGATTCTCTAAATCATCCCAGACAGATGTCTATCCAGCCTCTGTTTGAAGACTTCCATTGAAGGAGAACTCACCACCTCTTGTGGCAGCCTGTTCCACTCATTGATCACCTAACTGTCAAAAAGTTTTTTCTAATATCTAATCTGTGTCTCCTCCCATTCAGTTTCATCCCATTGCTTCTAGTCTTTCCTTGTGCAAATGAGAATAAAGATGATCCTTCTACAATGTGACAGCCCTTGAGATATTTGTAGACAGCTATTAAGTCTCCTCTCAGTCTTCTTTTTTGCAAGCTAAACATTCCCAAATCCTGCAACCGTTCCTCATAGGACATGGTTTGCAGACCGGTCACCATTCTGGTGGCTCTTCTCTGAACTTGCTCCAGTTTGTTGATGTCTTTTTAAAATGTGGTGCCCAAAACTGGACACAGTATTCCAGATGAGGTCTGACCAAAGAGGAGTAGAGGGCAATAATGACCTCACGTGATCTAGACTGTATGCTTCTGTTAATACATCCTAGAATTGCATTTGCCTTTTTTGCTGCTGCATCACACTGTTGACTCATGTTAAGTCTGTGATCAATTAGTATACCCAAGTCTTTTTCACATGTGCTGTTACTTAGCCCTATTCCTCCCATTTTGTATATGCTTTTTTCATTTTTATTGCCCAGATGTAGTACTTTGCATTTTTCCCTGTTAAAATCCATTCTGTTAGTTGCTGCCCACTGCTCCAGTTTATGTATATCTTTTTGAATCCTCTCTCTCTCTTCTCTAGTATTAGCTACCCCTCCTAGCTTTGTGTCATCAGCAAATTTGATCAGTTTACCCTCAATTCCTTCATCTAAATCATTGATAAAGATGTTGAACAATACAGGGCCCAAAATAGAGCCTTGTGGTACCCCACTTGAGACATTCTTCCAACTGGATGTGCAGCCATTTACAACCACTCTTTGGGTCCGATCACTAAGCCAGTTATGAATCCACCTAACAGTTGCCTTGTCCATTCCATACTTAGTCATTTTTTCAATAAGGATTGTGTGAGATACTTTGTCAAATGCTTTGCTGAAGTCAAGATATACTATATCTACAGCATTTCCCTGATCCACCCAGTCAGTGATTCTGTCATAGAAGGAAATTAAGTTAGTCTGACATGACTTATTAGTTACAAACCCATGCTGACTCTGTTTAATCACTTCATTCTTATCCAGGTACTTGCATACATGTTCTTTAATAATTTGTTCAAAGATCTTTCCTGGTATAGAAGTCAGACTCACTGGCCTGTAGTTCCCTGGGTCCACCTTCTTCCCCTTTTTGAAGATAGGAACAACATTTGCTCTTCTCCAGTCTTCTGGGACTTCTCCTGTTCGCCAAGAATTTTCAAAGATTATGGACAGTGGTTCAAGAATTTCTTCTGCTATCTCCTTCAGTACCCTAGGGTGTAATTCATCTGGACCTGGAGACTTGAATTCATTTATGTTAGCTAAGTGTTTCCTCACTGTCTTTCTGTTTATAGATATCCTGGATTCTTCTATTCCTTTAATAGGACAGTGAAGATCAGTTGATGTTACATTTCCTTTCTGAGAGAAAACAGATGCAAAATAGGAATTTAAAAGTTCAGCCTTCTCAACATCCTGACTTACCATTTCATCATTTTCATCCTGTAAAAATCCTATAGCATCTTTGACTTTTCTTTTACTTTTGACGTATCCCCAAAATCCTTTTTTGTTGCTTTTGACGTCACTTGCAAGCCTTAATTCATTGTCAGCTTTAGATAATCTGATTTGTGCCCTGCAGGTTCTGCAGACGGCATTATATTCTTCTTTAGATATGCCTCCCTCTTTCCATTTGATAAACATTTCTTTCTTCCTTTTTAGCATGTGTTTAAGTTCTATGTTCATCCATCCTGGTTTCCTTAAATGCTTCCCATTCTTCCCTCTTTTCGGAATTGTTAACGATTGTGCTTTGAGAATCTCATTTTTCAAGATTTTCCATCCTTCCTGGACATTTTTGTCCTTAAGGATATCCAGCCATTGGATCCCTCCAATTCTCTTTCTGAGTTCCTTAAAATCTGCCTTTCTGAAATCTAACCTTGACGTCTGAGTCTTCACAGGTCTTCCTCCTCTTGTTATCCAAAATTCTAAAATAGCATGGTCACTACCTCCTAGAGTCCCAGCCACTCTTACCTCCTCCACCATTTCCTCCCTGTTTATGAGGATTAGATCCAAGGTAGCAGATCCCTTGTTTTCTCCATTACCTTTTGGAAGATAAAGTTGTCAGCAAGAGAGGATAAGAATTTCCTGGACCTGTTAGTTTTGCCTGAGAGAGATTCCCAACAAATGTCTGGATAGTTGAAATCTCCCATGACCACTATGTCTATTTTTTGGAGAACTTGGCCATTTGATACATAAAGAGTTCATCCATATCTTCAGCTTGCACAGGCGGCCTGTAGTAAATGCCTACAATGGTGTCCTTTCCATTGTTCTGTCATTGTATTCTTACCCAAACAGTTTCCACAGAACTCCCAGTCTCTGAAGCGTCAATCTCTGTGCAGATATATGCTTTTCTAACATACAATGCAACACCTCCTCCTCGTTTATCAAGTCTGTTTCTTGCAAATAAGTTGTATCCTTCTAGCCTTGTATTCCAATCATGTGTATCGTCCCACCAAGTCTCAGTGATTCCAATGACATCATATTTCTTCTCCTGCGTTAGTAGCTCCAGTTCTCCTTGTTTGTTGCCCATGCTTTGTGCATTCGTATAGAAACACTTTAGTTTGTGATTGGTTTCTCTTCCTTCAATATTTTTATTATGTAAATTTTTTTGTCTTTGTTCTTCCCCTTCACTTCTAATAGCAGAAATCTCAATAGTATTTGTCAAGTGTATGGCTTTTGCTGGCGTTTTGCTTCCCTTCCCACATTGTTCTAGTTTAAAGCTCTCCTGATGAGTGTAGCAAGGCGACTTCCAAATACATGTTTTCCAGTCTTCGTAAGGTGCACCCCATCTCTAGCAAGTAGTCCATCGTATAGGTAATTCACTCCGTGATCCAGAAATCCAAATCCTTGCTGACGGCACCATCGACGTATCCAGTTGTTCACCTGCAGAATCTTATTCCACCTCCTTGTTCCATGGCCATCCACTGGGAGGATGGAAGAGAAGACCACCTGCGCTCCCAGTTCTTTCACTTTCTTACCTAAGTTTTCAAAGTCACTGCAGATGGCTTCCAGGTCGTTTCTAGCGGTGTCATTTGTCCCCACATGTATTAGCAGGAATGGGTAGTCATCTTTAGGTCTGAAGAGTCCTGATATCCTGTCAGACACATCTTTAATTTTTGCACCTGGAAGACAGCACATTTCTCTTGAGGTTATATCCGGTCTGCAGATAGCGGCCTCTGTTCCTCTCAACAGGGAATCGCCCATGACAACAACTCTCCGTTTCTTCTTCACAACAGTTTTCTTTCTCCATTCAGGAGGACTCTGAGGGTGTACAAGGTTGTTTGTGGGCAAAGTCTTATCCTGATGTATTTCTTCATCGTTCTCCTGTGTAAGAGCCTGGTATTGGTTCCTGAGCAGAATTGGTGCTGACTGCCTCCTGATCCTCCTGCTTCTCTGGGTCACATGCTTCCATTCCTCTGTTTCTTCAGTTGCACTTCGAATTTCTTCTCTTTCTGTACCATGAAGAGATAATTCTGCTCTGTCTAAGAACTCTTCACCTTCCTTAATGGTCTTCAATGTAGATAACCTCTCTTCCAGATTTTGCAACTTTTCCTCCAACAGGGACACAAGCTTGCATTTCTGGCATGTGAAGTTTGGCTTTTCCACTGGTAAGTCTATGAACATGTAGCAAGAAATGCAGTCTCACCACATGGCTCCTAGCCTCTTCCATGTTCTTATTGTTCAAGAGATAATCAAGCGGTGAAATATAAGCCAAAACTTGCGCGCCTTCACTTATCCCAGAAGGCACTGGGAATATGCAAATTATCTCCTCGGGACTCCTCCCTGATCACACGATCTCTACCACCTAAATCAGATCTCTGGTGTAACACACAACAACACAGCAAATAAAAAGTGACAAAGGAACAAAGCAAAAATGCAAACACACAATGAGCACAATTGCAGCGCAAGACCCCAAAAGGGGACCAGGCTGCAGTCAACTGCAAGCAGCAAACCAGCAGTGAAAATCCAACAGACAAAAAAAAAAAAAACTTATCTGAATGAGAGCAGGAAAGCAAGATGTGCTCCAAGCAAGAGCAGGAGGAACAATTGATTACCGGCAAGGCTGCTGGGAACTCAGGTCACTTATATCATACCATTCAGAGCCAGCTGAAGGTCATTCAGTAATTAGTTCATTACCCTCAGCAACCACCGGAGGGAGCCCCAGCTCAGAAGTCGCCTCCAAGGTATTCACAACAGTACCCCCCCTTGAGGAGGGGTCACCGAACCCTCACCTGCGCAACCAGGCCGATCAGGATGAGCTCGATGATAGGCACGGATAAGTCTCCCAGCATGAATGTCCGTAGCAAACACCCAAGAATTGTCCTCCTGACCTTAACCTCTCCACTTAACCAAATACTGGAGTTTCCGTCTAGCAAAACGAGAATCAATACTTTCTCAACCACATACTCCAAATTGCTCTCAACCAAAACAGGATCAGGAGGCGCAGTCATAGGAACCACTGGCTCGATAAACCTCTTCAATAAGGACTTGTGGAACACGTTATGGATCTTAAATGTCCCTGGAAGAAGCAAACGGAAGGAAACAGGATTAATAATTTATATGATATTATAAGGTCTAATGAACCTTGGCTTAAATTTTGGAGATGCAACCTTCATAGGGATATTTCTTGAGGACAACCAAACCAAGTCCCCCACTTTAAAACGAGGACCATCAGTCCTATGCCGGTTGGCAAACCGCTGGGCCTTCTCTTGAGAGAGGGACAACCTCTCCACTACCTGGTCCCAAATCTGCTGCATATGCTGCACAATAGAGTCAACCCCCTGACAGACAGAAGCCTCCGCCTGACCTGAAGAAAATCGAGAGTGAAATCCAGAATTGCAGAAAAATGGAGACATCAAGGTGGCAGAGCTAGCCCTATTATTAAGAGCAAACTCCGCCAATGGCAAGAAAGAGACCCAGTCATCTTGATCAGCAGACACAGAACATCTCAAATAAGTCTCCAAGGTCTGGTTTGTTCTCTCGGTTTGTCCATTGGTCTGAGGGTGAAATGCAGAGGAGAAAGATAACTGAACACCAAGTTTAGAACAAAATGTCCTCCAAAATCTGGAAACAAACTGGACTCCTCTGTCAGACACAATATTCTCAGGAAAGACATGAAACCGCACCACGTGCTAAAAGAACAAAGGCACCAATTCGGAGGAGGAAGGCAACTTAGGTAATGGCACAAGATGTATCATCTTGGAAAACCTATCACAGATTACCCAGATAACGGTCATTCTCTGAGAGACAGGAAGGTCGGAAATAAAATCCGTAGAAATATGGGTCCGTGGGCTCTTGGGTACAGGTAATGGCATTAGCAAACCACTAGAACGAGGGCAAGGCTTGGAACGAGAGCAAGTCCCACAGGACTGCACAAAGTCCCTGAAGTCACGAGACAAAGTAGGCCACCAAAAGGACCAACTCACCAAGTTTCTGGTACCAAAAAATCCCGGGATGACCAGCCAACGCGGAACAATGAATCTCAGACATCACACTCTTTTTCCACTGGTCTGGGACAAACAATTTCCCAACAGGGCAGCGCTCAGGTTTATCCTCCTGACACCCCTCCAGAGCCAGTCTCAAATTGGGCAAGATGGCGGAAAGAACTACACCCTCCTTCAAAATAACAGCAGTATCAGATAACCCAGGAGAATCTGCAAAGAAACTCCTCGAGAGGGCATCCGCCTTAACATTCTTAGTGCCCGGAAGAAAAGACACCACAAAATTAAAACGTGTGAAAAACAAGGCCCACCTGGCCTGTCTAGGATTAAGTCGCTTGGCTGACTCGAGTTAAACCAGGTTCTTATGGTCCGTGAGGACCACCACCTGATGTTTGGCTCCTTCCAGCCAATGTCTCTACTCTTCAAAGGCCCACTTCATGGCCAATAACTCCCGATTACCCACGTCATAATTACGTTCAGTTGGAGAAAATTTTTGAGAGAAAAAGGCACAAGGGTTACTCTTAGAGGTCTCTGGATCCCTTTGGGACAAAACGGCACCTGCCCCAATCTCAGAGGCATCAATCTCCACCTGAAACGGCAGAGAAACATTAGGCTGCCGTAGAACAGGAGCAGAAATGAATCTCTGTTTAAGTTCCTGAAATGCAGAAACTGCCTCAGGAGGCCAATTCACCACATCGGAACCCTTTTTGGTCAAACCAGTCAATGGTTTAACAATACCGGAGAAATTACCAATAAATTTGCGATAAAAATTGGCAAAACCCAAAAATCTCTGAAGAGCCTTCAATAAAGTAGGTTGAACCCAATCACAGATGGCCTGAATCTTGACCGGGTCCATTTCAATAACAGACAGAGACAAAATGAATCCCAGAAAAGAGACTGTTGTGAGTGGGCTTGGGATGAGTTCTGAGCAGAGGCTCCCTCTGGTGGTTACAAGCGGTGCTGGTCTGTCCAGTGAAGATTGTGAAGATTGTGAGGATTGGGAATCAGGTGTTACTGACTGGTCTTATATAAGGGAGTCACCTTCCCATCAGGGTTGCCGGTGATCAATTGTTCTGGTCTGAATCCTTGATTCCTGTTTCCTTTGTAGCCTGCTGTGTCGTGTCTGCATCTCCTGCTAACAGATAAGACATTTTCTTCTTTTTGTTTTTGTGCTTGATTTTTGCATTTTGTCCTGCACTTCTGTGGGGGCCTTCAGGGTCCCCTCCGGGGGCTTTTGCCCTCTCAGTTTAGTTCAGCCACTGATGTTTGTGCCTTTGCTTTTTCCAGTTTTTTCAGTGGCTGCTGTTTTGATTTTGTTACACCAGAGAACTAATTTAGGTGGTAGAGGTCGTGTGATCTCAGGTGTTTTTGAAATTAGTAGAGTTGGTGCTTTTCAGGGTTTTCTGGGATTGCAGTAAGTACCCTTCCTATCCTTTTCTATTTAGTTAGTTTGGGCCCAACGTTTGCTCATACTATTTTCTGTCTGTGTCTGTATTTCTTCTTGTCTAACCGCCATTACATGTTTGGGGGCTTTCTATTATCTTTGGGGTTCTGCTCCGGGGCGATAGCTTTCCTATTTCTATCTTTAGGTGTAGTTAGTTTCTCAGGCTGTGACGAGGCGTCTAGGACCAACGTAGGAACGCTCCACGGCTGCCTCTAGTTGTTGTGGTTAGTCAGGGTACTGCAATCTCATAGATTCCAACTGCTCTGGTGTATTGCCTTTTTTGCCTGCACTCCTCAGCTACCGAAAACACAACAGTATCACCGGCCTAAAATTTAAATTGTATGGTACTCACAGAAGGG
>JARQOD010000004.1:398138080-398180256 GCA_033576555.1 Oophaga sylvatica
TCTGCAAGCCCGCCACAAACAGAGTCTGCTGAGGTATGCAAAAGCACATTTGGAGAAGCCAATTTCTTTTTGGAAGAAGGTTCTGTGGACTGATGAAACCAAGATTGAGTTGTTTGGTCATACAAAAAGGCGTTATGCATGGCGTAAAAAAAAACACAGCATTCCAAGAAAAACACTTGCTACCCACAGTAAAATTTGGTGGAGGTTCCATCATGCTTTGGGGCTGTGTGGCCAATGCCGGCACCGGGAATCTTGTTAAAGTTGAGGGACGCATGGATTCCACTCAGTATCAGCAGATTCTTGACAATAATGTTCAAGAATCAGTGACAAAGTTGAAGTTACGCAGGGGATGGATCTTTCAGCAAGACAATGATCCAAAACACCGCTCCAAATCTACTCAGGCATTCATGCAGAGGAACAATTACAATGTTCTGGAATGGCCATCCCAGTCCCCAGACCTGAATATCATTGAACATCTGTGGGATCATTTGAAGAGGGCTGTCCATGCTCGGCGACCATCAAACTTAACTGAACTGGAATTGTTTTGTAAAGAGGAATGGTCAAAAATACCTTCATCCAGGATCCAGGAACTCATTAAAAGCTACAGGAAGCGACTAGAGGCTGTTATTTTTGCAAAAGGAGGATCTACTAAATATTAATGTCACTTTTCTGGTGAGGTGCCCATACTTATGCACTTGTCAAATTTTGTTTGGATGCAGATTGCACATTTTCTGTTAGTACAATTAACCTCATTTCAAGGCAGAAACATTACTGTGTCCAATAGTTATAAGATATATCAAACTGAAATAGCTGTTGCAAAAACACCAATTTTTATAAAACATTAAGCTTAAGATTAATAGGGGTGCCCAAACTTTTTCATATAACTGTATGTAAAAAAGTTAAAACACACAAAAGAAGGGCACGCAAATCACGAAAAGCAGTTATGCCACTAAGAATGCAATTTTTGTGTTAGATTAAAATAAGCAAAAAAGGTACACAGAATTGACTTTGCTGCATCCAGAACTAACAGATCTATAAAACTATCATGATATTTATTCCATTCGACGAACACCATAAAGAAAATAATAAAAAACACGCCAAAAATGTCACTTTTTCATCATACTGATATACACAAAATTGAAGAAAATGTGATCAAAAAGTCATATTTAAAACAAAATTGTATAAATCAAAACGCCAAATCGTCCCACAAAACATAAGTCCTAATATGGCTCATTTGGCAAAAGAATAAAAAAAAAGTTGCAGCTATGAGAATACGGCGATGCAAAAACAAATTCATTTTTGTAAAACATAGTTTTTAGTGTGTAAAAGTAGCAAAGCATAAAAAACTGATATAATTTTAGTATCGCTATAATCATACTGACCCGAAGAATATAATGGTCTTTTCACTTTTACCACATGGCGACCCATGCAAAAAAATATGTAAAAAGAATAATTGAATTGCTGGTTTCTGCTCATCCTGCGTCTGAAAAATCTGAATGAAAAGTGATCAAAAAATGTTACATACCCTTAAATGTACCATAAAAACTTACAACTAGTCACTCAAAAAATAAGCCCTTACAAAGCTGTTTGCCAGAAAATTAAAAAGTTACAGCTCTTAGAATATGGCGAGAGAAAAACTATTTTTATGTAAAAAAAAAAACATTTTTATTGTGCGATAATAGCAAAACATAAAAAATATATATATAAATCTTTTAGCGCTGTAATCGTACCGACCCAAAGAATAAGGCCATCAAATCACTTATGTAATTATGGTGAACAATGTAAGAATAAGACCTATTCTTGTACTGTTTTCTATTTGTTCCTTCTACCTTCCAAAAATTGAAAGGCTCTTTTAACATTTATCCAGCACCGTTCACTGAGTGCTTATGTTGGGGTTTCCATGTAAATCCCCAAAACTGTGATTCAGACAAAACCCATGACAGAACCACTCACCCACTTTATACTCCGTCTGGTCCATGTTTCAGCAGTGTCCCATCATTTTAGGCATCTTTCTAGGGCACAAGTGTGGTTGACTACAGTTATGTGCATGACTAAAAAGATGGATATCACGGGAACAGGCGCAATACGGTGTCCAAAGTGACTCCATCTGCCTCATTGTAGTAAGTGGTTCCATCTGAGATTTCGTCTGAATTGTTTTTTGATTTACAAAGAAACCCTGATGTAAGTACTCAGCATAGAACAGAAAAATGTGATCCCAGCTGTGAAGAGCACGGGGGGGGTTCGGTGGGCACCCAGGTCCGCTAGCCAGAACCACATAGACCAGGGATTGTCCCGCCGCATGCCCTCCCTTTAACGTGGACGTAACACTACTCAGACAACACAGGGTAATGGTAAAACAGTGTGGCAATGCTTTATTGAACCACAAAACAGGCAGATAACACGTAGAACAGTCCCAACAAAATACCCCAAGATGATGCTCATTACAGAGTCTAACCCTTCGCTGGGATAATGGCGGCTATTACTTCAAAGCTCCCAGAGTCACCTACCCAACCTGAGGCACGAACACAGAGAGGAGGTAATGACAAGCGTAGGGAGATGAGAGTCCATTGAGGTACAAGCCCAGTTAATCCGAGGATCACAACCTGGCTTCTTTGATCATCTACATGGAGCCAGGCGACCATTGGGTCCCCATCCTGGCTTTCTCCAAATGTATCCATGGTTCAGCGATGGTCAAAGGAACAGATCTGTATTCTTCCAACCGGAGCCCAAAAACCCTAGGTTGTTTCCTGTAGAATGATAGATCCGTGTCCCTCGGAATGGAGCCATGATATTGGCTGCTGTCATGTCTCTTGTCCTTTGGGTGTTTTTGCAGAATCTCTGGCTGTCTCTCTCTTTCAGTCTGTCTGTCTCTGAGTCTCTTTATATCCAAGGCATGTAACCTATTTTTAGATTTAACAAGTGTCCTTCAGTCCAGCATCCCAGATAAGGGAAACAATGGTGATGAGCTCAAGTACCATTACTTGATTATATACTCTATTTGCATATTTTTCCCTAAAGGGTATGCCACACTAAACGAGATCGCAAACGAGATCGCAAACAAGATCACTAAAACATCACTTTTTTGCGATCTCGTTAGCAACCTCGTTGTGTGTGGCATGTAGCAACGATGTGGCCCCTACTGTGATGTCGCTGATCGTTCACTAGAGTTCTGGACCATTTTTGATCGTTGGCGTCCCACTGGTGAGCCTGAATCGCTGTGTTTGGCACCTTTTGCGAACGACGAGCGACCTCGTTTGTGACGCATATGACTGTTTTGCGTCACGGAGTGGATCGCAATATCTGTAAGTTCTCTTTTGCGTCACAGAGAGGATCGCAGAAGTTGCAAAGCAGGCTAGCAGGACGCAGAGAGCAGGAGCGATGCTGGAAATTCCTATGAATCAGAAGCGCTCAGTACATGCTGACAGATCCTAACGACCGCCAAAGTCGTTAAAGAGATCGCTGACCGCTGATGAGTCGTTTATGAGATCTCCTGTTTGGCAGCTACTAGCGACCTAAAAGAGATCACACCAACGATTGCGTCGTTATCGTGATCGCTAACGAGATCGCTAAGTGTGGCAGTACCTTAACTGCTTTAAGGGTTCAACAAACTGGCTCCATAATATAATGCTTAATTAGCATATAAGCAAACATCACTAGTCATCAAAGATAAGTGCACACAATGGTATAAGGAGTATCAGGTTACAATGCACTACTACAGGCTTACACAAGCAAAATTATAGATAACAGCTTATTCTTCTTGGTTTGCTAAAACTAGTTGTCTAGGTAATTAAGATATAATCCGGTTTCTTGACACCAGCCTGAACTAAAAGCTATCAAAAAATATGTACCCCAAAATGTTACAAATAAAAACTAACTTATCATGCCAAAAAACAGCACCCATTCACACCTGTCATGTGTCACTGGAAATATATTGGGTTCCCACATTACTTGTAGAATAAAGACTCTGCAAAAGTGACACAGCTCCCACCCTTCCAAATAAAATCCAGTGAAATCTGCGCTCTCAAATCCAAATATCCCCCTCCTCCTGAGCCTCACTATGCCTAAACCACAGTAAAGGTACTGTCACACTAAGCGAGATCGCTAACGAGATCGCTAAAGAGTCACCGATTTTGTGACGCAGTAGCGATCTCGTTGGCGACTCAGCTGTGTGTGACATGTAGCAGCGATGTGGCCCCTGCTGAGATGTCATTGATCGC
The DNA here is from genome assembly GCA_033576555.1 of Oophaga sylvatica. NCBI lineage: Eukaryota > Metazoa > Chordata > Amphibia > Anura > Dendrobatidae > Oophaga > Oophaga sylvatica. The sequence goes on from JARQOD010000004.1 coordinate 398,142,298, forward strand.
TTATGAACGCTCTGAGCCATTTTTTGGTCGTTGGTGTCCCCCTGGTGAGCCTGAATCGCTGAGTGTGACACCCTTTATGAACGACTTTACCAGCATCGCAGGCGGGACTAGATTTTCCCAACGACCGCAGAGGTCGTTATACAGATCGCTGATCTCTGATGAGATCTTTGTGTTTGGAAGCTAACTAGCAACCACATAGCGATCGCACCAACGATCTTGCCAGGTTGTGACGTTGTCGTGATCGCTAGTGCGATCGCTAAGTGTGACAGTGCCTTAAGTGACCACATGTTTGGCATTGTTGTCGTAGGGAGAGCCCAATTAACAATTGTACGTGGTTTGTTTCTCAAGAATTCATGCTGGGCACAATGTATGAGCACTAAACCTGCATATTTACAATTCGACAGAAAAAAGCCTGGCATGGATATTACAAAATAGTCACTGCAGCTGTAGATTAATTCACTGAGAGGTGCAATTTCTACACTGAGGTCACTTTTGGGGATGTTCTGGCACCTTAAAGGCTCTGCAAATGTCACACGCAAACTATTCTAGCAAAATCTGTGCGCTAAAAGCCAAATAACATTCATTCCTGCTCAGCCCCGAAGTGTGACCAATCAGTATTTTCTGACAACACATAAGGCATCACGGTGTTCCAGAGAAATTGCGAAATACATTGTGGGGTCCAGTTTTACCTTTTAACCCATGTGTAACTGACAAATTTGCAGTCAGTAAAAAAATTACATTTTTACCACTAAAATATTATATTTTCATGTCCCAATGTTATAAAATTCTGTGAGGCACCTGTGGGTTCAAAATACTCACTATACCCCTAAAAGAATTCCTTAAAAGGGAAGTTTCCAATATGGTTCACTTGTTGGTGTTTCTGCTGATCTGGCACCTCAGGGACTCAGCTAATGGAGCCCTCAATCTATTTAAACAAAATCTGCATTCTAAAAGCCAAGTAGCACTTCTTCCCATCTGATCCCTGTCATGTGCTCAAACAGTAGTGTACAACCACATAGGGGGAACTGCCACGTTCAGTAAAAATTGCATAACAAATTGTCTTGTTTATTTTCTCCTAGTACTCCTTGTGTGAATTAAAACTTTGAGGCTAAAGTAAGATATTAGCGGAAATACCCGTTTCTCTGCCCAATCTTATAAAATTCTGTGATGTAGTTTGTGGATTAAAATGCTCAACACACTCATAGAAAAATTCATTATGGGGTTTAATTTGCCAAATGGGGTCTCTGCTTTTTAGCAACCCAGGGGCTCTGCAAATGCAAAATAGTGTCCAAATTTGTGTTCCAAAAATTAAATAGAGCTCTTTCCAAGTTTTGACATGTGCCCAAACATTAGTTTTTGATCACATATGTGGTATCATTGTGTTCGGGAGAAATTGCATATCAAATTATGGGGTCTATTTTCTCCTATTATCTCTCTTGTAAATAATAAATTTGGAGCTATAACAGTATTTTAAGTGGAGAAAATGTAATTTTTTGTTTTCACATCTAAATGTTATAAAGTTTTGTGAATCACCTGTAGGTTAAAAATTATTAATACACCACTAGATGAATTCCTTGAGAGGTCTAGTTTCCAAAATGAGGTCTTTTGTTTGGGTTTCTGCTCTTTAGGCATGTCAGAGGCTCAGCAAATGTGACATGGCACTCACAATCTATTAAAAAAAAAAATTACATTCCACAAATCAAAATAGTGTTCTTTCCTTTCTGAGCCCTGCCTTGTGCCCAAACAGTTTTTTTTTTTTTTTTTTTCTGTATCCAATAATTTTTTATTTGGGGTAATTTCTACAAATTTGGGGACGGGGTATAAAGCGAGAAGTAAAATGCAAGGATATAAAAATAAAAGGTAAACTGTATTGATTATAAACCTGTGTGGAGTAAGAGGGAAGATAGGGGGAGGGAGAAATGGAAGAAGGAGAGAAGGGAAAGGGAGGGGAAAAATGGGAGGAGGAAGGTGAAGGAAGGAGAAGGGAATAAAAAAGGAAGGAGAGTAAAGAGAAGGTGAAAATCGTAAATAGTCCTCTCTGAGATAGAGGTGTCTGGATGGGATGGGTAATTAATAGTATAATTTTAGACCATGCAACAACATATCAATATACATTATGTGTGAGCTATAGGACATTACATTATAGTTGGGGAATCAAGGATTAATTGCATCTTGAAGGGACCATTTCGCTATAATAATTGTGTTTTAAGAAAGGTTTATTTCAATAAAGTATTGTGAGACATGATCCTATTAGATTATAATGTTTGGGATATTTACTGATTTCCAATTAGCAACTGAAAAGAAATGCAAAGAGATTAATTTGATTTTATTAGGAAGAAGATAGGTATCTAGGGAAAGGAGAGAGAGTTGTGGAGATATGGATACTCTTTAGGCCCTGTCACACATAACGAGATCACTAGCGAGATCGTTGATACGTCACGGGTTTTGTGACGCAATAACGATTTCGCTAGCAATCTTGTTACGTCTGACAGGTAGCAACGATCAGGCCCCTGCTGTGAGATCGCTGATCGTTACAAAGCTTCCTGGACCATTCCTGGGTCGTTGCGCTCCCGCTTGGCAGTGTGCATCGCTGTATTTGACACCTAACCAATGACCTCATTAGCGAATCAGAACTGAAACACGTAGGCGTGCATAAATTGGACTTTTCTGTGCCCATCGTCCCAGTTTGGTGGTCGTTACAGCGTTCTCATTTCCCGCCGTGCATAAAGAAAGCAACAGAATAGCGATTCCATCCTTTGTTTCTGACCTCGTGCTGGATTGCAGATCTTAGCAGAATTCTCGGGCTGTGTGGAGTCACAGTCGAAGAACACTACAATCCACAAACCAGAACGCTTGTCAGGAACAAAGCCCAGATGAATGGATACAGAGTCACAGCCGAAGAACGCTGCTATGATCTGAAACCAGAACGCAAACAGGAACAAAGGGAGGGAATTGCTACAACGTGGTTTTATTTTAAACCTCAGAACGCAGTAGCGTCCACCAATCGGAGATGATTGGTGACACAGTACAGCCCCTATCAAGGTGTGGATCATTGAAATAGCTGCTGTGTGAAAGCGTCCCAACGACCAACGAGATCGTTAGTTAGATCGCTGGAGCGGCTGAAATCGTTGGGAAGTTCTGCATGTTTGACAGCTCTCCAACGATCACGATACGGCTCTCCAGTGATCTCAAAATCGTGACGTAATAACGATCTCGCTAGCGATCTCGTAATGTGTGACGGGGCCTTTTGTTTCCCTAGCTTAACCCCTTAACCCCAAGGGTGGTTTGCACGTTAATGACCGGGCCAATTTTTACAATTCTGACCACTGTCTATTTATGAGGTTATAACTCTGAAACGCTTCAACGGATCTTCGCGATTCTGAGAATGTTTTCTTGTGACATATTGTACTTCATGATAGTGGTAAAATTTCTTTGATATAACTTGCGTTTATTTATGAAAAAAACTAAATATTTTGCATTTTTCAAACTTTGAATTTTTATTCCCTTAAAAAAGAGAAATATGTCACACAAAATAGTTAATAAATAACATTTCCAACATGTCTACTTTACATCAGCACAATTTTGGAACCAAAATTTTTTTTCTTAGGAAGTTATAAGGGTTAAAAGTTGACCAGCAATTTTTTTACAACACCATTTTTTTTAGGGACCACATGACATTTGAAGTCACTTTGAGGGGTCTATATGACAGAAAATACCCAAAAGTGACACCATTCTAAAAACTGCACCCCTCAAGGTACTCAAAACCACATTCAAAAAGTTTATTAACCCTTCAGGTGCTTCACAGGAGCTGAAGCAATGTGGAAGTAAAAAATATACATTTAACTTTTTAGTCACAAAAATGATGTTTTACAAACAATTTTCTTTATTTTTGCAAGGGTAAAAGGAGAAAATGGACAGATAAAGTTGTTGTGCAATTTCTCCTGAGTACGCTGATACCCCATATGTGGGAGAAAACCACTGTCTGGGCGCACGGAAGGGCTTGGAAGGGAAGGAGCGCCGTTTGACTTTTTCAAACCAAAATTGGCTGGAAATGAGATTGGATGCATATCGCATTTGGAGAGCCCCTGATGTGCCTAAACAGTGGAAACCCCCCATGAGTTACACAGTTTTGGAAACTAGACCTCTAAGGAACTTATCTAGATCTGTTGTGAGTACTTTGAGCCCTCAAGTGTTTCACTAAAGTTTATAATGCCTGGGTGTGAAAAAAAAAAATTCCACAAAAATGATTTTTTAGTCCCCATTTTTGATTTTTCCCAAGGAAATTGGAACCATTCAAAAGTTGTCCAATTTGTCCTGGGTACGCTGATACCCCATATGTGGGGGGGAAACTGTTGGGCGCATGGCAGGGCTCGGAAAGGAAGTAATGACGTTTTGGAATGCAGACTTTGATGGGCGTCATGTTCAGTTTGCAGAGCTCCTGATGTGCCTAAACAGTGGAAACCCCCCGTAAGTGACCACATTTTGGAAACTAGACCCCCTAAGGAACTTATCTAGATGTGTGGTGAGCACTTTGAACCCTTAAGTGCTTCACAGAAGTTTATAATGTCCGGGCATGAAAATAAAAAATCCTATTTTTTTCCCACAAAAAAAAATCTTTTAGGCACCAATTTTTTATTTTCCCAAAAGTAACAGGAGAAATTGGACCACAAAATTTGTTGTCCAATTTGTCCTGAGTACGCTGATACCCCATATTTGGGGGTAACCACTGGTTGGACGCATGGCAGAGCTCGGAAGGGAAGGATTGCCATTTGACTTTTTCAAACCAAAATTGGCTGGAATTGAGATTGGATGCCATGTCGCGTTTGGAGAGCCTTAACAGTGGAAACCCCCACAAGTGACCCCATTTAGAAACTAGACCCCCTAAGGAACTTATCTAGATCTGTGGTGAGCACTTTGAACCCCCAAGTGCTTCACACAAGTTTATAATGTAGAGTCGTAAAATTAAAAAATCATATTTTTTTCACAAAAATTATCTTTTCACCCAAATTTTTATTTTCCCAAGGGTAACAAGACAAAAAAGTTATTGTGCAATTTGTCCTGAGCATGCTGATGCCCCATATGTGTCACGCGGTCTTATGATATGTGTACGATGTCAGTAAACTATTCTTAAAAGAACAACACTCTATACAACATATAGATTAGCAACATCAGCATGTAAATATAGAATAGATTTACCTGACACGATATCCGTTGAACTCAGGGATAATCTTGAGGACTTGATACACTGTCACAGGAAAGAGGAGGACCGGGGGTCTAACCTGACCCTAAACTGGGGTCCTAACTAATCCCTCACCTTGGAGGTACTGATAATGGTTCAGAGGTCCACGTCTCCAGCCTAACCCTGTCTCCTATCAGTCCCTGAACCCTGTAATCAGTCCTAAGAAGGATTCTGATTACCACCAAAGGGATATGGGCTGATCTCTGCTAAATACACAGATTAGACATATAAGACAGACTGGAGAAAACACAGACTTGCATACACACTCAAACACAGAAGGAACATAAATGATCTGGGATATTAAACTCTAAGCAAGGTGAGCTTAAAACAACTAAGGAGCTCTTTAACTTAAGTCTATACAGATACAATCCTATCTGTGGTCTGCATGAAGAATTTCACTGGCAACTCCCAACACAGACAACCAGAGATTTAAAGGAAACCAATCAACAAATAATTAATTGCAGCCGGAAGAAACTGCACCCAGTCCCAGAACTGAGCACAGACAGAATTAACTCCCTAACTGCCAAACACAAAGAAACAGCAACTCAGCTGTGAGAAGTCAGAATGTGCAACCGCGACGATCTTCGTGGCGATGCACACATGACAGTACCCCCCCTTCTACGAGGGGCCTCCGGACCCTCAGGGCCAGGTTTGCCCGGGTGAGTTCTGTGGAAGGTCCGCACCAAACGATCTGCGTTAATGTCAGACGCAGGAACCCACGTCCTCTCCTCTGGACCATACCCCTTCCAATGCACCAAGTACTGAAGGGACCGGCGATTCAGACGTGAGTCAATGATCTTTGACACTTGAAACTCCAAGTTACCATTGACCACCACTGGAGGAGGAGGTAGAGGTGATGGTATGACTGGTGCCACGTACCTCTTAAGTAATGACTTGTGGAACACATTATGAATTTTAAACGTAGGAGGGAGGTCCAGACGAAATGCCACAGGATTAATTATGGAACTGATCCTGTACGGCCCGATGAATCTGGGGCCCAGCTTCCAGGAGGGAACTTTAAGTTTTATATTCCTGGTAGACAACCATACCAGATCGTTCACATTAAGATCTGGACCAGAAACTCTCCTCCTATCAGCCATACGTTTATAACGGTTCCCCATAGCACTCAGATTATTCAATACACCTCTCCACACTGAAGCAAGTGACGACGAGAAACGCTCCTCCTCAGGAACCCCAGAAGGGCCCCCCCCATTGAATGTACAAAACTGGGGATGAAAACCATATGCCCCAAAAAACGGGGACTTACCAGTGGACTCGCTCCGCCTGTTGTTAAGAGCGAACTCTGCCAGAGGCAAGAAAGAAGACCAGTCCTCCTGGTTCTCTGAGACAAAACACCGAAGATAAGTCTCTAGGCTTTGATTCAGACGCTCTGTCTGACCATTGGTCTGCGGATGAAAAGCCGAGGAAAATGACAATTGCATCCCCCGACGTAAACAAAATGCCCTCCAAAACTTGGACACAAACTGAGACCCCCTATCTGACACCACATCAGAAGGCAACCCATGAAGTCTCACAATCTCCCCAATGAACACCTGCGCCAGAGTTTTAGCATTAGGGAGGGCAGGAAGAGCAATGAAATGTGCCATCTTACTGAACCTGTCAACAACCACCAGTATGACAGTCTTCCCTGACGACTGAGGAAGGTCCGTGATGAAGTCCATAGACAAATGAGTCCATGGACGCTCCGGAAGTTTCAAGGGTAAGAGGGTCCCAGACGGACGGGTATGAGGGGTCTTAGAGCGAGCACAAACCCCACAGGACGCGACAAAAGTTAAAACATCTTTATTAACGTTAGGCCACCAAAACCGGCGAGAAAGGAGATCTAAAGTAGCCTTACTCCCTGGATGTCCTGCTAAAGCAGAATTATGATGTGCCTCAATAACCTTTTGTCTCAACTGATTTGGGACAAACAGTCTCCCTGGAGGTCCTGCAGGGGCGTCCCCCTGAGCCTCTAACACCTCCTCCTCAAGCTCAGAACATACAGCCGACACTACCACCCCCTCCTGAAGGATAGGAATCGGGTCATCCATTTTCCCGGCCCCTGGGAAACTGCGAGACAAGGCATCCGCCTTAACATTCTTAGATCCAGGGCGATAAGTGACAACAAAATTAAACCTGGTAAAAAACAACGACCATCGAGCTTGTCTGGAATTCAGACGCTTAGCAGATTCCAAATACAGCAGGTTCTTGTGATCAGTAATGACGGTGACCGGGTGGACTGCCCCCTCCAAAAAGTGACGCCATTTTCAAAAGCCAACTTAATGGCCAAAAGTTCCCTATTGCCGATATCATAATTCCTTTCGGCGGACGACAATTTTTTAGAAAAGAAAGCGCACGGATGCCATTTACCAGGGGACGGACCCTGGGACAATATTGCACCCACCCCTACGTCAGACGCGTCCACCTCCACAATCGAACGGCTGTGATGCATCTGGTTGGATGAGAACGGGTGCCGAAGCAAAACATTTTTTCAAAGAGGAAAAAGCTTGGCAAGCTTTGTCCGACCATTTAGAAAAATCCGTCCCTTTTCTTGTCATGTCAGTGAGAGGTTTGACAACAGATGAGAAATTACAAATAAATTTCCGGTAGTAGTTAGCAAACCCAGAAAACGCTGCAGAGCCTTAAGATCCTCTGGCTGATCCCATTCAAGCACTGCTCTCACCTTTTCAGGGTCCATACGGAAACCGGAGGCTGACACCAAGAAACCCAAAAACTGAAGTTCCTGTACGGCGAATACACACTTTTCCAGTTTGGCGTATAGTTTATTGTCTCGCAAGATCTGCAACACCTGTCTCACATGCTCCTGGTGAGACACAAGATCTGGTGAGTAAATTAAAATGTCATCCAAATATACGACCACAAACAGCCCCACCAGATGACGAAAAATGTCATTAACAAAATGTTGGAATACTGCTGGTGCAGTAGTCAGACCAAAAGGCATGACAAGGTTCTCATAATGTCCCTCCGGCGTGTTAAACGCCGTTTTCCACTCATCCCCCTCTTTTATCCTAATCAGATTATACGCCCCCCTGAGATCCAATTTAGAGAACCATTTGGCGCCAACAATTTGATTGAAGAGATCAGGAATCAGAGGGAGTGGATACGGATCTCGAACAGTAATCCAATTAAGTTCGCGGAAATCCAAGCAAGGGCGTAGGCCTCCATCTTTTTTCTTCACAAAGAAGAACCCCGCGGCCACTGGGGAAGATGAAGGTCTAATATGCCCTTTGGCCAGACTTTCCGAAATATAATCTTTCATAGCCTGCCTCTCAGGACCAGAAAGGTTATATAACCTAGCTTTAGGTAACTTAGCATCAGGAAGTAAATTAATAGAGCAGTCATACACGCGATGAGGAGGCAACTCCTGACACCCCTCCTCAGAGAACACATCCCCAAAGTCCTCCAAAAAAGGAGGCAAAGTACTAGGCACGACCGCACTGATGACTGTGTTCATGCAGTTACTTTTGCAAAACTCCCCCATTGGCTTATATCTCTGGACTGCCAATTAATCACAGGGTTATGTTTAACCAACCAAGGAAGTCCCAACACAATAGGAGTAGGTAGACCCTCCAACACATAACAAGATAATAGTTCCCTATGTATTGCCCCTACCCGAAGGTCAATGTTATGAACCTCATGAACAAAGCTACCTTGGCCGAGAGGCCTGGCGTCAATGGAGAATATAGGGATCGGTTTGACCAATACACTCAGATGCATACCTTGAGCCTGAGCAAACTGAGCGTCAACCAGATTAGCCCCGGACCCACTATCAAGAAGAACAGAAAATCTCTCCACTCTCGTACCAACCACCACCTCCACTGGTACAAGGAACTGAGAAGAACTAGCGGACGAAATACATACTCCCAGGTTGTCGTCCACCACACAACCTGGGATTAACAGTTTTCCGGCGACTTTTGCTCAACAAGGCACGGGATGGACATCCCCCAACAAAATGTCCCTCTTTTCCCGCAGAAGAAACACCTTCTAGTCCTGCGGCGTACCGCCAATCCCCTCCTACGAAATGATGTCCCTCCCAACTGCATAGGCTCCTCCGAACAGACAAGGGGAACCTCAACATAAGGGACTTTAGTAGTAGGTGGAGTAACAACAGGGGGCGGAGTTACCTCGCACCCTCTCCGGAGCCGTCTATCAGTACGGATAGCTAGGGCCATAGCAGCCTCCAGTGATGGAGGAGAATCATACTGAGCCAAAACGTCCTTTAATTTGTCAGAAAGCCCATGACAAAACTGGCTCCTAAGAGCTGGGTCATTCCATGAGTATCTGTGGCCCATCTACGGAACTCAGAAGCAAATTCCTCCGCCGGACGATCTCCCTGCTGTATCTTATGTAATTTTGTCTCAGCAAGAGAGACCCGATCTGGGTCATCATATACCAAACCCAGGGCAGTAAAAAATCGATCTACTGACTGTAGAGCCGGGGATCCCGGAGGAAGGGAGAAGGCCCAGGATTGAGGGTCCCCTTGTAGGAGCGAGATAACAATTCCCACTCTCTGCTCTTCACTCCCTGATGCTCGAGGCCGAAGCCGAAAATACAATTTACATGCTTCCCTGAAGGTAAAAAATTTGTCTCGCCCACTAGTGAACCTGTCCGGGAGAGCTACTTTAGGTTCAAATCTGGTTTGCTCCGAGGGAGACAAAACTTTGGACTTAATGTCCGTCAGCTCCATGGATAATCCCTGCAACTGCAGAGCCAGCTGGGCTACTGGATCCATGGCAACTGGGAATAATTTTATAGGCCAGTGAAAATGTCACGCGGTCTTATGATATGTGTACGATGTCAGTAAACTATTCTTAAAAGAACAACACTCTATACAACATATAGATTAGCAACATCAGCATGTAAATATAGAATAGATTTACCTGACACGATATCCGTTGAACTCAGGGTTAATCTTGAGGACTTGATACACTGTCACAGGAAAGAGGAGGACCGGGGGTCTAACCTGACCCTAAACTGGGGTCCTAACTAATCCCTCACCTTGGAGGTACTGATAATGGTTCAGAGGTCCAAGTCTCCAGCCTAACCCTGTCTCCTATCAGTCCCTGAACCCTGTAATCAGTCCTAAGAAGGATTCTGATTACCACCAAAGGGATATGGGCTGATCTCTGCTAAATACACAGATTAGACATATAAGACAGACTGGAGAAAACACAGACTTGCATACACACTCAAACACAGAAGGAACATAAATGATCTGGGATATTAAACTCTAAGCAAGGTGAGCTTAAAACAACTAAGGAGCTCTTTAACTTAAGTCTATACAGATACAATCCTATCTGTGGTCTGCATGAAGAATTTCACTGGCAACTCCCAACACAGACAACCAGAGATTTAAAGGAAACCAATCAACAATATAATTAATTGCAGCCGGAAGAAACTGCACCCAGTCCCAGAACTGAGCACAGACAGAATTAACTCCCTAACTGCCAAACTGTCACGCTGTATAGCAGATATTATATATGTGATGTCAGTAATCTATATCAAAAGGGCAACATCCTATATAACATGCGCATAGATATATGATAACATAGAATTACCTGACAATGTCCAGTGGGTCAATACGGAATCCGTTATACACTGTCTCCGGCTAGAGGGTGACCGGGGTCTATGCTGACCCTAAACTGGGGTCCTAACTAATCCCTCTACCTGGAGGTACTGTTAAAGGTACAGAGGTCCAGGCCACCAGCGTAAACCCTGTCTCCTATCAATCCCTGCCAACTGTAATCTAGTCCTAAGAAGGACCCTGATTACCACCAAAGGGAATGAACAGGTAACGGTTAATGAACAGAAAGACATACAAGAAAGACAATAAATAAAGTAAATAAAGTCTTACATACAAACACTCACACACAGTAGGAACACCTAAGGTCTCAGAGATAAACTATAAGCTGTAAGAGTAAAAACAACTAAGGAGCTCTTAGCTTAAGTATTCTCAGAACCGATCCAGTCTGCTAGACTACATGAATGCTTTCACCGGCATCTAACAAGCAGACTGGCAGGTATATGAAGGAATCTAATTAGAACATAATCAAAAGCAGCCGGGCGAGGCTGGACCTAGTCTTAGCAAAGAGCTAGGTAAAATTAACTCCCTCATTACCAAACACAAAGAAACAGCAACTCAGCTGTGAGAAGTCAGAGTGTGTAATCGCGACGATCCTCGAGGCGATACACCCATGACAGTACCCCCCCTCTACGAGGGGACTCCGGACCCTCAGGGCCAGGTCTGCCCGGGTGAGTTGTGTGAAAGGTCCGAACCAATCGATCTGCGTTAACATCAGACGCAGCGACCCACGTCCTCTCCTCAGGACCATACCCCCTCCAATGAACCAAGTACTGAAGGGATCGGCGACTGAGACGTGAGTCAATGATTTTCGACCCATGAAATTCCACGTTATCATTGACCACCACTGAAGGAGGAGGTAGAGGTGACGGTATGACTGGTGCCACATACTTTTTAAGTAATGACTTGTGAAACACATTATGAATTTTAAACGTAGGAGGGAGGTCCAGACGAAATGCCACCGGATTAATTATGGAACTGATCCTGTACGGCCCGATGAATCTGGGACCCAACCTCCAGGAGGAAACTTTAAGTTTTATATTCCTGGTAGACAACCAAACCAGATCGTTCACCTTCAGATCTAGACCAAAAACTCTCCCCTATCAGCCATCCGTTTGTAACGGTTCCCCGTAACCTTCAGTCTTAACCGATCTGGAACTATCAGTCTCCCTGGAAGTCCCACAGGGGCGTCCCCCTGAGCCCCCAATACCTCCCCCTCAAGCTCAGAGCATACAGCTGACACTACAACTCCCTCCTGAGGAATAGGAACCGGATCATCCGTCTTCCCGGCCCCTGGGAAAGTACGAGATAAGGCATCAGGAAGCAACTTTATTGAGCCGTCATATGCGCGATGAGGAGGTAACTCTTTACACCCCTCCTCTGAGAACATCTCCCCAAAGTCCTCCAGAAAAGAAGACAAAGTCCTAGGCACAACCGCACCGATGACCGTGCTCATGCAGTTATTCCTGCAAAATTCACCCCACTGGCTTATCTTTCTGGATTGCCAATCAATCACTGGGTTATGTTTAGCCAACCAAGGAAGTCCCAACACAATAGGAGTAGGTAGACCCTCCAACACATAACAAGACAATTGCTCTTTATGTATTGCCCCTACTCGAAGATCTATGTTATGAACAGCTTGTACCAAGCTACCTTGACCGAGAGGTCTAGAATTAATAGAGACTATAGGGACCGGTTTGGCCAATACACTCAGTTGCATACCATGCACCTGGGCAAACCGAGCGTCCACCAGATTAGCCCCGGACCCACTATCAAGAAAAACAGAAATCCTCTCAGTTCTAGTACCAATCACCACCTCCGCAGGCACGAGAAACTGAGAGGGATTTGGGGACGAAATACACACTCCCAGGTTAACTCCTTTGCTCAAAGAGGCCCGGGATGGACACCCCCCAACAAAATGTCCCTCTCTCCCGCAAAAGAAACACCTTCTAGTCTTGCGGCGCACCGCCGATTCCCTCCTACAAAAAGATGTCCCTCCCAACTGCATGGGTTCCTCAGAACAGACCAGGGGAACCTCAGTATAAGGGACTTTAGTAGTAGGTGGAGTCATCACGGGAGGCGGAGTTACCTCGCGTCTTCCCCGGATTCGTCTATCAATGCGAATAGCGAGGGCCATAGCAGCCTCCAGTGATGGAGGAGAATCATACTGAGCCAACACATCTTTTAATTTGTCAGACAACCCTTGACAAAACTGGCTCCTAAGAGCTGGGTCATTCCACTGAGTATCTGTTGCCCATCTACGGAACTCAGAAGAATATTCCTCCGCTGGACGATTTCCTTGCCGTATTTTACGTAACTTTGTTTCAGCAAGGGAAACTCGATCCGGATCATCATATACCAGACCCAGGGCAGTAAAAAATCGATCCACTGACTGGAGATCTGGGGAGCCTGGAGGAATAGAGAACGCCCAAGATTGAGGGTCCCCTTGTAAGAGCGAGATAACAATTCCCACCCTCTGCTCTTCACTCCCAGATGACCGAGGCCGCAGCCGAAAGTACAATTTACATGCCTCCCGGAAAGTAAAAAATTTGTCCCGCCCACCAGTGAACCTGTCCGGGAGAGCAACCTTAGGTTCAGATCTGGTTTGCTCCGGGGGGGACAAAACCTTGGACTTAATGTCTGCAAACTCCATGGACAACCCCTGCAACTGCCGGGCCAGCTGGGCTACTGGATCCATGACAGCTGGGGAGAATCTTTAGAATGGGCCGGTGAAAATGTCACGCTGTATAGCAGATATATATATATGTGATGTCAGTAATCTATATCAAAAGGGCAACATCCTATATAACATGCGCATAGATATATGATAACATAGAATTACCTGACAATGTCCAGTGGGTCAATACGGAATCCGTTATACACTGTCTCCGGCTAGAGGGTGACCGGGGTCTATGCTGACCCTAAACTGGGGTCCTAACTAATCCCTCTACCTGGAGGTACTGTTAAAGGTACAGAGGTCCAGGCCACCAGCGTAAACCCTGTCTCCTATCAATCCCTGCCAACTGTAATCTAGTCCTAAGAAGGACCCTGATTACCACCAAAGGGAATGAACAGGTAACGGTTAATGAACAGAAAGACATACAAGAAAGACAATAAATAAAGTAAATAAAGTCTTACATACAAACACTCACACACAGTAGGAACACCTAAGGTCTCAGAGATAAACTATAAGCTGTAAGAGTAAAAACAACTAAGGAGCTCTTAGCTTAAGTATTCTCAAACCGATCCAGTCTGCTAGACTACATGAATGCTTTCACCGGCATCTAACAAGCAGACTGGCAGGTATATGAAGGAATCTAATTAGAACATAATCAAAAGCAGCCGGGCGAGGCTGGACCTAGTCTTAGCAAAGAGCTAGGTAAAATTAACTCCCTCATTACCAAACACAAAGAAACAGCAACTCAGCTGTGAGAAGTCAGAGTGTGTAATCGCGACGATCCTCGAGGCGATACACCCATGACACAAACACAAAGAAACAGCAACTCTGCTGTGAGAAGTCAGAATGTGCAACCGCGACGATCTTCGTGGCGATGCACACATGACAATATGTGGGGATAAACCACTGTTCAGGTGCATGGCAGAGATTGGAAGAGAAGTAGCGCCATTTGACTTTTTCAACGCAGAATTGGCTGGACGCCACGTCGCATTTGGCAAGCCCTTGATGTGCCTAAACAGTGGAAACACCTCAATTCTTACTCCAACCCTAACCCCAACACATTCCTAACCCTAGTCCCAACCCTATCCCTAACCCTAACCACAAACCTAACCCTAACACACTCCTAACCCTAATCCCAACCCTAACCCTAATCCTAACTTTAGCCCCAACCCTAACCCTAATGGGAAAATGGAAATAAATACATTTTTTAAATTTTATTATTTTTCCCTAAGTAAGGGGGTGATAAAGGGAAGTTTGATTTACTATTTATAGCGGGTTTTTATGTTTGGCATCTGTCACACGCTAAAGATGCTTTTTATTGTAAAAAATACCTTTTGCATCACCGCATTTTGAGAGCTATAATTTTTCCTTATTTTGGCCCACAGAGTCATGTGAGGTCTTATTTTTTGCGGGACAAGTTGATGTTTTTATTGGTACCATTTTTGGGCACATTACATTTTTTGGTCGCTTTTTATTACGATTTTTGGGAGGCAGAATGAACAAAAACCAGCAATTCATGAATTTCTTTTGGGGAGCGGCGTTTATACCGTTCTGCGTGTGGTAAAATTTATAAAGCAGTTTTATTCTTCGGGTAAATATAATTACAGTGATACTTCATTTATTTTTTTTATGTTTTGGCGCTTTTAAACAATAAAAACAATTTTAGATAAAGGATAATTATTTTTGCATTGCTTTATTCTGCGAGCTACAACTTTTTATTTTTTCGCTGATGATGCTGTATGGTGGCTCTTTTTTTGCAGTACAAGATGACGTTTTCAGTCAACCCATGTTTATTTATATCCGTCTTTTTGATCGCATGTTATTCCATTTTTTGTTCGGCGGTATGATGATAAAGCATTGATTTTTTGCCTTTTTTTAAGGGGTTCACTAAAGGGGTTAACTAGTGGGACAGTTTTATAGGTCGGGTCATTTCGGTCGCGGCAATACTAAATATGTGTACTTTTATTGTTTTTTTTTATTTACATAAAGAGATGAATTTATTGGGGAATTTTTTTTTCTTTAGGATTTTTTTTAAATTATTTTTACACATGTATATTTTTATTTTTTTATACTTTTTTACTTTGCCCCAGGGTGGGATATCACTGTATAGTGTAAGATTGCAGATCTGACACTGCACTGCACTATGTCAGATCTGCGATCTGACAGGCAGTGCAGGAGGCTTCTCAGCGCCTGCTCTCAGCAGTCACTGAGAAGCCACCTCCCTGCAGGACCCGGAAGGACCCCGCGGCCATCTTGGATCCTGGGTCCTGCAGGAAGAAGGCCCTTGGAACAGCGCGATCACATCGCGCTGTTCTCAGGGTCTCAGGTAAGCACGCAGGGAGCCCCTCCCTGCGCGATGCTTCCCTATGCCGCCAGAACACTGCGATCAAGTTTGATTGCAGTGTGCCGGGGGTTAATGTGACGGGAGTGGTACGTATCTGCTCCTGGCACATAGTGCCGGGTGTCAGCTGTGGAATCAGCTGACACCCGGCCGTGATCAGCTGCGCTCACCCCGGGAGCGCAGCTGATCGCGTATGACATACTATCCCGTCCTTGGGAATTAAGTACCAGGGCACATGGACGGGATAGTACGTCAGATGACAGAAAGGGGTTAAATAAGTAATAAACGTCTAGCCAGAAGGATTTTAGTTTTGGCCAAGAACAAAAAAATGTGTAAAATGTTACCAACACCACCGCAGTCTCTCCAACATGCATCTGAACATGAAGAGAATGCGAGTTTGAGTCTTATAGGGTCAGGTGCCAATGGGAGATTATTTTGTAAAAATTCATATGAATGTTAGCGTTCATGCAACAGTTTTGGACCATACATGGGGTATCATCACTTTCAGGAGAAACTGTATAACCAATTATGGAGTCTGTTTTCTCCTATTGTCCATTATGAAAATATACAAATTTGGGGCTAAAAAACATTATTTTCATTTTCACATCCACATTTTAAAAAGTTCTGTGAAGCACCTACGGTTCAACATGCTCAACACACTCCTCGATGAATTCCTTGATGGGTCTAGGCTTCAAAGTGGGGTCACTTGTGGGGTTTTCTGCTGTTTTGGTACCTTAGGGACTCTGCAAATGAGATGTGGTGTCTACAATCTATTACAGTCAAATTTATACTCCAAATACCAAATTTCGCTGGTCCCCTTCCAAACACTGCTGTGTGTCTAAACCTTTGACTACATGTGGGGTATCACTATGCTCAGAAGAAAGTGTGTAACAAACTGTGGAGTCCATGTTTTCATGTTATCTATTGCAAAAGTGAAAAATTTGTGACTAAAGCAACATTTTCGTTAAAAAAAATTAACATTTTCAATATGATGACCTAATGTTATCAAATACTGTGTAGTACTTGTGGCTTACAAATGGTCACTATACTCCTCGATAATATCCTTTGAGTAGTGTAGTTTCCTTTTTAAATATTTTTATATTTAGAATTAAAACAAGGAAGGGGAACAAAATGGAAAAGGGTTAAGGAGGGTATACCTTATATAGGTAAAGGGAACAATAAAATTAGAGAACCCTCAAACATTATTAAAAATTGTTTGAAGAAGTTAGAAGAAAATAAAATAAAAGAGTGGTGTAGTTTCCAAACTGAGGTCACATGTGGGAGTTTCTGCTGTTTAGGCACCTAAAGGGTCCAGGAAATGTAACATGGTGCCCGCAATCTATTTCAGTCAATTTTGTGTTCCAAAATTGAAGTCTCTTTTTTCCATTTGGGCCCTGCTGTTTGTCCACACAGAGGTTTATGACCACAGTCAGAAATATTACTCTGACTTTATGGCTGTGTAGGTCGCTTATAATGCTCTTATCAGCAATTGGTATTAATAATATGAACATCTGCTCAAGTAAATGGGCCTCTGGAATAGATTCACACATTAGTTTTCATTTACTAATCAGTTTATATCATTTTTTTATGTAAACTGTGCCTCAAACAGTTCCAAATTAATTGCGCAAAATGTTCACTTTCTGTGCCTTGCCCTCAGAAAAGTAAAACAAATGTGGGCATGTTTTGACAGGAGGGGTCAAGAACAACAACATTTAGACAAATTTATTAGGCGTGAAGCTTGAAAAGGGAATAAAAGCCAGAAATTAGTGTGTACAATGCTGACCAATATAAGTTATTGTGCGATTTTCCACACAGAATTTCAGAACTCACTGGTCTTGTTCGTTTTCAGAATTGAAAAATGCTAGTTTCATTTTTTATCAACAACACACACCGATGACTGTGACTTTCCTACGGACTGGTACCCCGTGATGTTTATATACGCCCCTGATGTTATGCCAAGGTCAACAAGTTACTGTCATCTGGTTTCTTTACAGTGTAAAGTGTCTGCAGCCATCAGATTCTACAGTCAAAGGGAAACACCATTGTAATATTTATGTATGGAGACTTTCATAGCCCTAACTTATATTTTTTGTACATATGATTTACAGTTGAAACCAGAAGTTATATTACTATATTAAATATATACTATATTAAAAGACACATATGTATGTTTTTCTCAATATCTGACATGAAATCAGAATAAACCTTTCCTGTTTTAGGTCAATTAGGATTACCATAATTATTAATATTTGCCAAATGCCAGTATAATGAGAGAGAGAATGTTTAAGGGTATGTTCACACTGGGTGTTTTTGCTGTTTTTTTCTGCAGCAAAACCTGATTTCTTGGCAGGAAAGTAGATGCGGCAAAATCGCATGTTTTGGTGCGTTTTTGGTGCGTTTTTTCATGAGTTTTTGGGGCTCATTTGTGTCTCTTAGTGTATGCTAATAAAGTTGAGTACCCTAGAGGAAAAAAAAAACTACTTCCTGTAGAACCATACCTCTAGATCCTTTGAAAAGCCGGCAATTCATGTGCCGTGTACAGTAAAATCACAGCGTGACCAGTTAGAATGGGATAGAATAGGTCTATACACATAGAATACATATATATACATGGTGGTCCAAAAGTAAGTGGACAGAAAATAATAACATTTATTTTGATTTATATATAAAATTATATTTACTAACACAAGGATAACATTGACAATTAAATTTTATTCAGAACAATAATACAAACGCCTTTAAATTTTATCAACGCAGGTGCTCAAACTGTTTTCCATCACAATTTGCACTGCTTTGAAGTCTGCTTCTTACGCTTCGACAAATATTTTTGCACATACTGTCCACCTACTTTTGGACCACCCTGTATATATGTATACACTGCTCAAAAAAATAAAGGGAACACTCAAATAACACATCCTAGATCTAAATGAATGAAATATTCTCTTTGAATACTTTGTTGTGTACAAAGTTGAATGTGCTGTCAACATAATCACACAAAAATCATCAATGGAAATCAAATTTTTGAACCAATGGAGGCCTGGATTTGGAGAGACCCCCAAAATGAAAGTGAAAACAAGTCAAAATGAAAATCAAAACAAGACAAAATTAAAGTGGAAACAAGTCAAAATGATGCTCAGTATTGTATGTGGCCTCCACGTGCCTGTATGACCTCCCAGCAACGCCTGGGTATGCTCCTGATGAGGTTGCGGATGTTCTCCTGAGGGATCTCTTCCCAGACCTAGACTAAAGCGTCCGTCAACTCCTGGACAGTCTGTGGTGCAACGTGACATTGGTGGATGGAGCGAGACATGATGTCCCAGATGTGCTCAATCGGATTCAGGTCTGGGGAACGGGCAGGCCAATGCATAGCTTCAATGCCTTCATCTTGCAGGAACTGCTGACACACTCCAGCCACATGAGGTCTGGCATTGTCCTGCATTAGGAGGAACCTGAGGCCAACCGCACCAGCATATGGTCTCACAAGGGGTCTGAAGATCTCATCTCGGTACCTAATGGCAGTCAGGCTACCTCTGGCAAGCACATGGAGGGCTGTGTGGCCCTCCAAAGAAATGCCACCCCACACCGTTACTGACCCACTGCCAAACTGGTCATGCTGAAGGATGTTGCAGGCAGCAGGTTCACACTCAGCACATGTGACAGACGTGACAGAGTCTGGAGACGGCGTGGAGAGCAATCTGCTGCCTGCAACATCCTTCAGCATGACCGGTTTGGCAGTGGGTCAGTAATGGTGTGGGGTGGCATTTCTTTGGAGGGCCACCCCACAAATATTACCCACTTGCCATCGCTACAGGGCAAATGGGAAGAGCCAGGCAAAGCACCAGAATTGTCGCATCTAATATACTGTATCGGCCTTTTCTGGGCGGCTCCGGGCTGCTATTTTTAGGCTGGGGGAGCAATATTCATGGGCCCTTACCAGCCTGAGAATACCAGCCCCCAGCTGTCTGCTTTAGCAAGGCTGATTATCAAAAATGGGGGGACCCCATGGCAGTCTTTTAACCCCTTCACCCCAAAGGTGGTTTGCACGTTAATGACCGGGCCAATTTTTACAATTCTGACCACTGTCTATTTATGAGGCTATAACTCTGGAACGCTTCAATGGATCTTCGCGATTCTGAGAATATTTTCTCGTGACATATTGTACTTCATGATAGTGGTAAAATTTCTTCGATATAACTTGCGTTTATTTTTGAAAAAAATGCAAATATGGCGAAAATTTTGAAAATTTTGCAATTTTCAAACTTTGAATTTTTACTCCCTTAAAACAGAGAAATTTGTCACACAAAATAGTTAATAAATAACATTTCCCACATGTCTACTTTACATCAGCACAATTTTGGAACCAAAATTTTTTTTTGTTAGGAAATTATAAGGGTTAAAAGTTGACCAGCCATTTCTCATTTTTACAACAAAATTTACAAAGCCATTTTTTTTAGGGACCACCTCATATTTGAAGTCACTTTGAGGGGTCTATATAGCAGAAAATACCCAAAAGTGACACCATTCTAAAAACTGCACCCCTCAAGGTACACAAAACCACATTCAAGAAGTTTATTAACCCTTCAGGTGCTTCACAGGAGCTGAAGCAACGTGGAAGGAAAAAATGAATATTTAACTTTTTAGCCACAAAAATTATCTTTTACAAACTTTTTTTTTATTTTCACAAGGGTAAAAGGAAAAAATGGACAGATAAAGTTGTTGTGCAATTTCTCCTGAGTACGCTAATACCCCATATGTGGGGGGAAACTACTGTTTGGGCACACGGCAGAGCTCGTAAGGGAAGGAGCGCCGTTTGACTTTTTCAAACCAAAATTGGCTGGAATTGAGATTGGACACCATGTCGCGTTTGGAGAGCCCCTGATGCGCCTAAACAGTGGAAACCCCCCACAAGTGACACCATTTTGGAAACTAGACCCCTAAGGAACTTATCTAGATCTGTTGTGAGCACTTTGAACCCCAAGTGTTTCACAAAAGTTTATAATGCCTGGGTGTGAAGAAAAAAAACAAAACAATTTTCCACAAAAATTATTTTTTAGTCCCAAATTTTTGATTTTTCCCAAGGAAATTGGACCCAAAAAGTTGTTGTCCAATTTGTCCTGAGTACGCTGATACCCCATATGTGGGGGGGTACTGTTTTGGCGCACGGCAGGGCTTGGAAAGAAAGTAGTAACGTTTTGGAATGCAGACATTGATGGGGGTCATGTTCCATTTGCAGTGCCCCAGATGAGCCTAAACAGTGGAAACCCCCCACAAGTGACCCTATTTTGGAAACTAGACCCCCTATAGAACTTATCTAGATCTTTGGTGAGCACTTTGAACCGCCAAGTGCTTCACACAAGTTTATAATGCCCGGGCATGAAAATAAAAAATAAAAAATCCTATTTTTTTCCCACAAAAATTATCTTTTAGTCACTAACTTTTTGTTTTGTTGTCCAATTTGTCCTGAGTACGCTGATACCCCATATGTTGGGGGGAACCACAGTTTGGGCGCACGGCAGAGCTCGGAATGAAAGGAGCACCATTTGACTTTTTCCAACCAAAATTAGCTGGAATTGAGATTGGACGCCATGTTGCATTTGGAGAGCCACTGATGTGCCTAAACAGTGGAAACCCCCACAAGTGAACCCATTTGGGAAACTAGACCCCCTAAGGAACTTATCTAGATCTGTGGTGAGCAATTTGAACCCCCAAGTGCTTCACACAAGTTTATAACGTAGAGCCGTAAAATTAAAAAATCATATTTTTTCCACAAAAATGATCTTTTCACCCCAATTTTTATTTTCCCAAGGGTAACAAGACGCCAAAAGTTATTGTGCAATTTGTCTTGAGTACGCTGATGCCCCATATGTGGGGGTAAACCACGGTTTGGGTGCATGGCAGAGTTTGGAAGGGAAGGAGCGCCGTTTGACTTTTTCAACGCAGAATTGGCTGGATGCCATGTCGTGTTTGGAGAGCTCCTGATCTGCCTAAACAGTAGAAACCCCTGACAAATGACACCATTTTGGAAACTAGACCCCTCAAGAAACTTATCTAGATGTGTGGTGAGTACTTTGAGCCCCGAAGTGCTTCACAGAAGTTTATAACGTACAGCCGTAATATAAAAAATCTGTTTGTTTTTTTTACTAAAATTATTTTTTCGCCCCCAATATTTTATTTTCACAAGTGTAACAGGAGAAATTGGACCCCAAAAGTTGTCCAATTTGTCCTGAGTATGTTAATACCCAATATGTGGGAGAAATCTACTGTATGGGCACACGTTGGGGCTCGGAAGGGAAGTAGTGACGTTTTGGATTGCAGACTTTGATGGAATGGTCTGGGGGCGTCATGTCGCATTTGGAGAGCCCCTGATGCGCCTAAACAGTGGAAACCCCCCACAAGTGACCCCATTTTGGAAAATAGACCCCACAAGGAACTTATCTAGATGTGTGGTGAGCACTTTGAACCCCAAAGTGCTTCACAGAAGTTTATAATGTACAGCCGTAAAAATAAAAAATCCTTTTTTTTTACAAAAATGATTTTTTCGCCCCCAATATTTTATTTTCACAAGGGTAACAGGAGAAATTGGACCCCAAAAGTTGTTGTCCAATTTGTCCTGAGTACGCTGATACCCAATATGTGGGAGAAAACTACTGTATGGGTACACGTTGGGGCTCGGAAGGGAAGTAGTGACGTTTTGGATTGCAGACTTTGATGCAATGCTCTGGGGGCGTCATGTCGCATTTGGAGAGCCCCTGATGCACCTAAACAGTGGAAACCCCCATGAGTGACCCCATTTTGGAAAATAGACCCCACAAGGAACTTATCTAGATGTGTGGTGAGCGCTATGAAGCCCCAAGTGCTTCACAGAAGTTTATAACGTACAGCCGTTAAAAACAAAAAAATCTTTTTTTTTTTTACAAAAATTATATTTTTGCCCCCAGTTTTTTATTTTCCCAAGGGCAACAGAAAAAATAAGACAAATTGCACAATAACTCTTGGGGTCCAGAGTACGCTGATACCTCATATGTGGGGGTAAACTACTGTTTGGGCGCATGGCAGAGCTCAGAAGTGAAGCAGCACCGTTTGACTTTTTCAACGCAGAATTGGCTGGAATTGAGATCAGACGCCATGTCACATTTGGAGAGCCCCTGATGTGCCTAAACAGCGGAAACCCCCCAATTCTAACTCCAACCCTAACCCCAACACACCCCTAACCCTAGTCCCAACCCTAACCACAAACCTAACCCTAACACACCCCTAACCCTAATCCTAACTTTAACGCCAACCCTAACCCTAATGGGAAAATGGAAATAAATACATTTTTTTCATTTTATTATTTTTCCCTAACTAAGGGGGTGATAAAGGGGGGTTTGATTTACTATTTATAGCGGGTTTTTATGATTCGCAGCTGTCACGCTAAAAGACGCTTTTTATTGCAAAAAATAGTTTTTGCATCACCACATTTTGAGAGCTATAATTTTTGCTTATTTTGGCCCACAGAGTCATGTGAGGTCTTATTTTTTGCGGTACGAATAGACGTTTTTATTGGTACCATTTTTGAGCACGTGACATTTTTTGATCGCTTTTTATTTGGATTTCTGGGAGGTTAGAATGAACAAAATCTGCAATTCATGAATTTCTTTTGGGGGAGGCGTTTATACCGTTACGCGTGTGGTAAAATTGATAAAGCAGTTTTATTCTTCTGGTCAGTATGATTACGGCGATACCTCATTTATATCATTTTTTATGTTTTGGTGCTTTTATAGAATAAAAACAATTTTATATAAAAAATTATTATTTTTGCATTGCTTTATTCTGTGAGCTATAACTTTTTTATTTTTTTGCTGATGATGCTGTATGGCGGCTCGTTTTTTGTGGGACAAGATGATGTTTTCAGCAGTACCATGCTTATTTATATTGGTCTTTTTCATCGCGTGTTATTCCACTTTATGTTCGGCGGTATGATGATAAAGCATTGATTTTTTGCTTTGTTTTTTTTTTTTAAGGGGTTCACTAAAGGGGTCAACTAGTGGGACAGTTTTATAGGGGGGGTCGTTACAGACGCGGCGATGCCAAATATGTGTACTTTTATTGTTTTGTTTTTTTTATTTACAGGAATAAATGAATTTATTGGGGAATATTTTTTTTTTGGAATTTTTTTTTACACTTTTTATTTTAAGTTTTTTAACTTTTATACTTTGTCCCAGGGTGGGACATCACAGTATAGGGTGAGATCGTGGGTGTGACAATGTGCACAGCACTCTGTCATACCAGCAATCGCTCTGGCAGTGCTGCAGGCTTCTCAGTGCCTGCTGTTATGTTTCGGTAGCTGAAGAGAAAAAGCAAAAACAGTAATACATCAGAGAGGCTGGAACCTATTGGATTGCAGTAACCTGAACTAACCACACAACTAGAGGTAGCCGTGGAGCGTTCCTACGTTGATCCTAGACGCCTCGTCACAGTCTGAGAGATAACTACACCTAAAGGCAGAAAGAGGAAAGCTATCTGCCCCTGAGCAGATCCCCAAAGAAAATAGGAAGCCCCCAAACATATAATGGCGGTTAGACAAGAAGAAGCATGGACACAGACAGAAAATAGAATGAGCAAACGCTGGGGCCCAATCTGTCTAGACAGAAAAGTGTAAATTATTGGTGGCCAACATATCACATGCAGAGAATATATAACTTATCATATATGCATGTGCATTCTAGACAGGATAATGAGACATACTGTACCTAATACAGAAATATCACACGAAACACAGCCATGTAGTCTCAAAAGAACATCTTTATTAGTACAAAATAGCATAAAAATAGTCCGATAAAATGGAACAGGGAAACAATGGCACAAGGGAAACGTGATCAAAAATGGCAGCAATCACAGAACAATGAATAAACACAGGCCGGACAACAGACTCTGCTCATGTAAAGTATATATGTATGATGATAGAATAAACCGTTACATCGACTCGAGGTATATAACAAAGGACAAATAATCTGAAATAACATGGCACTCAAAGAATCAACAGAGATATCGGTGCCCAAGTAGGGTCTCCAGCCCAGATATATAAATATAGAAAAACTTGGCACTCAAAAAGAAACAAAGAAAAAAATTATATATGTTGCTTGTGGTTTTTCCTTTTATTGGCATCCACATGTGATTAAAGTGATGTACAAAATAAATGAACGTTTTCGGCCATATAACAATAGCCTTCCTCAGATAATATGTACAGAAATGAGCTGCAATATATTAAGTAAACAAAGACAAGAAATTACAAATCAATATATGGTGTAAGGAACAAAACAACAAAATGCAACATAACAGAATAAAATGATAAAACGATAACAATAATACGCTCATACATGTCAAACACAGATGTGAAGCTTCAAACGACCAATTTTCAGAGGTGCTCAGTGAACATTTAGAAAAAATCTGTGAAATACAGAATTTGAGGAATATTGGTAGACATGAGCCAAGTGTCAAAAGGGACATAGATAACCCCTAGTAGTAGTGCAGCGATTTAGTCAGCCATATGGATAGTGTATAAGGAGCAACACCTGCAATGAAACAATGAAATTATAATAGACAATTGAAGACGCCCAGTACGTGATCCCAAGAGAACAGAGGGACAAAAAGGAAGTAAGAGAAAATGAGAAAACGGGAAGCAAGAAAAGGAAGAAAGAAAAAGAAAAAAAGGAAGGATACCTCTGGCAATATGGGTGTTCAGAAAAAAACCACAGTGGTTACGCCACTAAAAAAAGGGGGGTAAGAAAGAATGTAAGAAAAACTGAAAAAAACAAAAACGTTGCAAGAGTAGTATACTAAAGAAAAAGAATGAGCAGGTAATACCTGAATTATGGTGACAAGGAATAAAGGGTAAAGCACTGATAGCTAGACTTAGCAGAGTAAATGCGCTGAAAAGAAATATATAAATAGAATTGGATTAGATAAAAATTTGAGGACATATGGAGAGTTGACTAAAAACATAAGAAAGAATTACCTGTATCTGGATGCAATTGGTTGAAGCCAGTGAATGGAACCTACTCAGAGTGCTGAATATAAAACAGAAAAAAGGAGAGAAAAGTTGCAATAGCCCAGGGTCACCAGAAAAATGAGAACGCTTGGTAAGGGATAAAGGGTTAAGTACCTAAGAATTGGCCTCACTGAGTTAAGGAAAGCAGCGTTGCAGGCTACAAATGTAGCAATGGAGGGACGCTGTAATAAAAGGACAAGGTATGCTAAATAATGTCAGCACATAAGGCAGATAAAGCGGAAGAGGCTATAAGGCAAATAAGTGAATTACCTGGAAGAGCGAGCTGAAATACACGTGGGCCAAACAGGGAGTAGGACGCTATGTGCGCCCTACTTCCGGGTTTAAAAGGACACATGACGCTGAGTCATGATGACGCGGTCATGTGTGGCGCGCATGCCAGAAGACTGGCTCTACAGAGAGCCCAGCTGAAGGAGAATGCGATCACATGACATCGCGTCATAATGACGCGGTCGTGAGTAGCGCCTGCGTAGTGATTGGGCAGAGGGAGAAAAAGAAACAACAGAATAAGCAGAGTAGAGAGCGTTATGTGGCGATAAGCAAAAGGAGAGGGAGGAGGGGCACTATGGGACTGGAAAAGGAGCAAAAGAAGGATGGAGTAAAAATGGGAAAAATAAGAATGGGAAAAATAAGATAAAAGGCAAAAAGGAATGAGAGGATGAAAAAAGAGGGGGGGGGAAGAGGTAAAAAAGGGAAGAAAGAAATAAGGGAATAAAAAATAAAAAAATAAGGGAATAAAAAACAGGGAGTAGAGAATACAGTGTTCAAAAATAACAGAAAAAACGAAAAAATGAAAAAGGAAGTATATAAGGGTAAAAAATAAAGGTAGGGGAAAAGGGAGGTGTGACTATACAATACCATGGTGGTGGAAAAGTAGAGAGCGTGAATATATTGTGGGATCAGCGATTCTAGAGAATAAAAGAATACATAGAGTTAGTATAAACATAATATTACATAGAAATATAGACAAACTAGACACTATATACAGATATACAGTGGAAGTTTAGAGAAAAGCTGAGATATCATAATCCCTATTTAAACCTCTGGGTTCCAACGTTTGGAACGTAAAAATCCAAAAGGCTTCACGCTTTTTAAGCATTTTGACCCGATTTAATCCTCTCCTGCTAACTCCAATGTGCTCCAAGACCTGGAATCTAAGTTGGGCAATGGTATGGTTCAAATTCTTGGAAATGATGGGGGAGTGGGAGATGTGTCTTATGACAACGTATATTCGACTTGTGCTGGGAAATTCTGTCTCGAATAGGTTGTGTTGTCTCTCCAATGTAGGCTAATCCACATGGACATTTAATAAAATAAATGACATAAGAGGACTCACAGGTAAAAAATCCCTTAATTGGGAAGCCCTGACCTGTTAGTGGATGATATGCCATGGGGCCCTTCTGTATGTTGTTGCACTGTAGGCAGTGAAGACAGGGAATGTGCCTTGTCGTTGAGTCCGTAGAAATGTCTGTCTAGGGACAGTCTGGCTTGACCCTACATCTGCCTTAACAAGTTTGTCCCGAAGGTTCTGGGGACGGCGAAAACAGCTTAAGAATGGGACCTGAAATTCAGGAATACTGGGGCAACTATTAGAGAGGATTTTCCAATGTTTTCTAATGGAAGCAAAAATAAGATTAGAAAAGGGGTGGTAAGTGGTTACAAAAGGAACCCTTTTACTGTTGGAACGTCCTGAGTTAGTGGGTCTATGCTGTTTTGCCTTGTTAAGTATAGATGGGGGATATCCCCTATGGAGGAATTTGGTCTCCATCTCCCGTATTCTATTCTCCCTAACCGTATGATCAGAAACAATTCTATTAACTCTACCAAACTGAGAAATGGGTATGGAGTTTTTCATAGCAGGTGGGTGGCAGCTGTTAAAATGCAATAGGCTGTTCCTATCGGTAGGTTTGTGGTAAAGGTCAATAGTAAGTTGACCACCATGGTTTCTAACAATGAGAGTGTCGAGAAAATTGATGGTATTGGCATTATATTGCAGGGTAAACTTTAACTCGGGCCAAATGTTATTCAAATGCTCATTGAAGTATATGAGTGAATCAACGGGGCCGTCCCATATGCAAAAAATATCATCTATGTATCTACGCCATAGAATAGAATGTTTTTGGAATAGAGGATGGTTGTAAATGAACTCCTCCTCAAACATGGACATATACGCATTAGCGTAGGGGGGCGCCATGTTAGAACCCATGGCGGTCCCCTGTTGTTGTACATAATATGTGTCCTCAAAGAGAAAATAGTTCTCTTTGAGGACCAATTCCAGAAGGTCAGCGCATAAATGTCTAATATTGTAGTTAGTACCATGTTGCTGTAGAAGTCTATCGGTGGCACTCATGCCCTTGATGTGAGTAATAGATGTATATAAACTGCAAACATCCCATGTGACAAGAACTGTAGAATCAGGGAGTGGACCCAAGGACCCAATGAGTTGTAAAAACTTGTTTGTGTCCAACAAAAATGATTTTGTGCGTTTGACTAGAGGGGTGAGCAATTTTTCCAGTACAATGGCCAGCGGTGAGAGAACAGAATCTGTAAGGGCAACAATTGGACGCCCGGGTGGTTTGTGTAAACTTTTGTGGATTTTAGGCAGTATATAAAATACTGGCGTTATCGGGTCCTTTTTGATAAGATATTCCTTCAATTTTTTATCTATTGTGCCGTTCTGCAAATGGCGATCCACTGTAGAGATGATCTTAGATCTGATGCTATGTAAGGGATTATTAGGGATCATCCTGTAGACCTCCCTATCATTAAGTTGATTCAGGGCCTCCGCCATGTAGTCACTGTGGTTCATGACCACAATGGCGCCCCCATTTCTCCACTCAGGTTCCAGAACTGCCGGCTCCCACCACTGGTTCCCCCATACTTGATCTGCAGAGTCTGGGGCTGAGACTCACCAGCACATTTATGCCACCAAAAGCTAATCCGCCAGTGGAAACATTCATTAGTCTAGTGGATAGAGATATCACTAAGTCTTTACATGATATTAGTTTGGGCAAATTCCACTTTTCTAGTAACCTCTCACCATCAGAAAGATCAGCTTTAGACACCTTGTCTTCCAACAAAAGCCTTATTATCAAACCAGCGGATAAAGGGGGCGCCATTGTGGTCATGAACCACAGTGATTACATGGCGGAGGCCCTGAATCAACTTAATGATAGGGAGGTCTACAGGATGATCCCTAATAATCCCTTACATAGCATCAGATCTAAGATCATCTCTACAGTGGATCGCCATTTGCAGAACGGCACAATAGATAAAAAATTGAAGGAATATCTTATCAAAAAGGACCCGATAACGCCAGTATTTTATATACTGCCTAAAATCCACAAAAGTTTACACAAACCACCCGGGCGTCCAATCGTTGCCCTTACAGATTCTGTTCTCTCACCGCTGGCCATTGTACTGGAAAAATTGCTCACCCCTCTAGTCAAACGCACAAAATCATTTTTGTTGGACACAAACAAGTTTTTACAACTCATTGGGTCCTTGGGTCCACTCCCTGATTCTGCAGTTCTTGTCACATGGGATGTTTGCAGTTTATATACATCTATTACTCACATCAAGGGCATGAGTGCCACCGATAGACTTCTACAGCAACATGGTACTAACTACAATATTAGACATTTGTGCGCTGACCTTCTGGAATTGGTCCTCAAAGAGAACTATTTTCTCTTTGAGGACACATATTATGTACAACAACAGGGGACCGCCATGGGTTCTAACATGGCGCCCCCCTACGCTAATGCGTATATGTCCATGTTTGAGGAGGAGTTCATTTACAACCATCCTCTATTCCAAAAACATTCTATTCTATGGCGTAGATACATAGATGATATTTTTTGCATATGGGACGGCCCCGTTGATTCACTCATATACTTCAATGAGCATTTGAATAACATTTGGCCCGAGTTAAAGTTTACCCTGCAATATAATGCCAATACCATCAATTTTCTCGACACTCTCATTGTTAGAAACCATGGTGGTCAACTTACTATTGACCTTTACCACAAACCTACCGATAGGAACAGCCTATTGCATTTTAACAGCTGCCACCCACCTGCTATGAAAAACTCCATACCCATTTCTCAGTTTGGTAGAGTTAATAGAATTGTTTCTGATCATACGGTTAGGGAGAATAGAATACGGGAGATGGAGACCAAATTCCTCCATAGGGGATATCCCCCATCTATACTTAACAAGGCAAAACAGCATAGACCCACTAACTCAGGACGTTCCAACAGTAAAAGGGTTCCTTTTGTAACCACTTACCACCCCTTTTCTAATCTTATTTTTGCTTCCATTAGAAAACATTGGAAAATCCTCTCTAATAGTTACCCCAGTATTCCTGAATTTCAGGTCCCATTCTTAAGCTGTTTTCGCCGTCCCCAGAACCTTCGGGACAAACTTGTTAAGGCAGATGTAGGGTCAAGCCAGACTGTCCCTAGACAGACATTTCTACGGACTCAACGACAAGGCACATTCCCCTGTCTTCACTGCCTACAGTGCAACAACATACAGAAGGGCCCCATGGCATATCATCCACTAACAGGTCAGGGCTTCCCAATTAAGGGATTTTTTACCTGTGAGTCCTCTTATGTCATTTATTTGATTAAATGTCCATGTGGATTAGCCTACATTGGAGAGACAACACAACCTATTCGAGACAGAATTTCCCAGCACAAGTCGAATATACGTTGTCATAAGACACATCTCCCACTCCCCCATCATTTCCAAGAATCGAACCATACCATTGCCCAACTTAGATTCCAGGTCTTGGAGCACATTGGAGTTAGCAGGAGAGGATTAAATCGGGTCAAAATGCTTAAAAAGCGTGAAGCCTTTTGGATTTTTACGTTCCAAACGTTGGAACCCAGAGGTTTAAATAGGGATTATGATATCTCAGCTTTTCTCTAAACTTCCACTGTATATCTGTATATAGTGTCTAGTTTGTCTATATTTCTATGTAATATTATGTTTATACTAACTCTATGTATTCTTTTATTCTCTAGAATCGCTGATCCCACAATATATTCACGCTCTCTACTTTTCCACCACCATGGTATTGTATAGTCACACCTCCCTTTTCCCCTACCTTTATTTTTTACCCTTATATACTTCCTTTTTCATTTTTTCTGTTATTTTTGAACACTGTATTCTCTACTCCCTGTTTTTTATTCCCTTATTTTTTTATTTTTTTATTCCCTTATTTCTTTCTTCCCTTTTTTACCTCTTCCCCCCCTCTTTTTTCATCCTCTCATTCCTTTTTGCCTTTTATCTTATTTTTCCCATTCTTATTTTTCCCATTTTTACTCCATCCTTCTTTTGCTCCTTTTCCAGTCCCATAGTGCCCCTCCTCCCTCTCCTTTTGCTTATCGCCACATAACGCTCTCTACTCTGCTTATTCTGTTGTTTCTTTTTCTCCCTCTGCCCAATCACTACGCAGGCGCTACTCACGACCGCGTCATTATGACGCGATGTCATGTGATCGCATTCTCCTTCAGCTGGGCTCTCTGTAGAGCCAGTCTTCTGCGCATGCGCGCCACACATGACCGCGTCATCATGACTCAGCGTCATGTGTCCTTTTAAACCCGGAAGTAGGGCGCACATAGCGTCCTACTCCCTGTTTGGCCCACGTGTATTTCAGCTCGTTCTTCCAGGTAATTCACTTATTTGCCTTATAGCCTCTTCCGCTTTATCTGCCTTATGTGCTGACATTATTTAGCATACCTTGTCCTTTTATTACAGCGTCCCTCCATTGCTACATTTGTAGCCTGCAACGCTGCTTTCCTTAACTCAGTGAGGCCAATTCTTAGGTACTTAACCCTTTATCCCTTACCAAGCGTTCTCATTTTTCTGGTGACCCTGGGCTATTGCAACTTTTCTCTCCTTTTTTCTGTTTTATATTCAGCACTCTGAGTAGGTTCCATTCACTGGCTTCAACCAATTGCATCCAGATACAGGTAATTCTTTTTTATGTTTTTAGTCAACTCTCCATATGTCCTCAAATTTTTATCTAATCCAATTCCATTTATATATTTCTTTTCAGCGCATTTACTCTGCTAAGTCTAGCTATCAGCGCTTTACCCTTTATTCCTTGTCACCATAATTCAGGTATTACCTTCTCATTCTTTTTCTTTAGTATACTACTCTTGCAACGTTTTTGTTTTTTCAGTTTTTCTTACATTCTTTCTTACCCCCCTTTTTTTAGTGGCGTAACCAATGTGTTTTTTCTCTGAACATCCATATTGCCAGAGGTATCCCTTCCTTTTTTCTTTTTTCTTTTTTCTTTTTTCTTTTTTCTTTCTTCCTTTTCTTGCTTCCCGTTTTCTCATTTTCTCTTACTTCCTTTTTGTCCCTCTGTTCTCTTGGGATCACGTACTGGGCGTCTTCAATTATCTATTATAATTTCATTGTTTCATTGCAGGTGTTGCTCCTTATACACTATCCATATGGCTGACTAAATCGCTGCACTACTACTAGGGGTTATCTATGTCCCTTTTGACACTTGGCTCATGTCTACCAATATTCCTCAAATTCTGTATTTCACAGATTTTTTCTAAATGTTCACTGAGCACCTCTGAAAATTGGTCGTTTGAAGCTTCACATCTGTGTTTGACATGTATGAGCGTATTATTGTTATCGTTTTATCATTTTATTCTGTTATGTTGCATTTTGTTGTTTTGTTCCTTACACCATATATTGATTTGTAATTTCTTGTCTTTGTTTACTTAATATATTGCAGCTCATTTCTGTACATATTATCTGAGGAAGGCTATTGTTATATGGCCGAAAACGTTCATTTATTTTGTACATCACTTTAATCACATGTGGATGCCAATAAAAGGAAAAACCACAAGCAACATATATAATTTTTTTCTTTGTTTCTTTTTGAGTGCCAAGTTTTTCTATATTTATTTTTCTATATTTAAAGGACAAATAATCAGCATATAATAGGCATATCGACCAAAAATATAAGGACAAGAAGATATAGAAATAATGGCATCCAGCAGGTACCCTTATCCTAGTGGATATATGAGAGAGGCTATATAATGCAACGCACTGTGCCTATGTATAGGCTCGGTATATGATGGCTAATCTCACCAGTGCAGTACAAAGACACCATATATATAATGCCAGTAGGATAAAAAGGCCCATATATAATCTCAACTACCCGTCCATATAAGTGAGTCAGAAGCGTATCCTTGCTGAATAGCACAAAGGGTCCAAAAATAATGCCATGGGAAACGGTTAAACATTACCTCGGATGAGAGCAGAGGAGCGTCCGGCCCACCCCAACGCGCGTTTCGGAGCCGCAATGCTCCTTCCTCAGGGGGCGTGTGGAAAACTCACATGTGTCTCCATTTATACCGACACCGCAGGAAATCCGGCGGTGACGATATAGCCATTCAGCCCAAACTAACTCCACCCCTTTAAACGTCACGTGTCCAGCTGGAGAAGGACGTATCAGGGAGAGGGGCGGTAACTACGGGTGCCTGCGCATGCGCAGAGGGTAGGAAAGGGCATCACCGTCATTTTTGACATGGGCAAAAAAGGACATAGGAACAAACAGCATCACATAGTGCAGAGCACAGTACCCAAACGGACCACACGGATCTCAAAGTCCATAAGCACGTTAATGTCCATTGTGGGGCCCCACATGGACAAACGTGCACAAGACCGAGAACGAGTTGGCCGTAGGCACTGTGAAATACAATGCATACTAAAAATGATAGGTGCCCTCTATGGTATTAACCCATTATAAGAACGCAAAAAATGAAAGAAGATAAAAAAACATATATGACAAATAAGAAACATAAATGAGAACATGAAACAAAAAACAGGAATGTAAGAACAGACTATAAACAACAATATGTGTAAGATGCATAAAGAGAAAAGCAACAATAAAGTTATGCCAGAACTCATATTATTGCATAACAAGAACCGTATATCTATGTATCTGTCTACACCAATAGACAATAGTTGAACAAAAAAAGTTGAACAAAAAAAACTCCTTATTTGCTGTAGCGTCACAGGAACTCATATATATTCTTCCAGCTTTAGGCTGCTGTGGACTGAAGAGCAATGGAAATGTGATATCCAAGTGCACAACTATAGAGAAATGTAAGATAAAAACAAATTAAAATAAGATATAAACAAAACATATATTCAATGATTACCGACATACACAGAGAGCAGTGATCACAGATATGGGACAAATGATAGATTTTCATTTAGACCATCTGGAACAATGGTACCCAAGGTCCAAATCCATCGAGTCTCCATTTGAGCCAATCTTTTGGACAAGTTTCCACCTCTTATGTTAATATTAAGGAGGTCAATACCCCGCACCCTGAGCAATGTCCCATCACTTTGATGGCATTCCTTAAAGTGTCGAGGTAGTGTCTTCAGAGTGGAGATGTCCGTGCAGGTGGATGCCGCCTGTATGCCCAAAACGTGTTCTCTAATGCGGACTTTCAGCTGCCTTGTAGTAAGTCCTATATATATTAAGCCACATGGGCAAGTGGCATAGTATATAACGAAGCGAGAGACGCAGGAAATTCTCTGCTTGATACTGAATGTCACATCACCCTTAGAATTTGTAAAATTTGTGCATCGCTCAATACTAGGGCAGGCGACACACCTCCCGCACGGAACACATCCACCCATGTTAGACACAGAACTGAGGAAGTGAGAGGGAGCAGAAGGTGTATAGTGACTGCGAGTAAGGCGGTCACGTAGGTTTTTAGCTCTCCTAAAAGTAATCGCAGGCGACTTCGGGAAAAATCTTTGGAGAATCGGGTCGGCT
This sequence comes from Oophaga sylvatica, assembly GCA_033576555.1. Taxonomy (NCBI): domain Eukaryota; kingdom Metazoa; phylum Chordata; class Amphibia; order Anura; family Dendrobatidae; genus Oophaga; species Oophaga sylvatica. The sequence continues at coordinate 398,177,029 of JARQOD010000004.1, forward strand.
TGCAGAATAGGCCATGCTCTATTAATGACAGATCTCATAGTGTGAGATTGAGAGTGAAAGGATGTGATGAATCTTGGCATATTAGAGGTATCCCGATACGTGCATCATTCCTGTAGAGAAGATTATTGCGCACCGAATACTTCGCACGGTGATACGCTTTCTTAATAGATCGTCCACTATATCCGCGTGCCAAGAACCGATATTTAAGTTCTCTTGCGCGGCATTCAAAATCAAGATCTGTAGAACAGATCCGCCGCAATCTCAAAAATTGTCCCACAGGAATAGCACGAATCACATGTCGCGGATGGCAGGATGACGCATGTAATAACGTATTTGTAGCCGTTTTCTTACGGAATATATCAGTCTGGACGAAACCATGACAATCTCTGCGGATAGTAACGTCCAGGAAGTCAACAGACGTAGGATCCCATATCAATGTTAGAAAGATGTTGAGATTATTAATATTTAGAGTAGAGACGAATGCACAAGGTCGACGGAGGTGCCCTGCCAGACAAAGAAGATATCGTCGATATACCGTGTCCAAAAAAGGACACGGCTAATCGACCTTGTTTGTCTGACAGGAATAAGTCCCTCTCCCACAGCCCCAGGAATAGGTTGGCATAGGCGGGCGCAAAGGCCGCACCCATTGCCACCCCCTGAAGCTGCAGGTAGAAGGACCCCTTAAACACAAAAAAATTGTGTGTGAGGGTAAACTCCAGAAGTTCCAGGATGAGGTCTCTAAGTCCCGCTTGTATATTGGAAGTCTCTAAAAAGAAGCGGGTGGCCCTAAGGCCATCACTATGTCTGATGTTGGTATATAGAGACTCAACATCCATGGCTGTGTATCGTGTGATATTTCTGTATTAGGTACAGTTTGTCTCATTATCCTGTCTAGAATGCACATGCATATATGATAAGTTATATATTCTCTGCATGTGATATGTTGGCCACCAATAATTTACATGTACTCATTTTTGCTGTGTTATGCACAGGATATTTTCGTGTGACTACCATGGACTACCGGGCTAAAGAAAAAACCTGGCTCAATTCGCTGGATCAGGTTTTTTGTTCAGGGGGAAGTGACCCACAGATTGCAGTTGATCACAGTTGGGACGACAAGTTATCCAATATAAAGCTACTTCTTGAGAGAAGGTCAAGGATCTGGTGGAACAGGACCTTCATGGAGAAATATTTGAGTAATCAGATGATCCCTAGGGGCTTGAGAGTGAGGGTCATCCCCACATACATAGTGGAGGATGAACAGTTCATTAAAAAATGGGAGGAGGCATGTAATTTATGTTCATCCACCTTTTTACAATTGTTGATTGGACTAAACTCTAGTACTATTATTGATCTGGATAGGTCTATATATGCTGCTCAGGCAGATATCCGTAAAGGATGTCCATCTGAGAGATTGAATAAATTTGAATCAGATCTTGATAAAACAATGGATGTGATGGTCAAGAAGATTCAAGACAATCAATTGACCAAATATAGCCGGGATCTTAGGGATTATCAGTCTGGTCGTGTATACCTATGGAGAAAGCCAAATATGCCTAAATTACGTAAAACACCTTCTATATCATCGATAAGTAATCAATCTGAGGCATCTACTACCTCCGTTGCATCGTCCTCCATCCATGACAGTCACAGATTGCGGGATCATTCCTATCATCCATATAAAAGACGTCCTAGAAATTCAGCAGACCTTGATCGGAGAGATAATAAGGTCATTAATTTGAGTGAACATCACCTCACTGATGGTGATTTATCTCTCCTGGGTAGAGGTCTTTCCTTTTCTCCTACCCCTGGCTTTGACACTTTTACTGCTATTAAGGATCTCCATATCTTTGCTAGATCTCTATTATTTAAGAGATATTTCTTTAATAACGAATTACATACTTTGTTTCCTACAGAAGAAGAGCAGGAGGCCATAAGAACCTTGGAGGATCTAGCGAATGAATCTAATAATATAGGAGGTAAGATCCCTCCATCTATTCAACCCCGTTCCAAGAAGTTCCCCCCTTTTTCTACATGTGCCAGCATTGAGGTCTTTGTCAGGGTGGTGACGGAAGAATTTATGAAAATTCCCAGATTTGGTAATACGGATAATCTTTCTAGGGATGACAGGTTACAGCTTAGAGCCCTTCAAAACCTTCCCGATGTAGTGCTCAAGCCAGCCGATAAGGGTGGCAATGTCGTTATATGGCCTAAACAGATGTATGAAGGGGAGGCATTCCGTCAGTTAAGTGTTTCCAATTGCTACAAAAAATTAACATATAATCCCCTAGCTGCCTACTCGGCAAACTTGATTCCATCCTTAAAAGAGCATTAAATGACGGCATTGTCACTAAGGAGCTGGCTTCGGCACTCGTCGTGAAGGAACCTACAATTTCTACTTTATATCTTCTCCCAAAAATTCACAAAAGTGAGACGTCACCACCGGGCAGGCCCATCATCTCTGGCAGGGGCAACTACTTGGAAAATATTAGTCAATGGGTTGACTTTCCTTTGCAACCCTTGGTCACTGGCCTACCTTCTTTTCTTCAGGACACTGGGGACCTGCTGCGCAGGGTCGACGGACTGTGCTTAGAGGCGGACACTCTTTTAGCTTCCATGGATGTTGAGTCTCTATATACCAACATCAGACATAGTGATGGCCTTAGGGCCACCCGCTTCTTTTTAGAGACTTCCAATATACAAGCGGGACTTAGAGACCTCATCCTGGAACTTCTGGAGTTTACCCTCACACACAATTTTTTTGTGTTTAAGGGGTCCTTCTACCTGCAGCTTCAGGGGGTGGCAATGGGTGCAGCCTTTGCGCCCGCCTATGCCAACCTATTCCTGGGGCTGTGGGAGAGGGACTTATTCCTGTCAGACAAACAGGGGTCGATTAGCCGTGTCCTTTTTTGGACACGGTATATCGACGATATCTTCTTTGTTCTGGCAGGGCACCTCCGTCGACCTTGTGCAGTTCGTCTCTACTCTAAATATTAATAATCTCAACATCTTTCTAACATTGATATGGGATCCTACGTCTGTTGACTTCCTGGACGTTACTATCCGCAGAGATTGTCATGGTTTCGTCCAGACTGATATATTCCGTAAGAAAACGGCTACAAATACGTTATTACATGCGTCATCCTTGCCATCCGCGACATGTGATTCGTGCTATTTTGTGGGACAATTTTTGAGATTGCGGCGGATCTGTTCTACAGATCTTGATTT
>JARQOD010000004.1:398180356-398198769 GCA_033576555.1 Oophaga sylvatica
TTAAAACCTTGATTTGCCAAAAAGGGGTTCTGATGTGGTGAATTGGCCTCTGGGCGTTCTGCATTTCAGGAAATTTTAAGCAGAGATTCACTTCTGCTCCGTTCTACGGCAGCTGTTTTTCTCGCCTTTTCAGGGGGGAGGTTGATGCCTTGAAATTGGGGCGGTCCCGTTTTGCCCCAAAAAAAGACCCGAGACCTCTAAAAGTAACCCTTGTGTTTTTTTTCTCTCGAAAATTTTGTCATGAAGTAATTATGACGTAGGTAATGGGAGTTTTTGGGCCATGAAGTGGGCTTTTGAGAGTGGAGAATTGGCTGGGGGAGCCAAAACATAGGGGGTGGTCCTTACGGACCATAAAAAATCGGTTTTGGGAATCTCCCAAGCGCTCTCCTAGACAGGCCAGGTGGGCCTTGTTTTTCACGTTTTATTTTGTGGTTTCCTTTTTTCCCTGGCACTAAGAATGTTAGGCGGATGCCCTCTCGGGGTTTTCCTTGGGACTCCCCTGAGTTATCTGATCCTTTGTTATTTTAAAAGGGGGTGTAGTTTTTCCCGCCATTCGCCAATTTGAGATTTTCTCTGGAGGGGTGTCAGGGGATGGGCCGGCGCTGCCTTTTGGAAAATTGTTTGTCCCGGACCAATGGAAAAGAGTGTGATGTCTGAGATTATTGTCCGCATTGGCTGGGACCCCGGGAAAATTTTTGGAAACCAGGATTGGTTTTCCGGTCCTTTTGGTGGCTCCTTGTCTCGTATGTAGGGAATTTGTGAGTCCTGCGGGATTGCTCGCTCAAGCTTGCTCTCGCCTAGTGGTTTGTTGATGCCTTTGCTGTGCCCAAGGGGACCTGGCCCCATATTCTATGGTTTTCATTTCGATCTTCTGTTTTCAGAGAATGACCACCAAATTTGGGGAAATTTTTGTAGGTTTTCCAAAAAATTTCATTTGTGCCTTACCTAAGTTGCCTTCCTCCCCGAATTTGGGGCCGTTGTTCCCTTACCCGTGGTTCGTTTACCGGATTCGAGAACTTGTGTTGCGAGGGTCCAGTTTTTTTCCGATTTTGGAGGACTTTTTTTTCAAAAAATGGGTGTTTTGTCTTTTTGGGATTTCATCCTCAGCCCAAAGGTCAAACTGGGAAAAAACCAGATTTTTGGGACTTTTAAGATGCTTTGTTTTTGCTGATCAGGTTGATGGGTCTTTTTTTCCTTTGGTGGTTTGTTTAAAATTAATAGGGTAGTCTGCCCTTTGATGTCTCCGTTTTTCTTTTAATTGGGGGTTTCCCCTCGATTTTTTTAGGACGAGGAGGCCTGTTGCCGGTGTTGCCCTTTTTGTGGAGGTAGAAGGATTTGGGACGGTATGGGAGGTGTCCCTCTCTCAGGAGAAGGCCAGGGTTTGCTAAGGGCTAGGACTGGGGTCCTGGTTTTAAAGGGGGGGGACTGGTCTGGTTTTCCTCAAAAAAAATTCCTATGAGAGTGCATCCCCTAAATTTAAGCCTGGTTTTGGCCTTATAAGAAGGGGTTTTTTTAAAACCCTTTTTCTTTTGTTTGTTTTCCCCGGGAATTTAGACCATAACGTTTCCCAAGCCTTTTGTTAAAGAGGTTTGTTGCCCCGTTTCCCCTGGTGTGCCTGCCTTTTTGGGTTTTGAGGCAATTGGAGTATGTGGTTGAGAAATTTTTGGTTTCGTTTTTCTAGGGAAACTCCAGTATTTGGTTTTTAAAATGGAGAGGTTATGGTCAGGAAAGGGGAAAATTCTTGGGTGTTTGTCGGATCCATGTAGGAGATTTTTCCGTGCGTATATAGAACCTCCGCCGAGGGGTTTGCTAAAATGGGGTTGGTGCCCCCCTAAGGGGGGGGGTAGGGGGAAAAGGGTTTGAGATGGTTTGAGAGAGGCTTCGGGGGGTTAAAGCGGTGTAGGGGGTTGTCAGGACTGGGATCAGGTGTTATGACGGTTTATATAGGGGTCATTTTCCCACAGGGTTGCCGGGGGATCAATTGTTCGGGTTTCTGAATCCTTCATTCAGTTTCCCTTGTGGCCTGCTTGTGTGTGTCTGCATTCTGCTTACAGATAAGACTTTTGCTTTTTTTTGTTTTTGCTGTGTTTTTGCATTTGTCCTGCGCTTTTTGTGGGGGCCCTTCGGGTCCCCTCGGGGGCTTTTGCCCTCCAGTTTGGTTCAGCCACTGATGTTTGTACTTTGCTTTTTCCGTTTTCTCAGTGGCTGTGTTTTGATTTTGTTACCAGAGAACTAATTTAGGTGGTGGAGGTCGGTTATCTCAGGTGATTTGAAATTAGTAGAGTTGTGCTTTTCAGGGTTTTTGGGTTGCAGTAGTTGCCCTTCTATCCTTTTCTTTTAGATAGTTTGGGCCCCAGGTTTGTATACTATTTCTTTCGTGTAGTATTTCTCTTGTCTAACCCCCCTTACATGTTTGGGGCTTTTGTTTTTTTTGGGGCTCTGCTCTGGGGCAGATAGTTTCCTATTTCTATCTTTAGGTGTAGTTAGTTTCTAGCTGTGACGAGGCGTCTAGGACCAACGTAGGAAGCTCCACGGCTGCCTCTAGTTGTGGGGGTTTTGTCAGGGTACTGCAATCTCACAGATTCAATGTTTCTGGTGTATTGCCTTTTTTACCCGCACTCCTCAGCTACCGAAACAAAAAAGTATGCTTGGTAAATCAACTAGCAAATTTTCACTCTGGAAAACAGATCAGAAATCAAGGGTAACGGATATTGTATTTCACAGTGTTTATTCAGGAGGCGAAAAATCAATACACGGTCAATGAACCATCTTTTTGGCCACAAAGAAAAAAACGGCACCCCAAGGGTGAGAGGATGGTCTATATGACCCCTTTTCCAATGACTCCTTGATATAAGATCGCCCTAGCATCCTGTTCAGTACAGATAAATTAAAAAAAAGGGACTTTTGGAAATTTACCACCATGCACTAATTTAATAGCGCAATTGTGTCCTGTGGGGGGTAAGGATGCAGATTTACTTTATAAACACATCAGAAAAATCAGTCAAAAAGCAGGAACATCCTGGATGGGGGAGGGAGAAAAAAAGGGGCCGGCATTCACACTTTAGCAGACACAGTTTCCAATCCAAAACAGGATTATGAATTGCAACCAAGGGAAACCAGAACAATAATGTCAGCAGATTATGCAACACCAGAAATTTGTTCTCTCCTGAGGATTGTTTTTAAACCCCCCTTATACCTGAGTAGAAAATTGGTTTATTCTTGCCAAAAGGGGTGAATAAAAGCCCCCGTAGGGGAATAGACTTCCCCGGGGTATATGGGAAAGCCACAAGTTTGGCAAAGTCGAAATCCTCAGGTTTAGCTGTCCTGAATCAAAAAATCCTGAGCCAAAAAATGTGGGGCATGGAGCAAATAGGGTAACGTCAACAGAATTTAGTTGAAACTACCCAAGACAACTGAGCAAGTAAAACGTCTTCCCCCTTAGGGCAGATGGAAATAGCAGAGAGGGTCACACGTGAAACATACCCATTTGCTTTTGAAATTAGAGCGTGCCACAGAAGTCACTCCTCACCCATCTCCGCATACCTCTGCGCTCAGCAAACGTCTGTCAATTTGAATAGCCAAAGACATAAAGTCGGGCCAGAAATATTTGGACAGTGACACAATTTTGCGGGTTGGGTCTGCTTTCCACCAATTGGATTTGAAATGAAACCTCTACAAACAGAATTAAGTGCGATTGTAACGTTTAATTTGAAGGTTGAAAAAAAAATATGTGTTAGAAATGTGGGAATGGTACACATTTCTTTACAAACATCCACATTTTAGGGGTCAAAAGTAATTGGACAATTAAACAAAACCCCAAACAAAATTTTTTTTTTTCAATATTTTGTGGCGAATCCTTTGGAGGCAAAATGCCTTAAAGTCTGGACCCTTGGACATCCCCAAACGCTGGGTTTCTCCTTTTAATGCTTTCCCAGGCCTTTAAGCGCAGCCTTCAGTCTTGCTTGTTTGTGGGTCTTTCCCTCTTAATCTGGTTTTGGCAAGTGAAAAGCTGCTCAATTGGGTTAAGATCTGGTGATTGACTTGGCCTTTTAAGAATTTTCCCACTTTTTTGCACTTGAACTCCTGTTTTAGCTTTGGCTGTATGTTGGGGTTTTCCATCGTTATGAAGCGCGTCCAATAAAGTTTGCAGCATTTGGCTGAATCTGGGCTGAAAGTATATCCCCGGTACACTTCAGAATTCATCCGGCTACTCTTGTCTGCTGTTATGTCATCAATAAAACACAAGTGACCCAGTGCCATTGAAAGCCATGCATGCCCATGCCATCACGCTGCCTCCACCATGTTTTACAGAGGATGTGGTGTGCCTTGGATCATGTGCCGTTCCCTTTCTTCTCCAAACTTTTGGCTTCCCATCATTCTGGTACAGGTTGATCTTTGTCTCATCTGTCCATAGAATACTTTTCCAAAAACTGAGCTGGCTTCTGGAAGTGTTTTTCAGCTAATTTCTCTGGCCTGTCTATTTTTGGAATTGATGAATGGTTTGCATCTAGATGTGAACCCTTTGTATTTACTTTCATGGAGTCTTCTCTTTACTGTTGACTTAGAGACAGATACACCTACTTCACTGAGAGTGTTCTGGACTTCAGTTGATGTTGTGAACGGGTTTCTTCTTCACCAAAGAAAGTATGCGGCGATCATCCACCACTGTTGTCTTCCGTGGGCTCCCAGGTCTTTTTGGATTGATGAGTTCACCAGTGCTTTCTTTTTTTTCTCAGGATGTACCAAATTGTAGATTTTGCCACTTCTAATGTTGTAGCAATTTCTTGGATGGTTTTTTTTCTGTTTTGCAGCTTAAGGATGGCTTGTTTCACCTGCATGGAGAGCCCCTGTGACCGCATGTTTCCTTCACAGCAAAACCTTCCAAATGCAAACACCACACCTCAAATCAACTCCGGCCCTTTCATCTGCTTAATTGAGAATGACATAACAAAGGGATTGCCCACACCTGTCCATGAAATAGCCTTGGAGCATTTGTCCAATTACTTTTGGTCCCTTTAAAAACAGGGTGGCACATGTTAAGGAGCTGAAACTCCTAAACCCTTCATCCAATTTTAATGTGGATACCCTCAAATGAAAGCTGAAAGTCTGAACTTCAACTGCATCTGATTTGTTTTGTTTCAAATTCATTGTGGTAATGTCTAGAACCAAAATTAGATAAATGTTGTCTCTGTCCAAATATTTATGGACCTAACTGTAGAATCATTGAGACCAGAGGGTAAAGGGAATCCCACCATAACGTCCTTTACATTCTCTGACAGACCCTTCCGAAAAAGGACTGCCAAAGCATTCATCATTCCATTTGGTCAGGACTGCCCACTTTTGAAATTTCTGACAGTACAGTTCAGCGGCTTCACAGCCCTGACTTAATGCCAACAAGGTCTTCTCAGCATGACATTAGGTTCATCGTACAACAACCCAGAGCCTGAAAAATACATCAACATCATTCAAAAACAGGATCCCCAGGTGTCAGGGAAAAAGCCCAATCCTGAGGGTTGCCGCACAGGAGAGAGATGACAATTTGAACCTGCTGTGCTGCGTTCCCTGAGGACTTAGGCTTCAAGGCAAAAAACAACTTACAGTTATTTTTGAAATTTAGAAATTTAGCCCGATCCCCAAAAACAAATCTGGCATGGGAATCTAGGTTCCACAACCGGCAACCCAGCAAGATAGGTAGCAATACTCCGGACCTCAGTGGCAAGCTTATCCACACGGCCAGACAACTGTGCAAACTCCATTGAGAGAAAAAAAAAATCCTCCTCAGCACCCAGAGAAAAAAAAGGGAAAAAATGCAACAAACAGAAAAAAAAAATCTCTGACAACTCTGACAACTTTTTTTTTTTTCTTTGGGCCGGTGATATGTTATGTTTCGGTAGCTGAGGAGAAAAAAAAAAACAGTAATACACCAGAAAGGCTGGAACCTATTGGATTGCAGCAACCTGAACTAACCACACAACTAGAGGTAGCCATGGAGCATTCCTACGCTGATCCTAGACGCCTCGTCACAGCCTGAGAGATAACTACACCTAAAGGCAGAAAGAGGAAAAATCTATCTGCCCTAGAGCAGATCCCCAAAGAAAATAGGAAGCCCCCAAACATATAATGGTGGTTAGACAAGAAGAAGCACGGACACAGACAGAAAATAGAATGAGCAAACGCTGGGGCCCAATCTGTCTAGACAGAAAAGTACAGGAAAGGATTCTCACTGCAATCCAAAAAAAACCCCTAAAAAATACCAACTCTTCTGATTGCAAAAACACCTGAGATCACACGATCTCTACCACCTAAATCAGATCTCTGGTGTAACAAAACTAATCCGCAGCCACTGAAAAAAAACAGGAAAAAGCAAATGAACAAATAACAGTGGCTTCAGATAAACTGAGAGGAGCACAGGCCCCCAGGAGGGGACCCGGCTGACCTCCCAGAAGTGCAGGGAACTATGCAAAAAGCAAGCACAAAAATAAAAGCAGAAAATATCTTATCTGAAAGCAGGAGATGCAGGCAAGACTCAGCAAACTTCCAAATGAACCAGGAATCACAATTGAGACAAGAACAATTGATCACCGGCGACCATCATGGGAGGGAACCTCCCTTATATCAGTCCAGTCCGTGATCCCAGATTGCCATTCCTCACTGTGAGGTTCAGTACTGTCTGCAACCACCAGAGGGAGCCTCTGCTCAGAAACCATCTCCAGCACATTCATAACAGCCTGCTCTCAGCAGGCACTGAGGAAGCCGCCTCCCTGCAGGACCCAGCGGCCATCTTGGATGTTCTGAGGGTCTCAGGGGAGCGTGCAGGGAGCCCCCTCCCTGCGCGATGCTCCCCTGTGCCCCTGGTACACCGCGATCATGTTTGATCGCGGTGTGCCAGGGGTTAATGTGCCGGGAGCGGTCCGTGACCGCTCCTGACACACAGTCCGGGGTGTCAGCTGTGATAATCAGCTGATACTCGGCGGCGATTAGCTGCGCTCCCCTCGAGAGCGCAGCTGATCACCCTGGACATACTAATCCGTCCATGGGAATGAGGTCCAGGGTCACATGGACGAAATATTACGTCCGAGGGAATAAAGGGGTTAAAATTATTTAAATAATTTAAAAAATAGTATGGGGACCCCTCTATTCTTGATAACCAGCTTTGCTTACGCTGATAGCTGAGGGTTACAGCCCCCGCTGTGAGTTTTGCCTGGCTGGTTATCAAAAATACAGGGGAACCCACGCAGGTATTTTTTTTAACTTATTTATTTACAGCGCAGGAGCTGTCTAATGAATACTATCAGCCGCTCCTGTGCTCACTGTTAATAGTGGCAGCAGGTGTCGGATGATGGGAGCTGTAGTCCCATAAGCTCACACCAGTGACTGGAGGTGAACTTTATACCTCCGATCACAGCTGAGCGTGCAAGCTGTCTTTTGACAGAGTGGGAACCGCGGCTCTCTGACCGGTGGGGATGGTTTCACTGCTGATCAGAAGCGGTGTTTTCCGCGCTGTCATGCATATGACAGCATGTCAAACACTGTATTGTCGGGCCCCCTTTCAAGTGAATGGGGTTCGGGTGCACTGCTCAGGATCTCTGCTGGATGACAGGCTATATGGACGCATCATGCAACCATGCAGCCTGCCATCTAGATGTAGCAGAGCTGACTGTGAGGTCACATCCTGCTGTCCTTGACTTTTCTGCAGCAAAATACACTTTAAAAAAGTTAACCGGCATATTTGGAGCATTTTTTCACTATCCATTCAAGTCAAAGGGTGAAAAACGCTGAAAGGAGTGACATGCTCTATGTAAAAAAAAAGCTGCAAAGCACAAAATCCTGATGACAAAAAAAAACAGTGTGTGCATCAGATTTCTGAAATCTCATAGGGTTTGCTGGTACTGTGAAAAGCAGCTGAAAATTACCATAAAAAAGCAGCAAAAACGCCCAGTGTGAACATACCCTTAAGGCATTTTTATTACTTACTGCAAAGTCAAAAGTTTACATACATTTCAATAGTATTTGGTACCATTGCCCATAAACTGAATGACTTGGGTCAAACATTTGGGATATCCTTCCACAAGCTTCTCACAATAGTTGGTTGGAATTTGGGCCATTCCTCCAGACAAAATTGGTGTAACTGATCCAGGTTTGTAGGTCGCCTTGCTTGCATGTGGCTTTTCAGCTTTGCCCATAAATTTTTAATAGGATTGAGATCAGGGCTTTGTGATGGCCACTCTAAAACATTGACTTTGTTATCGTTAAGCCACTTTGTTACCATTTTGGCAGTGAGCTTCGGCTCATTGTCCATTTGAAAGACAAATTTCTGCTCAAGCTTTAACTTCCTGGCTGATGTCTTGAGATGTTGCTTCAATATTGCCACATAATCTTCTTTTCTCATGATGCCATCTATTTTGTAAAATGCACCAGTTCCTCCTGCAGCAAAACAACGCACAACATGATGTTGCCACCTCCTTGTTTCACAGTTGGGGTGGTGTTCTTAGGCTTCCAAGCTTCTCCCTTTTTACTCCAAATGCAATGATGGTCATTATGCCCAAAAAGTTCAATTTTAGTTTTATTAGACCACAGGACATGTCTCCACAAATTAAGATCTTTGTTCTTGTGTGCATTTGCAAACATTAATCTGTCTTTTCTATGTTTCTTTTGGAGTAATGGATTCTTCCTGGCAGAGTGGCCTTTCAGTCCATGTTAATACAGTACTCATTTCACTCTGGATATTGACACAATATTTCCAGCTTCTGCCATCATCTTCACAAGGTCTTTTGCTTTTGCCCTTGGATTGATATGCACATGTTGGACCAAAGCACGGTCACCTCTGGGACACAGAACCGGTCTCCTTCTTGAGCGGTATGATGGCTGGATATTCCCATCTTGTTTGTACTTGCATATAATTGTTTGTACAGATGAACGAGGCACCTTCAGGTATCTTGAAATTGCACCCAAGGATGAGCCAGACTTGTGCAAGTCCACAATTCTCTTCCTGATATCTTGGCTGATTTCTTGAGACTTTCCCATGATGCTACACAAAGAAACAGTGTGTTTCAGGTGTGCGTTAAAATACATCCACATGTGTGTCTCTAATTAACTCAGATGTTGCCAAAAAAACTGAAGCTTCCAAACACATGACATCATCATATGGGCAGTTCAGAATTGTTTAAAGGCATAGTAATTTTAGTGTTAACTTTTGACTTTGCAGTAAGTAATAAAAATGCCTTAAGACATTCTCTCTCTTATTATTCTGGCATTTGGCAAATATTAATAATTATGGTAATCCTAATTGACCTAAAACCAGAAAGGTTTATTCTGATTTTATGTCAGATATTGAGAAAAACATGCATATGTGTCTTTTTATATAGTGTATGTAAACCTCTGATTTCAACTGTATATGTTGTATGAACAATCTCTTACAGGAATGCATGTAAATATATGCAATGCAGACACTATATTTGATATATTTTTTTAAGTGGTGAGTGTGCAAGCTGGTTGAGGTCACAGGTCATAAGTGTGAATGCCAGAACATGACGATACCCAAGCTTCATTGGTGGGTTAGGAGTATAGAACAAGCAGGTACGGACTGGGGCTGAAATTCAGCCCTGGCATTTAAAATCACGCAGGCCCATGCTGTCCCCATCTCCAAGCACCAGAATGGATATATTACTAATATTACCCTGCATGGTTGAAAGCAAGATTTACTACAAGACCAATATTTCTAATGATACCTCCGTCACAACTCTTAACAGTATTGGTTTCTTGAGAACACCGATTCTGTTAACAACAAAGCAGACAAGGTGGCCCACGACCAGACAGGCCCTTCTGGCATTTGCCAGAATTGCCAGATGGCCAGTCCGGCCCTGAGAACAAGGAATCAACTGGGCCTTTTGGTCAGTAGAAGAAAACCATCAGGTAAAGTTAGCTAAAAGCACTACTAGGGAAAGATGCATGTGAGTGAGACTTGGCTGTATATGCAAGTTTAGTACTGGATGAACAATGAAACCTCAATTTTCACCCTACTGCATTAAAGTTGACATGTAAAGACTCACTATGCCAACTTGGCCTGCATACATGTGTTTTGAACAGCATGGCCTAATACAGTGATATGTTTTGTAATGTTAAATGATGCGTGGGCCTGACACAGTTATGACAAACTCTGCCATGGCATAAGACAGTGGAGGTATGGAGTTCTGTAAACCTTCAGTGGCCTGAGATGAGATTAAAAGTAGGACAGTGGCCTGAGAATTCTGCTGGAGGGTCTATCTCTAAATGCAGTTTTGACTTGCATCATTTGTGTATATCTTTTAGTATATTTTTGCTTTACGTGATAAAGTTGTTTTCCATAACCATAAAGCATAGTGTCACAGATAGTTCTGTAGTGAAACCACCCAACCTGGAGACACAGTTCTGTAGTGAAACTAAAAATCTAGAAACTGCTTCTGTTGTTATGCAACTGCCAAGCACATTGGGGACTATGGGTCCATTGTAATTTAAGGTTACCTTTTGTTGTTTACCGATAGTTTTAAAAGCTTTTTAAACTTCTTTTGTCCATTATTTGATATGTGTTTAAGGAAAAAAAAATAAAGATTTGCTTTGTTTGGGATAAATTCTCTGTGCTCCTGCTAAAAATTTTATGAATTAGAAGCAGAAAAGACTCCACAGTGCTCTACATTCAAACACTCTGTGTACAAGAAGTCCCCCCTTCATCACTCCCGTATTCCATACTCTGAATATAGCATATAGATATGCTGAGCAGCAGTTGAAAGGAGCTTCTTAAGGAGCATGGCTGTACATTGAAACAGCACTGCAACATGGTGTTTAGGAGAGAGAAAAAGCAAGGTAATTAAGTATGTTACAAAAATTCATATATTTGCAATTTCTGGAGGATAATTACATTTGTTTAATGTTTAGTTATTCTCTACCAATTAGCAAACTATTTGCAATTAATTTCTAATTATACAGGGTATAGCCCCTGTGGCTGTTAGAAAGCGGCAACTCAGCAGGCAGACCTCAGACACGTGTGGCAAACACTACATAGCACATAAGCCTCAAAGCACAAAAATGCACATCTATTACTTTGTGTGAAAATACTGGTATACAGGGCCAACTCTAGGTTTTTGTGGGCCCCAAGCGCAAGAGTCTCAGTGGGCCCCTTTAACACATACCACAATTCATGATGCACAGAAACGGCAGAGAAATATAGGTATAGTAAAATGCCAAAGATTTCACTTATTACATTACAGTCATGGCCAAAAGTTTTGAGAATGACACAAATATTAATTTTTACAAAGTCTACTGCTTCACTTTTTCTAATGGCAATTTGCATATACTCCAGAATGTTATAAAGAGTGATCAGCTTAACAGCAATTACTTGCAAAGTCAATATTTGGCTAGAAAATGAACTTTATCCCCCAAAACACATTTCAACATCATTGCAGCCCTGCCTTAAAAGGACCAGCTAACCTCTTTTCAGTGATTGCTCCATTAACACAGGTGTGGGTGTTGATGAGGACATGGCTGGAGATCAATCTGTCATGATTAAGTAAGAATGACACCACTGGACACTTTAAAAGGAGGCTGGTGCTTGGCATCATTGTTTCTCTTCTGTTAACCATGGTTATCTCTAAAGAAACACGTGCAGTCATCATTGCAATGCACAAAAATGGCATAACAGGGAAGAGTATCGCAGCTAGAAAGATTGCACCTCAGTCAACAATCTATCGCATCATCAAGAACTTCAAGGAGAGAGGTTCCATTGTTGCCAAAAAGGCTCCAGGGTGCCCAAGAAAGACCAGCAAGCGCCAGGGCCGTCTCTTAAAAGTGTTTCAGCTGTGGGATCGGGCTACCAGCAGTGCAGAGCTTGCTCAGGAATGGCAGCAGGCAGGTGGAGTGCATCTGCACGCACTGTGAGGCGGAGACTCTTGGAGCAAGGCCTGGTCTCAAGAGGGCAGCAAAGAAGCCACCTCTCTCCAGAAAAAACATCATGGACAGACTGATATTCTGCAAAAGGTACAGGCAGTGGACTGCTGAGGACTGGGGTAAAGTTATTTTCTCTGATGAATCCCCTTTCGATTGTTTGGGACATCTGGAAAACGCCTCATTCGGAGAAGACAAGGTGAGCGCTACCACCAGTCTTGTCTCATGCCAACTGTTAAGCATCCTGAAACCATTCATGTGTGGGGTTGCTTCTCAGCCAAGGGAATCGGCTCTCTCACAGTCTTGCCTAAAAACACAGCCATGAATAAAGAATGGTACCAGAATGTCCTCCAAGAGCAACTTATCCCAACCCTCCAAGAGCAGTTTGGCGATCAACAATGCCTTTTCCAGCATGATGGAGCACCTTGCCATAAAGCAAAGGTGATAACTAAATGGCTCAGGGAACAAAACATAGAGATTTTGGGTCCATGTCCTGGAAACTCCCCAGATCTTAATCCCATTGAGAACTTGTGGTCAATCATCAAGAGACGGGTGGACAAACAAAAACCTAAAAATTCTGACAAAATGAAAGCATTGATTGTGCAAGAATGGACTGCTATCAGTCAGGATTTGGTCCAGAAGTTGATTGAGAGCATGCCAGGGAGAATTGCAGAGGTCCTGAAGAAGAAGGGTCAACACTGCAAATATTGACTTGCTGCATTAACTCATTCTAACAGTCAATATAAGCTTTTGCTATCATATGTTTGCAATTATATTTCTGTCTGTGATAAAAACATCTGTCAAACACACATAAAAACCAGAGGGCAGCAGATCATGTGAAAATGTAATATTTGTGTCATTCTCAAAACTTTTGGCCATGACTGTACATGAGTG
Organism: Oophaga sylvatica; assembly: GCA_033576555.1. Lineage (NCBI taxonomy): Eukaryota > Metazoa > Chordata > Amphibia > Anura > Dendrobatidae > Oophaga > Oophaga sylvatica. The sequence continues at coordinate 398,193,167 of JARQOD010000004.1, forward strand.
ATATCTATTGTAAATTTTACATAGCTCAGAAACTGGACAGTATTAGTCCTCCATACAGTATCGTGCCCCATCTGTCTCCATCGTGCCCCATCTGTCTCCATTCTGTCCCATCAGTCTCCATTCTGCCCATGATCCTGCCCCATCTGTATCTATCCTGCCCCATGTTCCTGCAAAATCTGTCTCCATCCTGCCCCATCTGTCTCCATCCTACCCCATGTCCTATCCTGCCCCATGTCTCCATTGTGCACTATGTGTTTCCATCCTGCTTCATGTCTCCATCCTTAACATGTTCCTGCCCCATTTGTCTCCATCTTGCCCCATGATCCTGCACCATCTGTCTCCATCCTGCCCCATGATCCTGCCCCATCTGTCTCCATCCTGTCCCATGTCTCCATCCTGCCTCATGATCCTGCACTATCTCTCTCTATCTTGTTCATGTTCTGCATAATCTGTCTCCATCCTGCCCCATATGTCTCCATCCTACCCCATGTCTCCATCCTGCACCGTGTCTCCATCCTGCACCTGATCCTGCACCATGAGTCTCTGTCCTTTCCCATCTGTCTCCATCCTGCCCATGATCCTGCACCATTGTCTCATCCTGCCCCATCTGTCTCATCCTACCCCATGTCTCTATCCTGCCCCATGTCTCCATTGTGCCTATGTGTTTCCATCTGTTATGTCTCACCTAACCATTCCTCCCCATTTGTCTCCATCTTGCCCATGACCTGCACCATCGCTCCATCCTGCCATGTCCTGCCCCATCTGTCTCCATCTTCCCATGTCTCCACTGCCTCATGATCTGCATATCCCTCATTTGTTCTGTTCCTGATAACTGTCCATCCTGCCCATTGTCCCATCCCCTGTCTCCCTGCACCTGTCCATCGCACTCGATCCTGCCCATGATCTCTGTCTTCCCATTGTCTCCATCCTGCCCATGATCCTGACACCATTTCTCCGTTTGCCCATGTCTCCATCGCACCATGATTCCAGCACTATGTGTCTCTATCCTGCCCCATCTGTCTCCATCCTGCCCATGATCTGCACCATCTGTCTCATCCTTCGCCATCTGTCTCCCCCTGCCCCATTTCCTGCCCCATCTATCTCCATCCTGTCCCATGTCCAGTCCAGCATAGTGTCTCCATCCTGCACCATGTGTCTCTATCCTGCCCCATTGACTCCATCTGCCCATCTGTCTCCATCCTGCCTCATGATCCTGCCTCATCTGTCTCCATCCTGCCCATCGTCTCTATCCTGCCCCATGTTCCTGCCCCATCTTCCCATCCTGCTCATGTCTCTATCCTGCCCATGTCTCCATCCTGCACCATCTGTCTCTCTTCCCCATCTGTCTCCATCGTACCCCATCTGTTCTCCATCTGTCCCATCTGTCTCCTTTCTGCCCATGATCCTGCCCCATCTGTCTATCCTGCCCCATCTGTCTCATCCTGCCCCATGTTCTTGCCCCATCTGTCTCCATTCTGTCCCATCTGTCTCCATTCTGCCCCATGATCCTGCCCCATCTGTCTCCATCCTGCCCCATTTGTCTTATCCTGCGCCATGTTCCTGCCAAATCTGTCTCCATCCTGCCCCATGTTCCTGCATCATCTGTCTCCATCCTGCCCCATGTCTCCATCCTGAACATGTGTTTCCATCCTGCTTCATGTCTCCATCCTTACCCATGATCCTGCCCCATCTGTCTCCATCCTGCCCCATGATCCTGCACCATCTGTCTCCATCGTCCTCATCTGTCTCCATTCTGTCCCATCTGTCTCCATTCTGCCCCATGATCCTGCCCCATCTGTCTTCATCCTGCCCCATCTGTCTCTATCCTGCCCCATGTTCCTGCCCATCTGTCTCCATCCTGCCCCATCTGTCCCATCCTTCCCCATGTCTCATCCTGCCCCATGTCTCCATCATGTACCATGTGTTTCTATCCTGCCCCATGTCTCCATCCTGCCCATGTTCCTGCCCATCTGTCTCCATCCTTGCCCCATGTCTTCATCCTGCACCTGTCTCCATCCTGCACCGTGATCCTGCATCATGTGTCTCTGTCCTGCCCATCTGTCTCCATCCTGCCCCATAATCCTGCACCATCTGTCTCATCCTTTCCCACCTGTCTTCATCCTGCCCCATCTGTCTCCATCCTGCCCCATGATCCTGAACTATGTCTTTCCATCTTGCCCCATGTCTTCATCTTGTATCGTGATCCTGCACCATATGTCTCTATCCAGCCCATTCTCTCCATCTGCCCATGTTCCCACCATCTGTCTCCATCCTGTCCCATGTCTCCATCCTGCACCGTGTCTCCATCCTGCACCATGTGTCTCTATCCTGACCCATCGACTCCATCCTGCCCTATCTGACTCCATCCTGCCCCATCTGTCTCCATTTGCCCCATCTGTCTCCATCGTGCCCCATCTGTCTCTATTCTGCCCATGATCCTGCCCCATTGTCTCCATCCTGCTCATGATCCTGCCCATCTGTCTCCATCCTGCCCCATCTGTCTCTATCCTGCCCCATGTTCCTGCCCCATCTGTCCCATCCTGCTCCCATGTCTCATCCTGCCCCATGTCTCCATCCTGCACCATCTGTCTCATCCTTCCCATCTGTCTCCATCGTACCCCATCTGTCTCCATTCTGTCCCATCTGTCCCATCTGTCTCCATTCTGCCCCATGATCCTGCCCATTTCTTCATCTGCCCCATCTGTCTCTATCCTGCCCCATGTTCTTGCCCCATCTGTCTCCATCCTGCCCCATGTTCCTGCCCCATCTGTCCCATCTTCCCCATGTCTCTTCCTGCCCCATGTCTCCATTATGTACCATGTGTTTCTATCCTGCCCCATGTCTCCATCCTGCCCCCATGTTCCTGCCTCATCTGTCTCCATCCTACCCCATTATCCTGCACCATCTGTCTCCATCCTGCCCCATGTTACTGCACCATCTCTCTCCATCTTGCCCCATGTCTTCATCCTGCACCGTGTCTCCACCTGCACCGTGATCCTGCATCATGTGTCTCTGTCCTGCCCATCTGTCTCCATCCTGCCCCTAATCCGCACCATCTGTCTCATCCTTTCCCACCCTGTCTTCATCCTGCCCCATCTGTCTCCATCCTGCCCCATGATCCTGAACCATGTCTTTCCATCTTGCCCCATGTCTCCATCTTGTATCATGATCCTGCACCATATGTCTCTTCCTGCCCATCTCTCTCCATCCTGCCCATGTTCCTGCACCATCTGTCTCCATCCTGTCCCATGTCTCATCCTGACCGTGTCTCCATCCTGCACCATGTGTCTCTATCCTGACCATCTGACTCCATCCTGCCCCATCTGACTCCATCGCCCCATCTGTCTCCATCGTGCCCCATCTGTCTCCATCGTGCCATCTGTCTCTATTCTGCCCCTGATTCCTGCCCCATTTGCTCCATCCTGCCTCAAGATCCTGCCCCATCTGTCTCCATCTGCCCCATCTGTCCCATCCTGCTCCATGTCTCTATCCTGCCCCATGTCTCCATCCTGCCCCATGTTCTAGCCCATCTGTCTCCATCCTGCCCATGATCCTGCACATCTGTCTCCATCCTGCCCCATGATCCTGCACATTGTCCCATCCTGTCCATTCCTGCCCATCTGTCTCCATCCTGCCCCATGATCCTGCACCATCTCTCGCCATCTTGCCCCATGTCTCCATCCTGCACCGTGATCCTGCACCATATGTCTCTGTCCTGCCCCATCTGTCTCCATCCTGCCCATGCTCTTGCACCATACTGTCTTATCTTTCCCCATCTGTCTCCATCTGCCCATGATCCTGCCCCATCTTTCTCCATCCTGCCCCACTGTCTCCATCCTGCTCCATGTGTCACCAATCCTGCCCCATGATCCTGCACCATCTCTCATCCTTCCCCATCAGTCTCCATTCTGCCCCACCTGTCTCCATCCTGTCCCATGTCTCTATCCTGCACCGTGTCCCCTCATGCACCATGTGTCTCTATCCTGCCCATCTGTCTCCATCCTGCCCATGTTCCTTCCTCATCTGTCTCCATCCTGCCCCATGTCTCTAATCAGCCCCATGTCTCCATCTTACACCATTGTTTCCATCCTGCCTCATGTCTCCATCCTGCTCCATGTTCCTGCCCCAATTGTCTCCATCCTGACCCATGTTCCTGCCCCATCTGACTCCATCGTGCCCCATCTGTCTCCATCGTGTCCCATCTGTCTCCATTTGCCCCATGATCCTGCCCCATCTGTCTCCATCCTGCCCCATTTGTCTCTATCCTGCGCCATGTTCCTGCCAAATCTGTCTCCATCCTGCCCCATGTTCCTGCATCATCTGTCTCCATCCTGCCCCATGTCTCCATCTGACCATGTGTTTCCATCCTGCTCATTGTCTCCATCTTACACATGATCCTGCCCCATCTGTCTCCATCCTGCCACATGTCCTGCACCATCTGTCTCCACCGTACCTTATCTGTCTCCATTCTGTCCCATCGGTCTCCATTCTGGCCCCATGATCCTGCCCCATCTGTCTTCATCCTGCCCATCTGTCTCTATCATGCCCCATGTTCCTGCCCCATCTGTCTCCATCCTGCCCCATCTGTCCCATCCTTCCCCATTGTCTCTATCCTGCCCCATGTCTCCATCATGTACCATGTGTTTCTATCCTGCCCCATGTCTCCATCCTGCCCCATGTTCCGCCTCATCTGTCTTCATCCTACCCCATTATCCTGCACCATCTGTCTCCATCCTGCCCCATCTGTCTCCATCCTGCCCCATGATACTGCACCATCTCTTTCCATCTTGCCCATGTCTTCATCCAGCACCGTGTCTCCATCCTGCACCGTGATCCTGCACATGTGTCTCTGTCCTGCCCCCATCTGTCTCCATCCTTGCCCCATAATCCTGCACCATCTGTCTCATCCTTTCCCCCTGTCTTCATCCTGTCCCATCTGTCTCCATCCTGCCCCATGATCCTGAACCATGTCTTTCCATCTTGCCCCAGGTCTCCATCTTGTATCGTGATCCTGCACCATTTGTCTCTATCCAGCCCATCTCTCTCCATCCTGCCCCATGTTCCTGCACCATCTGTCTCCATCCTGTCCCATGTCTTCATCCTGTACCGTGTCCTCCATCCTGCACCATGTGTCTCTAATCCTGACCCATCTGACTCCATCCTGCCCAATCTGACTCCATCCTGCCCATCTGTCTCCATCGTGCCCCATCTGTCTCCATCGTGCCCCATCTGTCTCTATTCTGCCCCATGATCCTGCCCCATCTGTCTCCATCCTGCTCATGATCCTGCCTCATCTGTCTCCCATCCTGCCCCATCTGTCTCTATCCTGCCCCATGTTCCTGCCCCCCATCTCTCCCATCCTGCTCCCATGTCTCTATCCTGCCCCATGTCCCCCATCCGCACCATCTGTTTTCACCCTTTTCCCCCCATCTGTCTCCATCGTACCCCATCTGTCTCCATTCTGTCCCTCTTTTCTCCATTCTGCCCCATGATCCTTCCCCATCTTCTTTCCTGCCCCATCTTCTCTATCCTGCCCCATGTTCTTGCCCCATTGTCTACATCCTCCCCCCATGTTCCTGCCCCATCTGTCCCATCCTTCCCCA
>JARQOD010000004.1:398198869-398234297 GCA_033576555.1 Oophaga sylvatica
TGTAATAATTATTGCTTCCTTATTTGTGGGATCTATTGCCAGGACCCCAACAAATCTTAGATTTAGGCTGCATTCACACATTCAGGTTTTACCATCTGAAAAAAAAACAGACTGATTTTGTTTCTCCGGTATCATTCTTGTTACATCCGCGTTGTATCCAATTTTTTTCTTATCCTATTTAAAAAAACTGAAGGCGGGTAGACTCTTAAAAGGGAGCCTGTCATGTTCCCATGCCCTCCAAGCCGCAGCATTTACTTATTTATCAGTAAATTCCCTGCCTAACCAGCCCTGTATAACAATTTTCTGTAAAAATGAGGTTTAAAAAAAGCATTTATTATATTGTCCCGGTTTCCTATGTTAATTAGGGATTTAACTAGTCAATGGGGCGTTACTTGCCCCGGATTAGTCAGCACTCTTTCCATGTTATTATGTCCCTGTGGATGTGAAGATAATTTGCAGGAGCTGTTGTCATCGTCAGCTCTGCAAATCTCGCCACACATTTCGGCAGCATCATGCACCTCTGCAGCGGGGTGTACGGTTCCTGGCTTGAGAGGCGCACTGCTCTTGACCAGATCCATCTATGCTATGTTTGTCGTTGCTGTGTTTGCAGTCTTGCAGCTGTTTGACGGCCGCAACACATGCAGGGGATTGCCTAACACACAGTACATACACCTGACCAGAGGGAGCGGCCTCGCTTTTATACAGTTGTATTGAGCGGGCTGCACCTCATCTAGTGATTATGGCCATCCAGTGGGCATGGCTGACTAGAGGGCTCGGACTCGCACCACACAAGTATGTGGAAGCAAGGCCTTGTCCATGGCCGGGAGTATGTATAACTCATACATACCCTCTGGTCCAGGCTCAGAAACCAACAAATCTTTGCAGTGCACAGTTCGTGCGCTGGGGGGATTCATAAGTCTGCAGTCACACAGAATAACTGCAGACTTATCGATTTCAACCGGACAACCCCTTTAATAGGATTTGTGAAAGTCCTATAGATTGAAACCCATTGATAAGAATGTGATAGCATATCCTGGAGAAATACCTTTATAATAACTTCATGGATCATGGGTTTTCTTTTCCATTGCCATGTATTCTAATTAGTAAGACTTTTATAGTCATCTATTTTAGACGTATTTGCTTCTATTCCATATTGATTTACATATGCTTTTTTTTCTGGTAACAATACTGTAGTACAAATCCAAAGACTTGAGCTACATGAATTAGAGAGTTATTTGATTGATAATTGGAACTCGAAACCAAATTATTACTTTCAAAACAGAATAGGAACAAAAGAAATTGTTTCTTGTGTGACCAAGAATAAAAGGGGCTTACATGCTACATTACCTGTTTATCACTGAAGTAAGATTCACAGCCAACCTTACCGTGGATGATTTAGGTTAACATTGCTTTTGGCACATCTTCTTCCCCTTCCACCCACACAGCTTTTGACATTCTTTTGTCTGACCGCCACCACCCTTTCATAAGTTCCTGTCTTGTACTAAGCTGCCTTCAGAGCTAGAGCAGGCCAAGCATCTACCTATACCAATACAAAGTAGATAATAGTAAAGCGCCATGGAATAAATGGCGCTATAATAATAATAATAATAATATAAGAAAATATTATGGGCATCTTTGCAGCTGATGGCAGTAGTCAGTCTTGCTCCTAACTAGCCAGCAGGATAAACATGACTTTAGGTATATTAGACTTATTGGCTTCATTAAAACCACAGAAGTATATTTCAGAAATTGGTTGCAAGGGCAAGCTTATATAAGTTTCCCAAAAAAGTATTTACTCAGAAACATGCACAGCTTACAAAGCGGTTTTATATGTTTTTCATATTGGCCAGAAGGAGTCTAGACAGACATACCTTTTTGCCTCTGTCAGGTTAATTGAACACTATGAATACACTTAGCATGGATGTTGGGAGCTTCTCTTGGTTGTACACACTAAACAAAGGCTGTTTATGAATGTGCTAGAGATGGTTTCTGATCAGAGGCTCCCTCTGGTGGTTACAGACAGTACTGAACCTTTCAGCGAGGAAAGGCAATCTGGGTTCACTGACTGGTCTGATATAAGGGAGGTTCCCTCCCATGATGGTTGCCGGTGATCAATTGTTCTTGTCTCAATTGTGGTTCCTGGTTCATTTGAAAGTTTGCTGGAGTCTTGCCTGCATCTCCTGCTTTCAGATAAGATATTTTTTGCTTTTCTTTTTGTGCTTGCTTTTTGCATTGTTTTCTGCACTTTTGTGGAGGTCAGCCAGGTCCCCTCCTGGGGCCTGAGCTCCTCACAGTTATCTGCAGCCACTGTTATTTGCTCATTTGCTTTTTCCTGTTTTTCAGCGGCTGCAGCTTGGTTTTGTTCACACTGGGATCTGATTTAGCGGGTGGGCGAGATCGTGTGATCTCAGTATTTTTGTAATCAGAATTGTTGGATTTTTGTAGGGTTTCTGGGTTGCAGAAAGTAATCTCTCCTTTCCTATCCTATTTAGTCAGCTTGTGGCCCCAGCGTTTGCTCAATCTATTTTCTGCCTATGTTTGTGTTTTCATCTTCGGAGTATTGCTACCTATCTTGCTAGGTTGCCGATTGTGGAACCTAGGATTACCATGCCAGATTTGTTTTTGGGGGATCGGGCTAAATTTCTGAATTTCAAATATAACTGTAAGTTTTTTTTTTGCCTTAAAGCCTAAGTCCTCAGGTAACGCAGCACAGCAGGTTCAAATTGTCATCTCTCTCTGCGCGGCGATCCTCAGGATTGGGCTTTTTCCCTGACACCTGGGGATCCTGTTTTGAATGATATTGATGCATTTTTTCTGGCTCTGGGGTTATTGTACGATGAACCTAATGTCACTGATCAAGCTGAAAAAACCTTGTTGGCATTAAATCAGGGTTTGAAGACGCTGAGTTGTACTGTCAGAAATTCTGAAAGTGGGCAGTCCTGACCAAATGAAATGATGATGCTTTGGCAGCCCTTTTTCGGAAGGGACTGTCAGAGAATGTAAAGGATGTTATGGTGGGATTCCCTGCTTCCTCTGGTCTCAATGATTCTATGTCATTGGCTATTCAAATTGACAGACGTTTGCGTGAGCGCAGAGGTATGCGTGAGATAGTGTTGCCTTGTGAGCCAGCTTCTGAGCCCATGCAGTGTGATAGAGTGACTTCTGGGGCACAGCGTCATGAGTTTTCGAAAGCGCAATGGGTTATGTTTCTACTGTGGTGACGCCTCTCATGCTATTTCAGTCTGCCCTGAGCGGGGAAGACGTTTTGCACGCTCAGTTGTCTTGGGTTTTGTTCAGACTAAATTTCTGTTGACTGTTACCCTGATTTGCTCCCTGTCCACATTTTCTGCTTAGGATTTTGTTGATTCAGGAGCAGCTATTAACCTGATGGATTTTGACTTTGCCAAACGTTGTGGGTTTCCCATGATACCCCTGCGGAAGTCTATTCCCCTACTGGGCATTGATTCTACCCCTTTGGCGGAGAATAAACCCCAGTTTTCTACTCAGGTGATAATGAGGTTAAACCAGATCATCAGGAGAGTTGCAAATTTCTGGTGCTGTATAATCTGCATGACATGCCACTGAGGTTCGGAGTATTGCTACCAATCTTGCTAGGTTGCCGATTGTGGAACTAGATTACCATGCCAGATTTGTTTTTGGGGATCGGGCTAAATTTCTGAATTTCAAAAATAAATGTAATTGGTTTTTTGCCTTAAAGCCTAAGTCCTCAGGTAACGCAGCACAGCAGGTTCAAATTGTCATCTCTCTCCTGCGCGGCGATCCTCAGGATTGGGCTTTTTCCCTGACACCTGGGGATCCTGTTTTGAATGATATTGATGCATTTTTTCTGGCTCTGGGGTTATTGTACGATGAACCTAATGTCACTGATCAAGCTGAAAAAACCTTGTTGGCATTAAATCAGGGTCTTGAAGATGCTGAGTTGTACTGTCAGAAATTCCGAAAGTGGGCAGTCTTGACCAAATGGAATGATGATGCTTTGGCAGCCCTTTTTCGGAAGGGGCTGTCAGAGAATGTAAAGGATGTTATGGTGGGATTCCCTGCTCCCTCTGGTCTCAATGATTCTATGTCATTGGCTATTCAAATTGACAGACGTTTGCGTGAGCGCAGAGGTATGCGTGAGATAGTGTTGCCTTGTGAGCCAGCTTCTGAGCCCATGCAGTGTGATAGAGTGACATCTGGGGCACAGCGTCATGAGTTTCGAAAGCGCAGAGGTTATGTTTCTATTGTGGTGACGCCTCTCATGCTATTTCAGTCTGCCCTAAGCGGGGAAGACGTTTTGCACGCTCAGTTGTCTTGGGTAGTGTTCAGACTAAATTTCTGTTGACTGTTACCGTGATTTGCTCCCTGTCCACATTTTCTGCTCAGGCTTTTGTTGATTCAGGAGCAGCTATTAACCTGATGGATTTTGACTTTGCCAAACATTGTGGGTTTCCCATGATACCCCTGCGGAAGTCTATTCCCCTACTGGGCATTGATTCTACCCCTTTGGCGGAGAATAAACCCCAGTTTTCTACTCAGGTGATAATGAGGGTTGAACCAGATCATCAGGAGAGTTGCAAATTTCTGGTGCTGTATAATCTGCATGACATTATTGTACTAGGTTTCCCTTGGTTACAGTCTCATAATCCTGTTTTGGATTGGAAATCTGTGTCTGTGACCAGTTGGGGCTGCCACATGTGTTAATGCCGACACTCCTGTTTTTTCTGACACTCCCAAGTCTCAGGATGTTCCTGACTTTTTGACTGATTTTTCGGATGTATTTAGTGAAAGTAAATCTGCATCTTTGCCCCCTCACAGGAGCTACGATTGCGCTATTGAATTAGTGCCTGGTGGTAAATTTCCTAAAGGTCGCCTTTTTAACTTGTCTGTACCTGAACACGATGCTATGCGATCTTATATTAAGGAGTCATTGGAGAAGTGTCATATCAGACCATCCTCTTCACCCTTGGTGTGCCGGTTTTTTCTTTGTGGCCAAAAATATGGTTCATTGAGGCCATGTATTGATTATCGTCTCTTGAATAAGATCACTGTGAAGTATCAATATCCGTTACCCTTGATTTCTGACCTGTTTTCCAGGATGAAAAGTGCTAGTTGGTTTACCAAGCTTGACCTCAGGGGGGCGTATAACCTTATTCACATTAAGAACGGGGATGAATGGAAGACGGCGTTTAATACCCCAGAGGGGCATTTTGAGTACCTAGTGATGCCCTTTGGGCTCACTAATACTCCTTCCGTCTTCCAATCCTTCATGAATGATATTTTCAGGGATTTTGTGGATAAATTTCTGATTGTTTATTTGGATGATATCTTGATTTTTTCCAATGACTGGGACTCTCATGTGAAACATGTTCGGACTGTGTTCCAGATTTTGAGAGAGAATGCACTGTATGTGAAGGGATCAAAGTGTCTTTTTTGCGTACAGAAGGTCTCATTTCTGGGATTCATTTTGTCTCCGTCTGTTATTGAAATGGACCCGGTCAAGGTTCAGGCCATCTGTGATTGGGTCCAACCTACTTCATTAAAGGCTCTTCAGAGATTTTTGGGTTTTGCCAATTTTTATCGTAAATTTATTGGTAATTTCTCTGTTATTGTTAAACCATTGACTGATTTGACCAAAAAGGGTTCTGATGTGGTGAATTGGCCTCCTGAGGCAGTCTCTGCGTTTCAGGAACTTAAGCAGAGATTCACTTCTGCTCCTGTTCTACGGCAGCCTGATGTTTCTCTACCGTTTCAGGTGGTGGTTAATGCCTCTGAAATTGGGGCAGGTGCCGTTTTGTCCCAAAGAGATCCAGAGACCTCTAAGAGTAACCCTTGTGCCTTTTTCTCTCGAAAATTTTCTCCAACTGAACATAATTATGACGTGGGTAATCGGGAGTTATTGGCCATGAAGTGAGCCTTTGAAGAGTGGAGACATTGGCTGGAAGGAGCCAAACATCAGGTGGTGGTCCTCACGGACCATAAGAATCTGGTTTATCTCAAATCAGCCAAGCGACTTAATCCTAGACAGGCCAGGTGGGCCTTGTTTTTCACATGTTTTAATTTTGTGGTTTATTTTCTTCCTGGCACTAAGAATGTTAAGGCGGATGCCCTCTCAAAGAGTTTCTTTCCGGACTCTCCTGGGTTATCTGATCCTACTGTTATTTTGAAAGAGGGGGTAGTTCTTTCCGCCATCTCGCCCAATTTGAGACTGGCCTTGGAAGGGTGTCAGAAGGCTAAACCCGAGCGCTGCCCTATTGGGAAATTGTTTGTCCCAGACCACTGGAAGAAGAGTGTGATGTCTGAGATTCATTGTTCCGAGTTGGCTGGTCATCTCGGGATTTTTGGTACCAGAGACTTGGTGAGTCGGTCCTTTTGGTTCCCTAATTTGTCTCGTGACGTCAGGGAATTTGTGCAGTCCTGTGGGACTTGCTCTCGCTCCAAGCCTTGCTCTCGCTTTAGTGGTTTGTTAATGCCATTACCTGTGCCCAAGAGGCCATGGACCCATATCTCTATGGATTTTATTTCCGACCTCCCTGTTTCTCAGAGAATGACCGTTATCTGGTAATCTGTGATAGGTTTTCCAAGATGATACATCTTGTGCCATTACCTAAGTTACCTTCCTCCTCCGAATTGGTGCCTTTGTTCCTTCAGCACGTGGTTCGGTTACATGGCATTCCGGAGAACATTGTGTCTGACAGAGGAGTCCAGTTTGTTTCCAGATTTTGGAGGACATTTTGTTCTAAACTTGGTGTTCAATTATCTTTCTCCTCGTCTTTTCATCCTCAGACCAATGGACAAACCGAGAGAACAAACCAGACCTTGGAGACTTATTTGAGATGTTTTGTGTCTGCTGATCAAGATGACTGGGTCTCTTTTTTGCCTTTGGCTGAGTTTGCTCTTAATAATAGGGCTAGCTCTGCCACCTTGATGTCTCCATTTTTCTGCAATTTTGGGTTTCACCCTCGATTTTCTTCGGGACAGGCGGAGGCTTCTGTCCGTCCGGGTGTTGGCTCTGTTGTGGAGCAAATGCAGCAGATTTGGGACCAGGTAGTGGAGAGGTTGTCTCTCTCTCAGGAGAGGGCCCAACGGTTTGCCAACCGGCATAGGACTGATGGTCCTCGGTTTAAAGTGGGGGACTTGGTTTGGTTGTCCTCAAGAAATATCCCTATGAGGATTGCATCTCCAAAGTTTAAGCCCAGGTTCATTGGACCTTATAGGATCATGGAGATTCTTAATCCTGTTTCCTTCCGTTTGCTTCTTCCAGGGACATTTAAGATCCATAACGTGTTCCACAAGTCTTATTGAAGAGGTTTGTCGAGCCAGTGGTTCCTATAGCTGCGCCTCCTGACCCTGTTTTGGTTGAGGGCAATCTGGAGTATGTGGTTGAGAAAATATTAATTCTCGTTTTTCTAGACAGAAACTCCAGTATTTGGTTAAGTGGAGAGGTTATGGTCAGGAGGACAATTCTTGGGTGTTTGCTTCGGACATCCATGCTAGGAGACTGATCTGTTATGATTTGGTAGCTGAGGAGAGCAGGCAAAAACGGCAAAACACCAGAGAGGTTGGAATCTACTGGATTGCAGTACCCTGACTAACCACCACAACTAAAGGCAGCCGTGGAGCGTACCTACCTTGGTCCTAGACGCCTCGTCACAGCCTGAGAGGTTAACTACACCTAAAGGTAGAAAGAGGAAAGCTATCTGCCCCGGAGCAGATCCCCAAAGAACATAGGAAGCCCCCAAACATGTAATGGCGGTTAGACAAGAGGAAATACAGACACAGACAGAAAATAGTATGAGCAGACGTTGGGGTCCAATCTGCCTAGACAGAAACGGATAGGAAGGATACTTACTGCAATCCAAAAAAAACCTAGAAAAAGCCAACGCTACTAATTGCAAAAACACCTGAGATCACACGACCTCTACCACCTAAATTAGTTCTCTGGTGTAACAAAACAAAGCCGCAGCCACTGAAAAAACTGGAAAAGGCAAATGAACAAATAACAGTGACTCCAGAGGTACTGAGAGGAGCCCAAGTCCCCCGGGGGGGAAACCTGGCTAACCTCACAGACATGCAGAGAAATATGCAAATGGAAGCATAAAAACAAAAAACAAAAATATCTTATCTGAGAGCAGGAGAAGAGGCAAGACTCAGCAAGCTTCCAAGTGAACCAGGAAACAAAGTTGAGACAAGAACAATTGATCACCGGCAACCATGATGGGAGGGAACCTCCCTTATATCCAGCCAGTCTGTAATTCCTGATTGCCAATCCTCATTGAATGGTTCAGCACTGTCTGAAACCACCAGAGGGAGCTTCTGCTCAGAATTAATTTCTAACACATTCACAACAGTACCCCCCTCCTGAGGAGGGATCACCGAACCCTCATTTGTGCAACCAGGTCGGTCAGGATGAGCTCTGTGATACGCACGGATCAGTCTCCTAGCATGGATGTCCGAAGCAAACACCCAAGAATTGTCCTCCTGACCATAACCTCTCCACTTAACCAAATACTGGAGTTTCCGTCTAGAAAAACGAGAATCCAATATTTTCTCAACCACATACTCCAGATTGCCCTCAACCAAAACAGGGTCAGGAGGCGCAGCCATAGGAACCACTGGCTCGACAAACCTCTTCAATAAGGACTTGTGGAACACATTATGGATCTTAAATGTCCCTGGAAGAAGTAAACGAAAGGAAACAGGATTAAGAATCTCCATGATCTTATAAGGTCCAATGAACCTAGGCTTAAACTTAGGAGATGCAACTCTCATAGGGATATTTCTTGAGGACAACCAGACCAAGTCCTCCACTTCAAACCGAGGACCATCAGTCCTATGACGGTTGGCAAACCGCTGGGCCCTCTTCTGAGAGAGGGACAACCTCTCCACTACCTGGTCCCAAATCTGCTGCACACGCTCCACAACAGAGTCAACACCCGGACAGACAGAAGCTTCCGTCTGTCCCGAAGAAAATCGAGGGTGAAACCCAAAATTGCAGAAAAATGGAGACATCAAAGTGGCAGAGCTAGCCCTATTATTAAGAGCAAACTCAGCCAAAGATGACCCAGTCATCTTGATCAGCAGACACAAAGCATCTCAGATAAGTCTCCAATGTCTGGTTTGTTCTCTCAGTTTGTCCATTGGTCTGAGGATGAAAAGCCGAGGAGAAAGACAATTGAACACCAAGTTTAGAACAAAAAGTCCTCCAAAATCTGGAAACAAACTGGACTCCTCTGTCAGACACATTGTTCTCAGGAATGCCGTGTAACCGAACCACGTGCTGAAGGAACAAAGGCACCAAGTCGGAGGAGGAAGGCAACTTAGGTAATGGCACAAGATTTTATCATTTTGGAAAACCTATCACAAATCACCCAGATAACAGTCATTCTCTGAGAAACAGGGAGGTCGGAAATAAAATCCATAGAGATATGGGTCCATGGTGTTTGGGCACAGGCAATGGCATCAACAAACCACTAGAACGAGAGCAAGGCTTGGAGCGAGAGCAAGTCCCGCAGGACTGCACAAATTCCCTGACGTTACGAGACAAAGTAGGCCACCAAAAGGACCGACTAACCAAGTCTCTGGTACCAAAAATTCTGGGATGACCGGCCAACGCGGAACAATGAATCTCAGACATCACACTCTTCTTCCACTGGTCTGGGACAAACAATTTCTCAATAGGGCAGCGCTCGGGTTTATCCTCCTGACACCCTTCCAGAGCCAGTCTCAAATTGGGCGAGATGGCGGAAAGAACTACACCCTCTTTCAAAATAACAGCAGGATCAGTTAACTCAGGAGAGTCCGCAAGGAAACTCCTCGAGAGGGCATCCGCCTTAACATTCTTAGTGCCAGGAAGAAAGGAAACCGCAAAATTAAAACATGTGAAAAACAAGGCCCACCTGGCCTGTCTAGGATTAAGTCGCTTGGCTGATTCCAGATAAACCAGATTCTTATGGTCCGTGAGGACCACCACCTGATGTTTGGCTCCTTCCAGCCAATGTCTCCACTCTTCAAAAGCCCACTTCATGGCCAATAACTCCCGATTACCCACGTCATAATTACGTTCAGTTGGAGAAAATTTTCGAGAGAAAAAGGCACAAGGGTTACTTTTAGAGGTCTCAGGATCTCTTTGGGACAAAACGGCACCTGCCCCAATTTCAGAGGCATTAACCTCTACCTGAAACGGCAGAGAAACATCAGGCTGCCGTAGAACAGGAGCAAAAGTGAATCTCTGCTTAAGTTCCTGAAACGCAGAGACTGCCTCAGGAGGCCAATTCACCACTTCAGAACCCTTTTTGGTCAAATCAGTCAATGGTTTAACAATAACAGAGAAATTACCAATAAATTTACGATAAAAATTGGCAAAACCCAAGAATCTCTGAAGAGCCTTTAATGAAGTAGGTTGGACCCAATCACAGATGGCCTGAACCTTGACCGGGTCCATTTCAATAACAAATGGGGACAAAATGAATCCCAGAAATGAGATCCTCTGTACGCCAAAAAGACACTTTGATCCCTTCACATACAGAGCATTCTGTCTCAAAATCTGGAACACAGTCCGAACATGTTTCACATGAGAGTCCCAGTCATTGGAAAAAATCAAGATATCATCCAAATAAACAATCAGAAATTTATCCACAAAATCCCTGAAAATGTCATTCATGAAGGACTGGAAGACGGAAGGAGCATTAGTGAGCCCAAAGGGCATCACTAGGTACTCAAAATGCCCCTCTGGGGTATTAAACGCCATCTTCCATTCATCCCCGTGCTTAATGCGAATAAGGTTATACGCCCCCCTGAGGTCAAGCTTGGTAAACCAAGTAGCACTTTTCACCCTGGAAAACAGGTCAGAAATCAAGGATAACGGATATTGATATTTCACAGTGATATTGTTCAAGAGACGATAATCAATACACTGCCTTAATGAACCATTCTTTTTGGCCACAAAGAAAAAACCGGCACCCAAGGGTGAAGAGGATGGTCTGATATGACCCTTCTCCAATGACTCCTTAATATAAGACCGCATAGCGTCATGTTCAGGTACAGACAAGTTAAAAAGGCGACCTTTAGGGAATTTACTACCAGGCACTAATTCAATAGCGCAGTCATAGCTCCTATGGGGGGGCAAGGATGCAGATTTACTTTCGCTAAACACATCAGAAAAATCAGTCAAAAAGTCAGGAACATCCTGAGCCTGGGGAGAGGTAGAAAAAACAGGAGTTTTGGCATTAACACATTGGCAGCCCCAACTGGTTACAAACACAGATTTAAAATCCAAAACAGGATTATGAGACTGTAACCAAGGGAAACCTAGTACAATAATGTCATCCAGATTGTACAGCACCAAAAATTTGCAACTCTCCTGATGATCAGGTTCAAACCTCATTATCACCTGAGTAGAAAACTGGGATTTATTCTCCGCCAAAGGGGCAGAATCAATGCCCAGTAGGGGAATAGACTTCCGTAGGGGTATCAAGGGAAACCCACAAAGTTTAGCAAAATCAAAATCCATCAGGTTAATAGCTGCTCCCGAATCAACAAAAGCTTGAGCAGAAAATGTGGACAGGGAGCAAATCAGGGTAACAGTCAACAGAAATTTAGTCTGAACACTACCCAAGACAACTGAGCGTGCAAAACGTCTTCCCAGCTTAGGGCAGACTGAAATAGCATGAGAGGCATCACCATAGTAGAAACATAACCCATTGCGTTTTCGAAACTCATGACGCTGTGCCCCAGAAGCCACTCTATCACACTGTATGGGTTCAGAAGCTGGTTCACAAGGCACCACTATTCCACGCATACCTCTACACTCACGCAAACGTCTGTCAATTTGAATCGCTAATGACATAGAATCATTGAGACCAGAGGGAGCAGGGAAACCCACCATAACATCTTTTACATTCTCTGACAGACCCTTCCGAAAAAGGGCTGCCAAAGCATCATCATTCCATTTGGTCAGGACTGCCCACTTTCCGAATTTCTAACAGTACAACTCCGCGTCCTCAAGCCCCTGATTTAATGCCAACAAGGTTTTCTCAGCCTGATCAGTGACATTAGGTTCATCGTACAATAACCCCAGAGCCAGAAAAAATGCATCAACATTACTCAAAACAGGGTCCCCAGGTGTCAGGGAAAAAGCCCAATCCTGAGGATCGCCGCGCAGGAGAGAGATGACAATTTGAACCTGCTGTGCTGCGTTCCCTGAGGACAACCGGCAACCCTGCAAGATAGTTAGCAATACTCCGAACTACAGTGGCAAGCTGATCCACACGGCCAGACAACTGTGCAAACTCCATTGAGAGAGAGAAAAAAAAAATTCCTCCTCAGCACCCAGAGAAAAAGAGGGAAAAAATGCAACAAATAGAGAAAAAAAAAAATTCTGACAACTCCCCTTTTTTTTTTTTCTCTTTACTATTTTTCCCTTCTGTGAGTACCATATAATTTTCAGTTTGGCCGGTGATACTGTTATGATTTGGTAGCTGAGGAGAGCAGGCAAAAACGGCAAAACACCAGAGAGGTTGGAATCTACTGGATTGCAGTACCCTGACTAACCACCACAACTAAAGGCAGCCGTGGAGCGTACCTACCTT
Source organism: Oophaga sylvatica (assembly GCA_033576555.1). NCBI lineage: Eukaryota > Metazoa > Chordata > Amphibia > Anura > Dendrobatidae > Oophaga > Oophaga sylvatica. The sequence continues at coordinate 398,211,460 of JARQOD010000004.1, forward strand.
GGTCCTAGATGCCTCGTCACAGCCTGAGAGGTTAACTACACCTAAGATAGAAAGAGGAAAGCTATCTGCCCCGGAGCAGATCCCCAAAGAACATAGGAAGCCCCCAAACATGTAATGGCGGTTAGACAAGAGGAAATACAGACACAGACAGAAAATAGTATGAGCAAACGTTGGGGCCCAATCTGCCTAGATAGAAACGGATAGGAAGGATACTTACTGCAATCCAAAAAAAACCTAAAAAAAGCCAACGCTACAAATTGCAAAAACACCTGAGATCACACGACCTCTACCACCTAAATTAGTTCTCTGGTGTAACAAAACAAAGCCGCAGCCACTGAAAAAACTGGAAAAGGCAAATGAACAAATAACAGTGGCTCCAGAGGAACTGAGAGGAGCCCAAGCCGCCCGGGGGGGAAACCTGGCTAACCTCACAGAAATGCAGAGAAATATGCAAATGGCAGCACAAAAACAAAAAACAGAAAATATCTTATCTGAGAGCAGGAGAAGAGGCAAGACTCAGCAAGCTTCCAAGTGAACCAGGAAACAACTTTGAGACAAGAACAATTGATCACCGGCAACCATGATGGGAGGGTACCTCCCTTATATCCAGCCAGTCTGTAATTCCTGATTGCCAATCCTCATTGAATGGTTCAGCACTGTCTGCAACCACCAGAGGGAGCTTCTGCTCAGAATTCATTTCTAACACATTCACAACATTGATCCGTGCCTATCACCGAGCTCATCCTGATCGGCCTGGTTGAGGGTTTGGTGACCCCTCCTCAAGGGGGGGTACTGTTATGAATGTGCTAGAGATGGTTTCTGAGCAGAGGCTCCCTCTGGTGGTTACAGACAGTACTGAACCTTTCAGCGAGAAATGGCAATCTAGGTTCACTGACTGGTCTGATATAAGGGAGGTTTCCTCCCATGATGGTTGCTGGTGATCAATTGTTCTTGTCTCAATAGTGGTTCCTGGTTCATTTGGAAGTTAGCTGGAGTCTTGCCTGCATCTCCTGCTTTCAGATAAGATATTTTTTGCTTTTCTTTTTGTGCTTGCTTTTTGCATTGCTTTCTGCACTTTTGTGGAGGTCAGCCAGGTCCCCTCCTGGGGCCTGAGCCCCTCCCAGTGTATCTGCAGCCACTGTTATTTGCTCATTTGCTTTTTCTTGTTTTTTCAGTGGCTGCAGCTTGGTTTTGTTCACACTGGGATCTGATTTAGCGGGTGGCGAGATCGTGTGATCTCAGTATTTTTGTAATCAGAATGGTTGGATTTTTGTAGGGTTTTCTGGGTTGCAGAAAGTAATCTCTCCTTTCCTATCCTATTTAGTCAGCTTGTGGCCCCAGCGTTTGCTCAATCTATTTTCTGCCTATGCTTGTGTTTTCATCTTGTCTAACCGCCATTATATGTTTGGGGGCTTCCTATTTTCTTTGGGGATCTGCTCCGGGGCAGATAGCTTTCATCTTTCTGCCTTTAGGTGTAGTTATCTCTCAGGCTGTGACGAGGCGTCTAGGATCAACGTAGAAACGCTCCACGGCTACCTCTAGTTGTGTCGTTAGTTTAGGAATCTGCAACCCATCAGTTACCAACATCTCAGGTGTTCGGCTGCCCTGCTGTTGTTCTTGTCCTCCTCAGCTACCGAAACACAACAAAAGGCGCTTTCTCATGACAAAACACATTCAGTAGTGTCAAAATGTAAAATAAAGTGAGCAAATTACTATTTTCAAACCAGCATACCCAACTAAAGCCTCAATCACATGCTGTTGTTTTCTTGTAAGCATTGATGCCTGACAAAGCCCAAAAGCCCTTATATAGTACACATTAGATGACTATTGGCCAACTGATGCTTAGGCCAATCATTTGGTTGACAAAGCGAACAAATCAATCACCAGTCTAAAATCAGACATGCCTGGTCAACATCTACCCCTACACCCATACACAGTAGAGTGTCGGCCAAACCCATTCGTATCAGTGCGACCGACATTAATCTAATGTGTTTGGTGGGCTTTAGAGAGGCAGGGAGCTTTGAGGCTTGACAATGCACTTCTCGATGCATGAGCGGTGCTTTGGAGTCATAAAGAGATCGAATGTAAGAAGACAAAAGAGTGCACCACCATAAATCGACAGTATACCAAGTTAGTAACAGGGTGCAACACCTAGTATGGACAAATAACTATGAGTACTGAAGAGACAACACCAAATAAATAATGGGTGTGCACACCTGACAAGAAAATGAATATAAAATATAACCTTTATTAGACACCCTAGACATTAATGAAAATATGTTAAAACCACCTAAAATCATGTATAAACCATGATAAATGGATGACACCCCCGAAGAGTAACCATATGGGACATTAAATCAGTGGAGCTCCACATTTATACATATGAGAAAGGCACGTGCTAAAGTAATATTAATAAGTTCACCAATATGGCATGCAAAAACATATATATGTTCACATAAAATCCTCCTCAGATATAGTATCAAGATATGAAACATCAATATACATATAAATCAACCATTGGCTGAAAAATACCCCCCTAAACATGCATATAAAGGACTGAAATGCCCATATGAAGTATAACAGCACAGCTGACGTGGTTAAGAGGGCAAGAATACAGCAGCCATGTCAGAAATCTTATGGCATTTGAGTTGCATGGTATAGCATAGGCAGCTCTGGAAACACAGTATTAGCACAAGAGATAGTATAGAGACAGGGGAACACAAAAATAACCTGCTGGAGAGTAGAGTGCAGGAGTTTAAGGGAACGTTCCCGTGGTCACAGCTGCCTGACCGGCTCAAAGGGAGCTCACACGAAGAGCCAAAATGGGTAAGAAGTCCTCATGGAGCAGGGATGTGGCAAAGACCCCATGCGTATCGCTGCTGAAAGCTGCTTCGTCAGGTGAGTGTACCAAGGTAGTCTGAGCAGGAGAATATATATACAAACAAATCATCATAAAACATTTACTGATGTGGAGCGCTGACTTGATTGGGCCACATCAAAGGCAGGCTTTGCTGCCTTAGATTCACTTAGCAACAGAAGCTAGTGGAAGTGCACCGAAGACAACTTGACATGCGGTTGCACGGACATGAGTAGTCCCTGAATAATGCAGAAGCCATTAACGCGCCTGCGCGAGTAGAATGCCTATGTATATAATGACACGCGCATGTGCAGATCTAAATGGAGATTAAATAAACAAGAAATGTGCCAAGGCTGCCATGAGCAGTGCGTTAAAGGGAGATATGCAACCTCTTAACCTGGCCAGGAATGTCATTAGAAGTGTGTAGGCATGTGAATGGACACAATATGGGCAATATTGCCCACAGTGTGCCCACCAGATGGTACTGCAAGTGATGAAAGAAAAAGCGGCCTGTGCACGTGCAGATTCACTTAGCAGCAGAAGCTAGTGGAAGTGCACCGAAGACAACTTGACGTGCGTATGCGTGAACATCAGTAGTCCCTGGATAAGGCAGAAGCCATTAACGTGCGTGCTCGAGTATAAGTATTGAGATTGCAATTTAAGGCAATGAATGCTTATTTATATAATGAAATAATGACACGTGCATGCGCAGATCTAAATAAAGTGTGCCAAGGCTGGCATGAGCAATGCGTTATAGGGAGATATGCAACCTCTAAACCTGGCCAGGAATGTCATTAGAAGTGTCACTTGGTGTTGCGCTCCATATTTTGGTCTTGGATTGGGATGCTAGAGAGGCGGCTTGGCGGGCACAGTCTTCTAATGTTTTCCAATGAGTTGATGTGGTTGACTCTGACTTTTCCTCGCTTTGCTCTGATCTTATTAATGCACATAAAACTGGCATCAGGCTCTGGTGGAACATGAGGAGTTTGAAGGAATATCTCAAGGCAGGCTATATACCATGTGGCTAATACGTAAGCCTTACGTATTTCTTTTTTTCCAGCATGGGAACCTTCTGTCACATTTAGACAGACATGGGAGCAGGGTCTGATGCGTTGCCCCAACATACTTATCAATATGCTTTTGGAACACAACAAAAATCTTTTTGCCTCAACCAAAATACATATTAAAGATTTGGAACTAAAACTCAATACATTTGAGGAATCACAGGTTACCAGCTTTAAGACCAAACTCAAAGACACACTTGATAAATATGAGGCAGAGGTGACCCTAAGGAAATGGAGGAAGTTCAGAGGGATAGATCTGATTTTGAACATCAAATGGTTTTTAAATGGAAACACAGGGGTAACTCCCGTCATAACAGGATAATCATCCCTTGGTCACAGCTGAACCCTCATTGAGGGAAGCTAGTTCATGTGATTTTTTTGTCATCTGCCGGAAGCGAATTAGATACCAGACCAGACGGGGTAGAGGATGCAAGAATCCCAAAAAGACGGCCAACCAGATACAGGAGCCAAGTCTCACCATTTCGACACAACTATCAAACCAGATTCAAGTGAACGAAGATGACATCCTTGACTCTACCCAGCAGAACTGCGAGGTATTGTCTAACTCCCTGCAAATTATCAGTCTCTCTGACCATGTTTTGTCCCCTTCAGAAGCTTTGGTTCTCCAGAAGGGTCTCACTTTTGTGCCTACTCACAATGTTGATAAATTCTTCTTAATCAAAGATCTCTATTTATTTTGTAGAAACTTAACATTTCAGGTTATTTACAAGAAACCGGACATTGTACAGAACCTCCTGGTGGATGAACGCCAGGCCTTTCGGGACCTGTTGGAGCTTTTGGAGGAAAACCACTCTACCTCAGGTAGGAAAATATTTCCAAATAAGAACAAATCCACCACAGCTCTTTCTCTTTAGTACCTGCTATCAAAATCTTTTTTGATCTGGTCAAACGCGATATTCTTTCCATGTCTCCAAAAGTGGGTACATCACCTAATGTCTCTAGGGCCGAAAAACAGGCCCTCACCGATCTTGAAAACAACAATGCCTTTGTTATAAAAGAGGCTGATAAAGGGGGCAATGTGGTCTTATGGACCAACCACATGTACTTAGAGGAGGTCAATCGGCACCTCAGCAACTTTCATTTCTACCAAAAGTTGCCATCTGATCTGACATCGGTTTTTCTAACCAGATTTAAAACACTATTAAACAGAGCTGACCATTATGGCATCATTACCTCCAACGAAAAGAAGTACATGTGGGTGGAGCATTCTATTATCTCCACATTTTACATGCTGCCAAAAGTTCATAAGAGTGCTCAAAAACCCCCTTGGCTGCCTGATTGTATCGAGCATTGGTAGTTTATGTGAGAAAGCTTGTGCATACTTGGATTTTTTTTTTACAGCCTCTAGCTCTATTATTACCTTCTTTCATCAGAGATTTTGCGCACTTCATTGAGGTCTGCCGGGACATTACTCTACCATCAGAATTTTTCCTCGTGACGTGCGACGTGGAGTCGCTATACACTAATGTCAGCCACAAGGGTGGAATTAATGCTGTCGCATTCTTCTTGGACAAATGTAATCATGCTAATCGCCGACATGATTAATTTCTTATTGATCTTCTATTTATTTTCCGTCATAACTATTTTCTTTTTGTCAGAGCATTTTTTCTGCAATTCTCTGGAGTGGCGATGGGAGTCTGTTGTGCGCCTGCTTACACAAATGTTTTCTAGGATGGTGGGAGGAGAATGCTGTCTATCCATCCAAGGTTTTCAAGGATCAGGTTCGTCATTGGAATCGTTACATAGACGACATATTTTTCCTGTGGATGGGCACTGAATCAGATTGAATACAGTTTTTGAAAGACCTCAATCTTAATTCATACATTTTCCTCACCCATTCTCTACTGCTCTGCCACCTTCCTAGATCTGAGGGTCTATGTACATAATTCTCGTCTGGCCACTGACTTGTTCCGTAAACCAACTGCCACCAACTCATTACTGGAATACAGCAGTTTTCACCCTACTCATACGAAGGTGGGTGTTCCCACCAGCCAATTCCTCTTCTTTTTTGCAAGCTAAACATTCCCAAATTCTGTAACCGTTCCTCATAGCACATGGTTTGCAGACTGGTCACCATTCTGGTCGCTCATCTCTGAACTTGCTCCAGTTTTTTTATGTCTTTTTTAAAATGTGGTGCCCAAAACTGGAAACAGTATTCCAGATGAGGTCTGACCAAAGATGAGTAGAGGGCAATAATGACTTCACGTGATCTAGACTGTATGCTTCTGATAATACATTCCAGAACTGTATTTGCCTTTTTTGCTGCTGTATCACACTGTTGACTCATGTTTAGTCTGTGATCTATTAATTTACCCAAGTCTTTTTCACATGTGCTGTTGCTTAGCCCTATTCCTCCCATTCTGTATATGCTTTTTTTCATTTTTATTGCCCAGATGTAGTACTCAATTTTACTGTTTTTTTGGGTTGACCAGTGGTTTACAGCAATAAATTGTTTGATTTAATTGGAGCAATATAAGACCTTATTATTGTTCATTTTCTCTTATTTCATCCATGTCAGGTCATCCATTTTCCAACTGTATTATGACTCAGTTTTGGACTTGCGATGTTGGGGACCACACCTTGCGGCCTTCATGAATCGCCACTCTCCATATCCATTTGCCTGGACATTCTACTTTCATCAATCCACCTGCACACCTTACAGCCAGTGGTTCTGGAGGCTGCCCTCTTCCTATCTATTGAACCCGATGATTTTTTACTTACCTTCATCCGCCTGAACAACATTTTTCTATTGCTACTGAACATCTGTTTTGACTCTTGGACTTTGGGTTTATAGTCCGGCTATGTTGCATTTGCATACTAGGTTCTAGGCAACAGCCACCGAACCATATGGCTTGGAGATACTGTTTTTCCTTTCATATAATAAAATGCATCTACAATATTTTGGTTATTTAAAGATGTGTTGTTGGGCCTTGTTCAGACTATGAACTTATTCGGGCTTAACATGTTTCTTTTCCACATATGTCCCTTCTTGTGATCCTCACGCTTATTTCCGGGGACTTTAATCCCGTATAATTTGATGTTCATGTTTACTTTCCTTTTGTAAAAAAAAAAAATCACTTTTATTTTCAAATTTTTTTTTTTTTTTTAATGTTTTTTGTATTTTCCCCCCTTTGTTTCTAAATTTTTCATTTTTTATTCTCATAATTTTTTCATTCTTTCATTGTTTTTATTTTCCTGTTATTTCTCATTATTTTGTTTTTTCTATTTTTATTATTATTTTTATTTTCATTTTCAATCTTACCCATTGTTTACATTATAAAACCAATCGGGATTCTCAGGTCACTTACGCTACGGATTTGTTCACAAGGTTTCTTTTTCCTTCATCACTTATGTTCTGCCTGCAGTCCCATCTGCTGGGCACACTGTGGGCAATATTGCCCATATTGTGTCCATTCACATGCCTACTCACTTCTAATGACATTCCTGGCCAGGTTTAGAGGTTGCATATCTCCCTATAACGCACTGCTCATGCCAGCCTTGGCACACTTCTTTTTTATTTCATCTTCATTTAGATCTGCGCATGCGCATATCATTTAAAACATAGGCATTCATTGCATTAAATTGCATTCTCAATCCTTATACTCGAGCACGCGCATTAATGGCTTCTGCATTATCCAGGGACTACTCATGTCCGTGCAACCGCATGTCAAGTTGTCTTCGGTACACTTCCACTAGCTTCTGTTGGTAAGTGAATCTGCGCGTGTGCAGGCCACGGGACACATTCACCGTCTATGATTAAACCAGGGCAGCCTGCCTTTGATACGGCCCAATAAAGTCAGCGCTCCACACCGGTAAAAGTTTTATGATAATTTGTTTGTATATAAATATTCTCCTGCTCAGACTACCTTGTGTAGCGCCGGCGTCCTCTGCCAGGCAGGGACGCTGTTCCCCTGCGCCAGCGTCCTCTGCCAGGCAGGGACGTCGCTCCCCTTACCCTCACACAGCGTCCTCCTTCCGCCCTGCTGGGGCTGCGCGCTCCTTCCCTGCCACTGGGCTTAGGGCGCGCGCGCGTGCACGCCCCCGCTCTTAAAGGGGCCGCGCGCATCTTTCAAAAAAGGTCCCCGGCCAATGCCGGTGGACTCCACCTTATATAAAGCACCTCCTCCTTAATGGAGGTGCCCGAGCAATGTTGTTGCACTGTTTAACTCTGCTTCAGCCCTCAGGTTCCGTTACCAGTTACCTGCCTGTCTCCTGCCAGTTTGTTGTCTGCTACCTGTCCGCAAGCCTACCTGAAGGTTCGGCCGTCACCGGTGGTGACCATCGGCTATTCCAGAGAATCTCGCCTGCTCACTTGGGGGCGCTCATCTGCCTGCAGACCTACCCAGAGGTTCGGACGTCACATGCGGTGACCATCGTCTATTCCAGAGACTCTCGCCTGCTCACTTGGGGGCGTTCATCTGCCATCTGCCTGCAGACCTACCCGGAGGTTCGGACGTCACATGCGGTGACCATCGTCTATTCCTGAGACTCTCGCCTGCTCACTTGGGGCGTTCATCTGTCATCTGCCTGCTAGCCTACCAGGAGGCTCCACCATCTCAGGTCGTATATACCTGTCCATCCAGAGACTGCCCCGGTCACTTGCCGTGACTACCTGCCTGTCCTTCCAGAGACTACCCCGGTCACTTGCCGTGACTACCTGCTGTCCTTCAGAGACTGCCCGGTCACTTGCCGTGACTACCTGCCTGTCCTTCCAGAGACTGCCCCGGTCACTTGCCGTGACTACCTGCCTGTCCTTCCAGAGACTGCCCCGGTCACTTGCCGTGACTACCTGCCTGTCCTTCCAGAGACTGCCCCGGTCACTTGCCGTGACTACCTGCCTGTCCTTCCAGAGACTGTCCCTGTCACTTGCCGTGACTTCCTGTCCGTCTCCCCGGGCGCCACCCGCTCCTTTACAAGGAAAGCCTCCTTGTATAATAAAGCTCAGAGGTTCCGCCTCCCAGACCCGTTACAGTTTGCTCGGGCCATGGAACCCGGTGGCACCCAAACCCCTTCGCTCTCTGACCTGTGTCATGAACTGTCTCGTCAGAGGTCTCAACAGGAGTCCATCCTGGGTCATCTGCGGAATGTTAATTCCCGCCTGGACACCCTGACTACTTCACCAGCAACCACCACTGGCGCCATGACTCGCAATCCGGCAGTTCCGTTGTTTACCAATTCCATGGTTTCCGTTCCTGGACCTCGACTTTCTGCTCCTCCACGGTTTGGAGGAGATCCTACTCTGGCTCGGGGTTTCATTAACCAGTGTACCCTGCATTTCGAACTCCTGGCTCACCAGTTTAACTCCGACCGGGCCAAAATTGCCTTCATTATGTCCCATCTCACCGGAGAGGCTCTGGCCTGGCTCAATCCTCTCTGGGAGAGAGAAGATCCTCTGGTGTCTGACCTGCCTGCTTTTCTCTCGGCCTTCCGGAAGGTATTCGACGAACCCGGACGGAAGACCTCCTCTGCATCATCTCTGTTGCGTCTCCGTCAGGGAAGTCTCACCGTGGGGCAATATGCCATACGGTTCCGTACCCTTGCCTCGGAGCTGGCCTGGGATAATGATGCCCTGATATCTGTCTTCTGGGAGGGTCTGTCCGGCCGTATTAAAGGTGAACTTGCCGGTCGAGACATTCCAACCTCTCTCGATGACCTAATAACTCTGGCTAATCGAATTGATCTACGGTTCCAGGAACGCGCCAAAGAGGTCACCCGTGAGAGAAGGTTTCCTCGTCTAGCTCCTTCTTTTCAGAGACCCGTAACTCCTTCCGCTTCTCCCCAGGTACACACTTCTGAGCCTATGCAGGTCGACCAGACCAAGATGGTCAAAGCCCGTCAGGACTTACGCCGTGCCGAGGGGAGTTGCTTCTACTGTGGCAGTAAGGAGCACCGGATCCGTACCTGTCCGGAGAGGTCGGGAAACGCCTGTGTCTAGGTTCGCTCGGAGAGGTCAACCTAGACAAGAATAAATCCTCTTCATCTCTGCTGCTGTCAGTCTCAATTCTCCTCGGTGAGAACCGTTATTTCGAACAAGCCCAACTTGATTCTGGAGCAGCCGGGAATCTTGTTTCACAGGCTCTAGTAGAGAAATATCGCATTCCTACCAAACATCTGGTTGAACCAGTATCTGTTGCTGCTGTGGACGGGGGTCTTCTACCACGTCCCATCCAACTTATCACTGAAGCCATAACCCTGCAGGTGGGAATGTTGCATTCTGAGAGCATCTCGTTTCATGTCCTGCCTGGACTCTCTCATGCTTTCTTATTAGGTCTACCTTGGCTCCAAAAGCATGCACCTGTGCTCGACTGGCAGACTGGAGAGATCCTTCGCTGGGGACAGGACTGTCATAAAACGTGTTTGGTTCCTGTTCATCCCGTCCGTCCTTCTCCTACACCAACTAATCTACCAGGGCTCCCGATTCCATATTGGTCGTTCGCTGATGTCTTTAATAAAAAGGAGGCAGAGACATTACCCCCTCACAGACCTTATGATTGCCCGATCGACCTGCTACCCGGTACTACGCCTCCCCGTGGGCGTATTTACCCATTGTCTGCTGCTGAGACCAGGTTGATGTCCGAATATATCGAGGAGAATTTGGCCAAGGGATTCATCCGGAAATCTACCTCCCCAGCGGGAGCAGGTTTCTTCTTCGTAAAAAAGAAAGACGGCTCTCTCCGTCCCTGTATTGACTACAGAGGCCTAAACCTGATCACGGTGAAGAATAAGTACCCTCTTCCGCTCATTCCCGAATTGTTTGACCGTCTGAGGGGGGCTAGAATCTTCACCAAACTGGATCTTCGTGGAGCATATAACCTGGTCCGTATCCGTCGGGGAGATGAATGGAAGACGGCATTCAACACCCGGGACGGCCACTATGAGTATTTGGTGATGCCCTTTGGTCTCTGTAATGCTCCTGCAGTTTTTCAGGAGTTGGTCAATGACATCTTCCGGGACCTGCTCTACTCCTGCGTTGTGGTGTACCTAGACAACATCTTGGTCTTCTCTCCGGATCTCCAGTCTCACCGGAGGGATGTTCGTCAGGTTCTGCTCAGGCTTAGGCAGAATCACCTTTTCGCCAAATATGAGAAGTGTCTCTTTGAGCAGACCTCGCTTCCGTTTTTGGGTTACATCATTTCTCAGACAGGCCTAAGAATGGATCCGGAGAAGCTATCTGCCATCGAGAAATGGCCCCGACCGGAGGGATTGAAGGCCATTCAGCGGTTCCTGGGATTCGCCAATTATTACCGCCTCTTCATACCGCACTTCTCTTCCCGGACTGCTCCAATCTCCGCGCTCACCCGCAAGAATGCTAACCCCAAACAGTGGACGCCCGAAGCAGAGGAGGCCTTTCTTTCCTTAAAACAGGCCTTCTCTTCCGCTCCAGTGCTGCATCGCCCGGACGGCAACAAGCAGTTCTTCCTGGAGGTGGACGCTTCCTCTTCTGGAGCCGGAGCGGTACTGACTCAAAAGTCTTCTTCCGGGAGAATGGTATCTTGCGGCTTCTTCTCAAAACTCTTCTCCTCTTCTGAGCGCAATTATTCTATAGGAGACCGAGAGTTATTGGCCATCAAGCTGGCATTGGAGGAGTGGCGTTACCTACTCGAGGGGGCTCTTCATCCGGTAATCATTTACACTGACCACAAGAATCTGGCTTACCTCCAGCATGCCAGAGACTAACCTCGCAAGCCCGGTGGTCCTTGTTTTTTGCCCGCTTCGACTTTCTTTTACACTTTCGCCCAGCTGACAAGAACATCAAGGCGGATGCCATGTCCCGGTCTTTCCTGGTGTCGGATCTCGAGGAGGAACCTAAACATATCATCGATCCCGCCAGAGTGATGCAGGTAGCTCCCGTGAGTCTAAATCGTCTCCCTCCTGGTAAGACGTTCGTATCGGTACCTGATCGGGAGAGGATCCTCCACTGGGGTCATTCGTCTAAACTAGCTGGCCACGCTGGTCGGAAAAAGACCCTCCAGCTCATTACCCGGCATTACTGGTGGCCTACCCTGCACAAGGATGTAATAGACTTTGTTTCTGCCTGTGCCTCCTGTGCCCGCAACAAAGTTCCGAGACACCTACCTGCCGGCCGTCTTCTCCCGCTTCCTGTACCCGCTGCCCCCTGGCAGCATATAGCCATGGACTTCTGTTGTGAATGGGTTTGAGATGAGTTCTGAGCAGAGGCTCCCTCTGGTGGTTACAAGCGGTACTAGTGAAGATTGTGAGGACTGGGAATCAGGTGTTACTGACTGGTCTTATATAAGGGAGTCATTTTCCCATCAGGGTTGCCGGTGATCAATTGTTCTGGTCTGAATCCTTCTTTCCAGTTTCCCTTGTAGCCTGCTGTGTCGTGTCTGCATCTCCTGCTATCAGATAAGACATTTTCTTCTTTTGTGTTTGTGCTATATTTTTGCATTTTGTCCTGCACTTCTGTGGGGGCCTTCTGGGTCCCCTCCGGGGGCTTTTGCCCTCTCTGTTTAGTTCAGCCACTGAGTTTTGTACTTTTGCTTTTTCCAGTTTTTTCAGTGGCTGCTGTTTTGATTTTGTTACACCAGAGAACTAATTTAGGTGGTAGAGGTCGTGTGATCTCAGGTGATTTTGAAATTAGTAGAGTTGGTGTTTTTCAGGGTTTTCTGAGATTGCAGTAAGTACCCTTCCTGTCCTTTTCTATTTAGATAGTTTGGGCCCCAGCATTTGCTCATTCTATTTTCTTTCTGTGTCAGTATTTCCTCTTGTCAAACCGCCATTACATGTTTGGGGGCTTTCTATTATCTTTGGGGTTCTGCTCCGGGGCAGATAGCTTTCCTATTTCTGTCTTTAGGTGTAGTTAGTTTCTCGGGCTGTGACGAGGCGTCTGGGACCAACGTGGGGGCGCTCCACGGCTGCCTCTAGTTGCGGTGGTTAGTCAGGGTACTGCAATCTCATAGATTCCAACTGCTCTGGTGTATTTCCTTTTTTACCTGCACTCCTCAGCTACCGAAACATAACAGTATCACCGGCCCCATAAATTGTATGGTACTCACAGAAGGGAAAAAATATTGTGAAGGAAGAAAGGTTGTCAGAGTTGTCAGAGATATTTTTCTGTTTGTTGCATTTTTTTTTTTTTTTTTTTCCCTCTGTATCTCTGGGTGCTGGGGAGGATCTTTTCTCCCAATGGAGTTTGCACAGTTGTCTGGCCGTGTGGATCAGCTTGCCACTGAGGTTCAGAGTATTGCTGCATATCTTGCTAGGTTGCCTGTTGTGGAACCTAGGATCCCCATGCCAGATTTGTTTTTAGGGGATCGAGCTAAGTTTCAGAATTTCAAAAATAATTGTAAATTGTTTTTTGCCTTAAAATCTAAGTCCTCAGGGAACGCAGCGCAGCAGGTTCAAATTATCATCTCTCTCCTGCGCGGCGATCCTCAGGATTGGGCTTTTTCCCTGACACCTGGGGATCCTGTTTTGAGTGATGTTGATGCATTTTTTCAGGCTTTGGGGTTATTGTACGATGAGCCTAATGTCACTGATCAAGCTGAAAAAGCCTTGTTGGCATTAAATCAGGGGCTTGATGACGCTGAGTTGTACTGTCAGACATTCCGTAGGTGGGCAGTCCTGACCAAATGGAATGACGACGCTTTGGCGGCCCTTTTCCGGAAGGGTCTGTCGGATAATGTAAAGGATGTTATGGTGGGATTCCCTGTCCCCTCTGGTCTCAATGATTCTATGTCATTAGCGATTCAAATTCACAGACGTTTGCGTGAGCGGAGAAGTATGCGTGGAGTGGTGTTGCCTTGTGAGCCAGCTTCTGAGCCCATGCAGTGTGATGGAGTGGTGTCTGGGGCACAGCGTCATGAGTTTCGAAAGCGCAATGGGTTATGTTTCTACTGTGGTGATGCCTCTCATGCTATTTCAGTCTGCCCTAAGCGGGGAAGACGTTTTGCACGCTCAGTTGTCTTGGGTAGTGTTCAGACTAAGTTTTTATTAACTGTCACTCTGATATGCTCTCTGTCCTCATTTTCTGCTCAGGCTTTCGTTGATTCTGGAGCAGCTATTAACCTGATGGATTATGATTTTGCTAAACGTTGTGGGTTTCCCTTGATACCCCTACAGAAGTCTATTCCTCTACTGGGGATCGATTCTACCCCTTTGGCTGAGAATAAACCCCAGTTTTCTACTCAGGTGATAATGAGGGTTGAACCTGATCACCAGGAGTGCTGCAAATTTTTGGTTCTATATAATCTGCATGACATTATCGTGCTGGGTTTCCCTTGGTTACAGTCTCATAATCCTGTTTTGGATTGGAAATCTGTGTCTGTAACCAGTTGGGGCTGCCAATGTGTTAATACCAACACTCCTGTTTTTTCTGCCTCCCCCCAGGCTCAGGATGTTCCTGACTTTTTGTTTGATTTTTCTGATGTGTTTAGCGAAAGTAAATCTGCATCCTTACCTCCCCATAGGAGCTATGACTGCGCTATTGAATTAGTGCCGGGTAGTAAATTCCCTAAAGGTCGCCTTTTTAACTTGTCTGTACCTGAACATGACGCTATGCGGTCTTATATCAAGGAATCATTGGAGAAGGGTCATATCAGACCATCCTCTTCACCCTTAGGTGCCGGTTTTTTCTTTGTGGCCAAAAAGATGGTTCATTAAGGCCGTGTATTGATTATCGTCTCTTGAACAATATTACTGTGAAATATCAATACCCGTTACCCTTGATTTCTGACCTGTTTTCCAGGGTGAAAAACGCTACTTGGTTTACCAAGCTTGACCTCAGGGGGGCGTATAACCTTATTCGCATTAAGCACGGGGATGAATGGAAGACGGCATTCAATACCCCCGAAGGGCATTTTGAGTACCTAGTGATGCCCTTTGGGCTCACTAATGCTCCTTCCGTCTTCCAGTCCTTCATGAATGACATTTTCAGGGATTTTGTGGACAAATTTCTGATTGTTTATTTGGATGATATCTTGATTTTTTCTAATGACTGGGACTCTCATGTGAAACATGTTCGAACTGTATTCCAGATTTTGAGAGAGAATGCTCTGTATGTGAAGGGATCAAAGTGTCTTTTTGGCGTACAGAAGATCTCATTTCTGGGATTCATTTTGTCCCCATCTGTTATTGAAATGGACCCGGTCAAGGTTCAGGCCATCTGTGATTGGGTCCAACCTACTTCATTAAAGGCTCTTCAGAGATTTTTGGGTTTTGCCAATTTTTATCGTAAATTTATTGGTAATTTCTCGGTTATTGTTAAACCATTAACTGATTTGACCAGAAAGGGTTCTGATGTGGTGAATTGGCCTCCTGAGGCAGTCTCTGCATTTCAGGAACTTAAGCAGAGATTCACTTCTGCTCCTGTTCTACGGCAGCCTGATGTTTCTCTGCCATTTCAGGTGGAGGTTGATGCCTCTGAAATTGGGGCAGGTGCCGTTTTGTCCCAAAAAGATCCAGAGACCTCTAAAAGTAACCCTTGTGCCTTTTTCTCTCGAAAATTTTCTCCTACTGAACGTAATTATGACGTGGGTAATCGGGAGTTATTGGCCATGAAGTGGGCTTTTGAAGAGTGGAGACATTGGCTGGAGGGAGCCAAACATCAGGTGGTGGTCCTTACGGACCATAAGAATCTGGTCTATCTGGAATCTGCCAAGCGACTCAATCCTAGACAGGCCAGGTGGGCCTTGTTTTTCACACGTTTTAATTTTGTGGTTTCCTTTCTTCCTGGCACTAAGAATGTTAAGGCGGATGCCCTCTCGAGGAGTTTCCTTGCGGACTCTCCTGAGTTATCTGATCCTTCTGTTATTTTGAAGGAGGGTGTAGTTCTTTCCGCCATCTCGCCCAATTTGAGACTTGCTCTGGAGGGGTGTCAGGAGGATAGGCCCGAGCGCTGCCCTGTTGGAAAATTGTTTGTCCCGGACCAATGGAAAAAGAGTGTGATGTCTGAGATTCATTGTTCCGCATTGGCTGGGCATCCCGGAATTTTTGGTACCAGAGACTTGGTTAGTCGGTCCTTTTGGTGGCCTACCTTGTCTCGCGATGTCAGGGAATTTGTGCAGTCCTGCGGGACTTGCTCTCGCTCCAAGCCTTGCTCTCGCTCTAGTGGTTTGTTGATGCCATTGCCTGTGCCCAAGAGACCATGGACCCATATCTCTATGGATTTCATTTCCGATCTTCCTGTTTCTCAGAGAATGACCACCATCTGGGTAATTTGTGATAGGTTTTCCAAAATGATACATCTTGTGCCATTACCTAAGTTGCCTTCCTCCTCTGAATTGGTGCCGTTGTTCCTTCAGCACGTGGTTCGTTTACACGGCATTCCTGAGAACATTGTGTCTGACAGAGGAGTCCAGTTTGTTTCCAGATTTTGGAGGACTTTTTGTTCTAAACTGGGTGTTCAATTGTCTTTCTCCTCGGCATTTCATCCTCAGACCAATGGTCAAACTGAGAGAACAAACCAGACATTGGAGACTTATCTAAGATGCTTTGTGTCTGCTGATCAGGATGACTGGGTCTCTTTTTTGCCTTTGGCTGAGTTTGCTCTTAATAATAGGGCTAGCTCTGCCACTTTGATGTCTCCGTTTTTCTGTAATTCTGGGTTTCACCCTCGATTTTCTTCAGGACAGACGGAAGCTTCTGTCTGTCCAGGTGTTGACTCTGTTGTTGAGCGTATGCAACAGATTTGGGACCAGGTAGTGGAGAGGTTGTCCCTCTCTCAGGAGAAGGCCCAGCGGTTTGCTAACCGGCATAGGACTGATGGTCCTCGGTTTAAAGTGGGGGACTTGGTCTGGTTGTCCTCAAAGAATATTCCTATGAGAGTAGCATCTCCTAAATTTAAGCCTAGGTTCATTGGACCTTATAAGATCATGGAGATTATTAATCCTGTTTCTTTTCGTTTGCTTCTTCCAGGGACATTTAAGATCCATAACGTGTTCCACAAGTCCTTGTTGAAGAGGTTTGTTGAGCCAGTGGTTCCTGCTGCTGTGCCTCCTGACCCTGTTTTGGTTGAGGGAATCTGGAGTATGTGGTTGAGAAAATATTGGATTCTCGTTTTTCTAGACGAAGACTCCAGTATTTGGTTAAATGGAGAGGTTATGGTCAGGAAGACAATTCTTGGGTGTTTGCTTCGGACATCCATGCTAGGAGACTTATCCGTGCGTATCATAGAACTCATCCTGACCGACCTGGTTGCTCAAATGAGGGTTCGGTGACCCCTCCTCAAGGGGGGGTACTGTTGTGAATGGGTTTGAGATGAGTTCTGAGCAGAGGCTCCCTCTGGTGGTTACAAGCGGTACTAGTGAAGATTGTGAGGACTGGGAATCAGGTGTTACTGACTGGTCTTATATAAGGGAGTCATTTTCCCATCAGGGTTGCCGGTGATCAATTGTTCTGGTCTGAATCCTTCTTTCCAGTTTCCCTTGTAGCCTGCTGTGTCGTGTCTGCATCTCCTGCTATCAGATAAGACATTTTCTTCTTTTGTGTTTGTGCTATATTTTTGCATTTTGTCCTGCACTTCTGTGGGGGCCTTCTGGGTCCCCTCCGGGGGCTTTTGCCCTCTCTGTTTAGTTCAGCCACTGAGTTTTGTACTTTTGCTTTTTCCAGTTTTTTCAGTGGCTGCTGTTTTGATTTTGTTACACCAGAGAACTAATTTAGGTGGTAGAGGTTCGTGTGATCTCAGGTGATTTTGAAATTAGTAGAGTTGGTGTTTTTCAGGGTTTTCTGAGATTGCAGTAAGTACCCTTCCTGTCCTTTTCTATTTAGATAGTTTGGGCCCCAGCATTTGCTCATTCTATTTTCTTTCTGTGTCAGTATTTCCTCTTGTCTAACCGCCATTACATGTTTGGGGGCTTTCTATTATCTTTGGGGTTCTGCTCCGGGGCAGATAGCTTTCCTATTTCTGTCTTTAGGTGTAGTTAGTTTCTCGGGCTGTGACGAGGCGTCTGGGACCAACGTGGGGGCGCTCCACGGCTGCCTCTAGTTGCGGTGTTGGTACTGCAATCTCATAGATTCCAACTGCTCTGGTGTATTTCCTTTTTTACCTGCACTCCTCAGCTACCGAAACATAACAGACTTCATAACGGATCTTCCCGTCTCTGCTGGTTGTACGGTCATTTGGGTGGTCGTTGACCGATTTTCCAAGATGGCTCACTTCATTCCCCTGCCAGGGCTTCCGTCTGCACCCGAGTTGGCTAAAGACTTTATCCGCCACATCTTCCGTCTTCATGGTCTGCCTCGTCACATTGTGTCGGATCGTGGGGTGAGTTCACCTCACGTTTCTGGAGAGCCACTTGTAAGTTGCTAGACGTCACCCTGGATTTCTCCTCCGCTTACCACCCACAGTCCAATGGTCAAGTCGAGCGAATCAATCAGATTCTGACCAGTTATCTCCGGCACTTCGTTAATGCCCACCATTCTGACTGGGTGGATCTCCTGCCTTGGGCTGAATTTTCGTACAACAATCACGAGAGCGAATCTTCCTCCAAATCTCCGTTTCTTGTAGTCTTCGGTCAACATCCTCGGATCCCTGTACCTATTTCCATCTCTGTGGACAATCCAGCTGCGGAATCCCTGGTTAACGAATTCTCCTCCATATGGGAGAGTACCCGGTCCGCACTCATTCTGTCATCCGAGTGCATGAAGAGACATGCTGACAAGAAACGTCTGGATCCCCCTCAATTCCGTCCTGGGGATAAGGTCTGGCTCTCGTCCAAGTATCTTCGGCTCAAGATTCCTTCCTACAAGTTAGGTCCTCGGTTCATCGGTCCTCTGGAGATCATCAGTCAGATCAACCCAGTGTCCTATAAATTGAAACTCCCGGCCAATTTGCGGATTCCTAACTCCTTCCTTGTATCTCTCCTCAAACCGGTGGTACTTAACTCTTTTGTCAAGTCTACAGGTACACCTCCTGCTCCACTGTCTGCTGAGAACGAATTTGAGGTAGAGAACATTTTGGCCACCAAAAGGGTAGGAAGAAAGACCTATTTTCTGGTGGATTGGAAGGGGTTTGGTCCTGAGGAGAGAACGTGGGAGCCTCGGGAGAACATCCATGCCCCTCTCATCCTAGCTAAATTTCTTTCTGGCCTAAAGAGGGGGGGGCCTAAAGGTGGGGGTACTGTAGCGCCGGCGTCCTCTGCCAGGCAGGGACGCTGTTCCCCTGCGCCAGCGTCCTCTGCCAGGCAGGGACGTCGCTCCCCTTACCCTCACACAGCGTCCTCCTTCCGCCCTGCTGGGGCTGCGCGCTCCTTCCCTGCCACTGGGCTTAGGGCGCGCGCCGTGCACGCCCCCGCTCTTAAAGGGGCCGCGCGCATCTTTCAAAAAAGGTCCCCGGCCAATGCCGGTGGACTCCACCTTATATAAAGCACCTCCTCCTTAATGGAGGTGCCCGAGCAATGTTGTTGCACTGTTTAACTCTGCTTCAGCCCTCAGGTTCCGTTACCAGTTACCTGCCTGTCTCCTGCCAGTTTGCTGTCTGCTACCTGTCCGCAAGCCTACCTGAAGGTTCGGCCGTCACCGGTGGTGACCATCGGCTATTCCAGAGAATCTCGCCTGCTCACTTGGGGGCGCTCATCTGCCTGCAGACCTACCCAGAGATTCGGACGTCACATGCGGTGACCATCGTCTATTCCAGAGACTCTCGCCTGCTCACTTGGGGGCATTCATCTGCCATCTGCCTGCAGACCTACCCGGAGGTTCGGACGTACATGCGGTGACCATCGTCTATTCCTGAGACTCTCGCCTGCTCACTTGGGGGCGTTCATCTGTCATCTGCCTGCTAGCCTACCAGGAGGCTCCACCATCTCAGGTCGTATATACCTGTCCATCCAGAGACTGCCCCGGTCACTTGCCGTGACTACCTGCCTGTCCTTCCAGAGACTGCCCCGTCTTGCCGTGATCTGCTTCTTCCGAACTGCCGTCACTTGCCGTGACTACCTGCCTGTCCTTCCAGAGACTGCCCCGGTCACTTGCCGTGACTACCTGCCTGTCCTTCCAGAGACTGCCCCGGTCACTTGCCGTGACTACCTGCCTGTCCTTCCAGAGACTGCCCCGGTCACTTGCCGTGACTACCTGCCTGTCCTTCCAGAGACTGTCCCTGTCACTTGCCGTGACTTCCTGTCCGTCTCCCCGGGCGCCACCCGCTCCTTTACAAGGAAAGCCTCCTTGTATAATAAAGCTCAGAGGTTCCGCCTCCCAGACCCGTTACACCTTGGCACACTTCCCCTGATGAAGCAGCTTCGCGTGATACATGGTCTTTCCCATACCCTGCTCTATGAGGACTTCTTACCCATTTTGGCTCTTCATGTGAGCTCCCTTTGAGCCGGTCAGGCAGCTGTGACCATGGGAACTTTCCTTAAGCTCCTGCACTCTACTCTGCAGCAGGTTATTTTTGTGTTCACCTGTCTCTATACTATCTCTTGTGCTAATACTGTGTTTTCAGAGCTGCCTATGCTATATCATGCAACTCAAATGCCATAAGATTTCTTACATGGCTGCTGTTTTCTTGCCCTTTTAACCATGTCAGCTGTGCTTTTTATACTTTATATGGGCATTTCAGTTCTTTATATGCATGTTTAGGGGGGTATTTTTCAGCCAATGGTTGATTTATATGTATATTGATGTTTCATATCTTGATACTATATCTGAGGAGGATTGTATGTGAACATACAGGTGCATCTCACAAAATTAGAATATCATTAAAAAGTTAATTTATTTCAGTTCTTCAATACAAAGAGTGAATCTCATATATTATATAGAGTCATTACAAACAGAGTGATTTATTTCAAGTGTTTATTTCTGTTAATGATTATGGCTTACAGCAAATGAAAACCCAAAAGTCATTATGTCAGTAAATTAAAATACTTTATAACACCAGTTTGAAAAATGATTTTAAAATCCGAAATGTTGGCCTAATGAAATGTATGTTCAGTAAATGCACTCAATACTTGGTCAGGGCTCCTTTGGCATCAATTGCAGCATCATTGTGACGTGGCATGGAGGCGATCAGCCTTTGGCACTGCTGAGGTGTTATGAAAGCCCAGGTTGCTTTGATAGCAGTCTTCAGCTCATCTACATTGTTGGGTCTGGTGTCTCTCATCTTCCTCTTGACAATTCCCCATAGATTCTCTATGGGGTTAAGGTCAGACGAGCTTGCTGGCCAATCAAGCCCAGTGATACTGTTGTTTTTAAACCAGGAATTGGTACTTTTGGCAGTGTGAACAGATGCCAAGTCTCGCTGGAAAATGAAATTTCCATCTCCAAAAAGCTTGTTGGCAGAGGGAAGCATTAATTGCTCTAAAATTTCCCAGTAGATGGCTGCGCTGACTTTAGTCCTGATAAAACACAGTGGACCTTCACCAGCAGATGGCATGGCACCCTAAACCATCGATTGTGGATACTTCACACAAGACCTTGGAAATCAAGGTCCCAGAGTCTGGAGGAAGAGCGGAGAGGCACATAATCCAGGCTGCTTGAGGTCTAGTGTGAAGTTTCCACAATCAGTGATGGTTTGGGGAGCCATGTCATCTGCTGGTGTAGATCCACTGTGTTTTATCAAGACCAAAGTCAGCGCATCCGTCTACAGAAAATTTTAGAGCACTTCTGTCATGGTTTACTGGGTTTTCGGACCAGGTAGTCGCGGGGTTAACTTGGTTGGCCTCTTTCTGGGTCCTGGGAGGCTTTTTATAGCCTCACTGTGAGGCCAATCTTTGTTGTTTATACTCTGACCTTTGGCTGAGTGTGTCTGACCCTTTGCTTGTGCCAGTGCTTTGTGCCTGTGCTACGTTTTGTCTGTCTGGTTCTGATTTGGCTGTGTCCCTGTTATGAGTTTTGCCTGTCCCTTTTGTACTGCGTTGCTCCCTCTGTGTATGACCTCTTGGCTGTGTTCTGATCATTCTCTGCCTGCTCCTCTTGTACTGCATTACTCCTTCTGTGTATGACCCCTTGGCTGTGTTCTGATTATTCTCTGCCTGCTCCTCTTGTACTGCGTTGCTCCCTCTGTGTATTACCTGGCTATCCTGACTATCCATTCTGTCTATGCCCCTTGGTAACTTTATTTCGTAGTTACCCTTCTAGGAGTTTTCCTTTACCTCCTAGATCTCTGGAGCTTAGGCCACGCCCCTAGGCAGTCACGTGCTTCAGGTCCTCTGGTCTGAAGCATTCTCTATCTGCTACTGCTGCCTCTGAGAAACCTGTGGTCAGCTCCACCCCTTAGCAGTCACGTGCTGCAGGTCCTGGTCCTCTCAAGCACACGTCTTCCCTGCTGCTGCCTCTCTACACAGGTATCTTTTGGGGCACAGTTTGTTTATTCAGGACTTGCGCACTGGCTCAGTGAGCAAGTGCAGTGCGGTGTCCCTGACATTATAAACGACCGTTACATTTTTTCTGAGGGGGAGATTTAGGAGTGTTATCCCCATGGATCCCATGCAGGTATTAGCAGGTCAGGTGAAACATCTGACGCAAGGGTTCCAGGAGTTGAATGTTGAGCAGCGCATGATGGCTCAGACCCAGCAGCAGCTGGTAGATACCATACTGGGGGCTGTCGCTGCGGGGTCTCTGGGTACAAGTGGTAGGGATGTGTGTTAGTATCTCCTGAATCTCCAGTTAAATTGCCCGACTACTTCTCAGGGGATAAAAATGAGTTCAGAGCCTTCAGGGAGGGGTGTAAATTTTTTTCTCCCTGAGGCCTCGCTTTTTAGGGATGAGTTCCAGAGGGTGGGGTCATTATTTCCCTACTTCGGGGGGCCTCACAAGCCTGGGCTTTTTCTCTCTCTCCTTCTGCTCCTGAGAGGATGACTGTTGATGCGTTTTTTCATGCCCTGGGCCGCATCTATGATGAGCCTGACAGGGTCGTATGGCTGAGGACATGGTAATGAGTGTTTGTCAGGGTAGACATTCAGCCGAGTGGTTCTGTTCGGAGTTCCGACGTTGGGCAG
>JARQOD010000004.1:398234397-398278633 GCA_033576555.1 Oophaga sylvatica
TTTGGTAGCTGAGGAGAGCAGGCAAAAAAGGCAATACACCGAGAGGTTGGAATCTATGGGATTGCAGTACCCTGACTAACCACCACAACTAAAGGCAGCCGTGGAGCGTTCCTACGTTGGTCCTAGACGCCTCGTCACAGCCTGAGAAGCTAACTACACCTAAAGATAGAAAAAGGAAAGCTATCTGCCCGGAGCAGATCCAAAGAACATAGGAAGCCCCAAAATGTAATGGCGGTTAGACAAGAGGAAATACAGACACAGACAGAAAATAGAATGAGCAAACGCTGGGGCCCAATCTGTCTAGATAGAAAAGGATAGGAAAGGCACTTACTACAATCCCAAAAAAACCCTGAAAAGTACCAACTCTACTAATTACAAAAACACCTGAGATCACACGACCTCTACCACCTAAATTAGTTCTCTGGTGTAACAAAAACTAAACAGCAACCACTGAAAAAACTGGAAAAGGCAAATGAACAAACAACAGTGGCTGAACTAAACTGCAAGCACCAAAAAACTAAAAGAAGAAAATGTCTTATCTGTTAGCAGAAGATGCAGGCACGAAACAGCTTTTCTGGGTCTCTGGGAGTGTGCCTTACGCTAAACAGTGCAATTGGGAGTGTGTCATGCCATGGTTTGCGTGTCTCTTGGGCAATTTTTCAGCATTCTATTCTTAAGTGTTTCGTTCAGTTTTTTTCTACCTTCCTGCTGCTCTGGGGGTGGTAAGGAGTGTGTAGGCCTAAATCTGACCCTACTGCTAATCGGGTCTTGTGTGTCAGATTTGCTGTGAATGCGGGTCCCTGATCACTTTCTATCATTTCTGGAGCCCCGTATCTGCACACTATTTTCCGAAAGTAGTTTCGTTGCAGTAGTCTTTGCTGATTTGGAAAGCTTCTGTTCATCTTGAAAATACTTCTTTTGACCACAATGGCGTATTTGAATCCTTCACTTGGCGATATCTGGATGTGGTCTATCTGGATCCTTTGAAGCTGGTAGAGTGGTCTTTCCAGATGAGGTGAGGGGGACTTTCTTCCATACGTCCAGGCTTGCATTTGCCGCAGGTCAGACAGCTGCTGGTGAATTTGGCTGTTAGGTTGGAGATCCCTGAAGCGAACCAGTAAGCACCAATCAGATCATTCATCTGTGTCTTTGATATGTGGATGTGGGTCCATGTACCCATTGGACCACCATAGGGTGCATACTTTGTGGTAGGCAGAGTTTGAAGTCTATTATTTGATAGCCTTCCTTCTTCACGTGTTGCTTTTTTCCCATTCAGCTCTTCTTCTCCTTTTGGAGCTTGGTCTTGTAACTTCTTGAGCAGATTCCAGGACGTCTCTTTGTCAGGTTTCTTGTCTTCAGTCGTCATGTAGTAGCCGTCCGGCTCTAAGACCTCTCCCACTTCTCCATGTTGTCTTCCTTTGGCTGCTTCTTTGGCTGTCATGTCCGCCATGTTATTGCCTCACGCCTCTTCTGTTTTCAGTTTTCCATGCACTTTTGATTTTTCAAATTGCCACCATTTTGGAAGTTGGAGTACACCCAGCAGGTCCCTGAAGGCTCCATGATGTTTCACGGTTGTCCCGTCTGCTGTGATGAAGTCCCTTGTAGCTCAGATGGGTCTAAAGTCGTGTGCTATGCCATGCGAGTACCTGTAGTCCGTGTAGATGTTTGCAGTCTTGCCTTCTGCCATCTGGCAGGCCTTCGTCAGCGTTATCAATTCTGCTTCCTGGGCTGACAGGCTAGGTGACAGACTTCTGGACCACAGGATTTCTTGATTGCTGGTCACTGCACTTCCTGTGTTGAAACTTCTTCATCATCTGCAAATCTGGAGCCATCCAAGTATCCCCCCTTGGGAGTGGGAGTAGAGTGGCCGGGCTGAGGACTGTAGGTCTGGAGACGGTGACATTATGAGACAAAGGCAATAGAGGCACCACAAAGATGCCTGGCGGCGGGGAGATTACTGTTGGTTGAGCTTGATTGAAGATTGCCAAGATGTCATGTGGAGTGAGAGTTTCCAGTGGCTGTCCAAGAGTGATTTCAGCAACCTTGTCCAGGAGGGTGTGTGCTGCAGATACTGCCATCAGGCAGGAGGGTGCTCTTCTTGCAACTGGATCCAAGCGGGCTGAGAGGCAGCCTAAAAGTCTCTGTTTTCCCCCGTGAATCCGTGCCAGGACTCCAGTAGCATGACCTTCTTTCTTCCATCAGGTAGACGGAAAGACTTTTCATAGTCAGGTAGGCCTGGTATTGGCGCTGAGACTGTGGAGTTCTTCCAATCTCCTGAATGGGTTGAAGACTGCGTCTGATAGAAGGAGCGGGGTTGCGTTGATGCAAGCGCACAGAGGCTGCATTAGGACTGAGGCATCAGGGATCCAGGTTCTGCAATATGACACTAGACCAGGGAAGGCCTGCAGCATTCTTGGAGTTGTTGGGGGAGCCATCTTCTCCACAGTGGTCTTCCAGTCTTTTGACATGTGTTTCGTCTTGTGGGCAATACAGTGTCCAGGGATGTAACTTGCTTCTGGCATCACTGGACTTTGTTCTTCCAGACCTTGCGTTGCTGTTCTTCCAGGTAGAGTAGGAGAGATAAGGAATAGACTGTGCAGGTGTCGATGTCAACCACACAAAAGAGAAAATCATCCACGTGTTGTAGAAGAGTGACTCTTGCATATTCTGCAATCCAGTTGACGAGGATGGAGGACATTGTCTTGGTGAAACTTGAAGGGCTTGTTTTGAGCACCTTGAGACAACACTGTCCATATGCACTGCACTGGTGCGTGAAAGCAGGCCTCCAGGTGGAGGGGAAACACTGAAGAAGGTACTGGCCAGGTTGATCACCGTGAATACCGTTGCGGTGACTGGGACTCTTGAGAGCAGAGTGTGATGGTTCAGCACTGTTGGGGTTTCAAATATCGTAGCCTCTTTCGCGGCCTCAGGCCTTGCACCATCCTGAACTCAGTGGGGTTTACAGTCTTTTTCTTCACTGTGGAAAGCTGGGATTGATTCCGATGGCCGAGGCAGCCCAGTTTGGCCTTGTCCTTCAGTATGCGGCAGGGGACTCCCATCTGCTGGTGCAGAGCTGGCGGGAAAACAAGCCATCTACTAGGATCCACATCATGAGAGATGACGACCAGCTGGCTTTCTTGTTCTCCACCAAGACAGTCACTGTGTTAGCCTGCTCTGGTCACAGGGGGTCTTCTTGTTGGGACGTCTCCTTAAACGGCTGCTTTTCTCTCAGCACGGGCCATCAGTAGTTTCTTTTTCTCCAGCTCGGTCTCAGGTCAATATTTGTGCACAAGTTTGAAGAGCTGAGTGGCCTTTTGCCGGTCTAGGGCCTGGGTGAACTGGTTGATTGCAGGGGGCACCTCCTGGTGCTTGCAAAAGATGAACCTCTGGCGTTGGAGCTGGATGAGGTGTTGCCATTCCATGAAGCGAGTAGGGTCCTTCTTGAGTTGAATATCCTGGCCAATGTCAAAGTTCTCAGGCCGTCTTCTTAGGCGAGCTCACTTAGACCTTCAGTTGGTCAGAGACATCTTGACCTTGGGTGATGGAGTGGCTTTTCTGGTACTATGTCCAGCACCTCCTGTGATAGGTCTGCAGTGTGGTTGTTTGAGGTTCCTGTTTCTTCTTGGGTCAGGGGTGAAGAAAGTGTCATGGTCCCATCTTCCTGGAACACTCTGGTCGCTTTCAGCTTCTGCAGTAGGTCCACTCCCAATAGGTTGAGGGTGCAGGTTTTTGACACAACAAACTGGGACATGATGGAGTGTTCTGGCTGAGTCCACACGCTCAGGGGCTTCATAATCTGGAAATATCTGACTTGACCATCAATTCCCATGCAGGAAGCAGAAGATTCTGATAGGTAGGTGAGGTTGCGGAGTTCCACAAGAAAAGATATGACTACGCCATCCACTCTCAGGATATTGGTCCCACTGGTGGGGTTCCTTGTGGACTTGGTGTGCTCTTGTCCTATGGACGGGGTTCTTCACTGTTTTCTGTGTTTCTTCTTTTTCTGGGTGAAGTCAGTGTTCTGCACTGGTTCCGGAAATGACCAAACTCGCCACAGTTGTAACACTTGACATCCCTTCTGTCCCGGCGGGACTCAATCCTTTTTGCTACTGTGAGCAGGGTATCCATTGCTATTGACGTGTACTCAGGCCTGGCTGCTACCAGTGGTTTCCTGATTGGTTCTCTCAGTCCATGCACAAAGGCCTGTGCCAACATCCGTCTGTGTCTGATCATGGGTAATGAGGCCCAAATCTTGAAACACTTGCATTACTCTGTCATGGAACTTCTCCACAGACTCTGTCTTGTCTTGACTCGTGACATGTAGGCTGAGAGTTTGTCCTGTCAGTCTGCCTTTGGCCCATTCTCTGAGTTGCTCAATTAGCTTTGGTCCTGTCTCCCAGGCATACGCATCTAACTCTGCTGGATGCTTGAAGTGTTCTCTCATAATTGACCAGAATGCATCACCTGCTTTTATTTCCATTACGGTCCAGAGATCAGTCCAGGCTGCTGCATACATTCGCTGGATCTGCAGCATTTTTTGGCAAAATGGCATGGGGTGTATCCCTGGGTTCTGGCAGCATACTGATCACCTGGCTTGGGATGAAGGGCTCATAGGATGGTGCCTCTACCTGTCCCTGCTCTATTGGTGCTTGTGTGTTTTCTTCCCTAGTATTGGGCAGCATGTGTGACGTTGCATCTTCATCTTCATCAGATAAGAAGTGACATGGTGTACTTGGTGCATACACTGGGTGAGATTTGGGCTTTAAAGTTGTCTTGCTGCATGGGGATTTCCCACTTCCTTGCTGAGGCTGCGGTGGATCAGTGTCATGGTTCCATGCTAGCAGTCCTGTAGCTATACCACCCCCTCTGAAGCCCTAGCTGTGGGCTGTTGTGTCTGGGGGCTACATGTAGCGTTTTGTGTAGGGAGATTTGCACTTTCTTCTCCTGATATAATGACTGGCAATGTTTGTACTGTGCTTGGGATAGACAGGGGGCCCTGTGCTGGAGACACTGAATACAGGGACACCATATTGCTTGGATTGGGCATTGACCCAGTTGATGACGAAGTAGAAAAAGAGGAAGAGAAGGGAGGTGTGAGGGAGGAGCGAGAGAAAGAGGAGGGGAGGAAGAGAAGAGTGAAAGGGGGAAAAGAGAGAAAGATGGAGGGAGAGAGAGAGAAGAAAGATGGAGGGGGAGAAGTAGAAGAAGATGAAGAGGAAGATTTGAGAGTTGGAGAGGAAGAGATAGAAGAAGAGGAAGATGAAGAAAATGGATGTGTCAGAGATGTGATGGAGGGAAAAGAAGGAATGAGAGGGATGGCAGTGAGGAAAGAGGAGAAAAGTCTGAAGAAGAAAGAGAAAGGGACTGAGAGAAGAAAAAGGAGAGGGTGTCCCCCCTGTGACTCTTGAGAGGGGATGGTTGAAACAAAATGCCTTCTCCTGTGGAGAGAGGCGGGGAGAGTTTTTCCCTGTACAAGGCTCCTTACTCAATGAGAGCAGCCTACACCTGTCCCGTGTCTCCACATGATGGACATGTGATGTGTGTGACTCTGAATTCTGCTCTTGTGACATGTCAGTGATCTTTTTCTCACAGATGATTTAACACCTTTTCAAACTTATTCACATAAAAAAAAAAAAAAATCACTTCCTGGTCCGTTCAAATTAACTTGCTGTATCTTTTACACGATGCACCACTGTTCTTTTATAGCAGATGGTAATCTATTAATAAACTTTCCAGTTACCTTTCAAATAACAAAAAAACAAGAAAAAACATTTCATTATGCAGCGTAAAGGCTGCCTGTCTATTTGCTTCTCACGTACTCTGACCTTCTATTCACATGCCTAGCCCTTCGATTCTCAAGTACTGTGTCTATTCCAAAAATCTATTCAACAAAGGTGATTTAAAAATCTGAAAACTGCTGCACTCTGGTTCTGTTTGTCAACGCCGAATGCCCGACGGGAGGGGCTACTCAAACCGCTGCGTAGTTTGTGTCTGCTCTCTCCCTCAGCCTGTAATTTTCCTTATCTATGTGACCTTGTTCTAAAGCAAGCTTGTAGAAGAAAAAAAAAAAAATGGCTGGAGAAATAAAACTCTAAAATAAATTGCTTAGAGAAAAAATCTCTCCAAAATCATTTAAAAATGTACTTAAAAGAAAAATTTTAAAAACAAAAGTTAGATTTAGTAAAAAACTCTAGAAAAATAAAAAAATAAAATAAAAATAAATAAATAAATTCACCAAAAAGGGGAGAAAAGAAAAACCGTATTAATCATAAAACTCTGAAAAACAACCCCTGTTACTAAAACAGCTAAATAAAAAAACAGAAAAGAGGTGGAAAAATTGATTGTAAAATGATAAAAACAAAAAGAAAAGTACTGTAAAACTTCTGTCTGGTAGCGTAGTTTTTTTTTTTTTTTTTCCTACCGCTCTCTGGAATGTCAGCTGGCTGCTGCCAGCACTTCCCCCCTCCTTTCTATCTCTGCTTGCTGTCTCTCCAGACACTGAAATCACGTAACAAAAAAAAAATTATTATTATTATTCCTCAGAATAGCAAAAAAAAAAAAATGAATATAGTTCAGTCTGAATGCCTGATACAGACAGTTGACACGTACAAATGAGACAGACACCCGGGAGAATACGAATCCCTCTTTTGATGATCTGTGACACATACAAGCTGCTCTGGTAACTGATAACTCACCAATTGCACTGAGCACGGTGAGGCTCAAGGTTCTATCGCTCTCTGTACCGTACGCCCTGGCCGGTGCGCCGGTCACAATAATCTGCAATAGCCTTCATCAAAATTCTCACTATCCACGTCTGATTTGACTGGGATGGCCTCCCGGTGCGTGGACGAATCCACGTCTGATTTGACTGGGATGGCCTCCCGGTGCGTGGACGATTATTGTGAGAACTTATCCAAACAAAGCTTCTGCCCTTCACGTCTGATTTGACTGGGATGGCTTCCCGGTGCGTGAAAGTTTACTGCAGAAACTTAACCGAACAAAGCCCTCGCTTCCACAACTGGATTTTTTGGGATAACTTCCCTCCAATGTGTGAAGAATATCTGCGTGGACTTATCCAAAACAAAGCTCCCGCCCTCCACGTCTGATTTGACTGGGATGGCCTCCCGGTGCGTGAAAGTTTACTGCGGGAACTTATGCAGCAATTTGTCTTTTGCTATACAGCCCCCAGAAATCAGCAAGCAAAAACACAGTCACCGTTCCAACTTTCTCCCGGTTCACATAAAACATGAAACATATACAGCACAGCAGCAAACAACTCGGCTTATATCCCAGGGCTTTTGGATAAGGGTATGGACTTTTTACACAACCTGGGAATGCGGTGATGATCACGTCCGACCGGCTGGAAGTGTAGGCTAGGACTAGGCACAGGGAACATTCAGGTAAGATGACAGAGTTTTCTTACCTTACTTATGGAGCTGCAGTCTCCGTCCCGTGTGCCAAGGCAAGGGCCAACATCCCCGTCTCTCCGGTCGGCCGGGTCCTCGTGCGTTTCGTCCAATGCCCCGCGTGCAGGCGCCAACTGATATGGAAATTTAATTAGGATAAAAATATCCTTCAGTGTTTGCTGTTTCTCTATATAATGTCTTCTTTGAGCGCTCAGAATGAAATGAAAACTGTCCACAAAGCAAGTGTCAGTATAACAGTTCGTCAAAGACATACATTTATTATTCATTCAAGGTTTTATACGTTTACAAAAAGGGGCTGGTTAGTCAATTAACATACAATTAAAAGCTGCTAGATTATTGGCTGTTCTAGTGTAAATATGATAATTATGATAATCATGGCAAAAGAGCTGAAGTTGCAGAATTATTGTTTTTATATCTTGTGACCTAGTTGTCTTGCATAACTATAATGTAAACAACAGATATCTAATAAGACTTTTTGTACGTTCCTTATGAAGGCCTTATGAAGGCCAGATTTCTTTAAAACGACTGATTATAGCTGGCCTAGAAATATGTGAGCACAGGGTTTTTTAGCAAGTGAGATCTATCTAACTGTGAACTGTGAATACATATATGTGAATATACTTTGAATATATGGAATACATATATATTTCCATGACAAAGCTTTACTACATGAAATCCTTTTCCATAAGTGAATGACTTGCAAGTAATGATCCTGATGTAAGTGAAAGATCTTTGTTCAACTGCATAAGAAATTTTCCACAATGTAGTTAAGTGTTAAAATGAGATTTTTTTAGGGAAGGTATGATAAATTCCAGGATGCTGGCTCCCAATTATTATTTTGTCACCCTGTTTATTGAGATGCTTACTAGAGATGAGCGACTTTGCCTTTTTTAGGGTTGAGTCGGGTTTCATGAAACCCGACTTTCTCAAAAGTCGAGTCGAACGAAATCGGCTGATTATCGGGAAAAGTCTGAGGTCCGACTGAAACACGAAACCCAATGCAAGTCAATGGGGAAGCAAAGTCGGCAGGGAGTGGAGGACAGTAAACACACCTACAGTGCCCATTTCAATGCCAACGACATCAATTCTTATTACTTAAGCTTGGCAACCTTCATTTACTTTATAATGATAGTTACGCATTGAAAACTGGGGGTTATTTGGCTAAAGTTGTGGGGGGGCAGGGCTGGCTCCAGGTTTTCGTGTGCCCCGTGCCAAAGAGTGTCAGTGCGCCCCTTTAACACATACCACAATTCATGATGCTCCGATACGGCAGAGAAATATAGGTATAGTACAATGCCAAATACTCCACTTCTTACATGACACGACTGATATCCATTTTAAAATCTACAATAGCTCAAAAACCGGACAGTATATTCCTCCATACAGTATTATGGCCACCACATAGTGCGCGATACAGAATAATGAGCCCCATATATTGCTCCATACATAATTGGTCCCATATAATGTTCCATATAGTATATGATGAGCTCCACATAATGCTCCAGTATATGATGGTCCCCATGTAATGTGCCATACAGTATAGGACGGTCCCCATAGAGTAGAATGAGCACCACATATTGCTCCATACAGTATAATGAGTCGCATATAAAGCTCCATACAGTATATGATGAGTCCATACAGTCATGGCCAAAAGTTTTGAGAATGACACAAATATTATATTTTCACATGATCTGCTGCCCTCTGGTTTTTATGTGTGTTTGACAGATGTTTTTATCACAGACAGAAATATAATTGCAAACATATGAGTAACAAAAGCTTATATTGACAGTTAGAATGAGTTAATGCAGCAAGTCAATATTTGCAGTGTTGACCCTTCTTCTTCAGGACCTCTGCAATTCTCCCAGCCATGCTCTCAATCAACTTCTGGACCAAATCCTGACTGATAGCAGTCCATTCTTGCACAATCAATGCTTTCATTTTGTCAGAATTTTTAGGTTTTTGTTTGTCCACCCGTCTCTTGATGATTGACCACAAGTTCTCAATGGGATTAAGATCTGGGGAGTTTCCAGGCCATGGACCCAAAATCTCTATGTTTTGTTCCCTGAGCCATTTAGTTATCACCTTTGCTTTATGGCAAGGTGCTCCATCATGCTGGAAAAGGCATTGTTGATCGCCAAACTGCTCTTGGAGGGTTGGGAGAAGTTGCTCTTGGAGGACATTCTGGTACCATTCTTTATTCATGGCTGTGTTTTTAGGCAAGACTGTGAGAGAGCCGATTCCCTTGGCTGAGAAGCAACCCCACACATGAATGGTTTCAGGATGCTTAACAGTTGGCATGAGACAAGACTGGTGGTAG
Organism: Oophaga sylvatica; assembly: GCA_033576555.1. Lineage (NCBI taxonomy): Eukaryota > Metazoa > Chordata > Amphibia > Anura > Dendrobatidae > Oophaga > Oophaga sylvatica. The sequence continues at coordinate 398,244,142 of JARQOD010000004.1, forward strand.
CGCTCACCTTGTCTTCTCCGAATGAGGCGTTTTCTTGATATCCCAAACAATCAAAAAGGGGATTCATCAGAGAAAATAACTTTACCCCAGTCCTCAGCAGTCCACTGCCTGTACCTTTTGCAAAATATCAGTCTGTCCATTATGTTTTTTCTGGAGAGAAGTGGCTTCTTTGCTGCCCTCCTTGAGACCAGGCCTTGCTCCAAGAGTCTCCGCCTCACAGTGCGTGCAGATGCACTCACACCTGCCTGCTGCCATTCCTGAGCAAGCTCTGCACTGCTGGTAGCCCGATCCCGCAGCTGAAACACTTTTAAGAGACGGTCCTGGCGCTTGCTGGTCTTTCTTGGGCGCCCTGGAGCCTTTTTGGCAACAATGGAACCTCTCTCCTTGAAGTTCTTGATGATGCGATAAATTGTTGACTGAGGTGCAATCTTTCTAGCTGCGATACTCTTCCCTGTTAGGCCATTTTTGTGCATTGCAATGATGACTGCACGTGTTTCTTTAGAGGTAACCATGGCTAACAGAAGAGAAACAATGATGCCAAGCACCAGCCTCCTTTTAAAGTGTCCAGTGGTGTCATTCTTACTTAATCATGACAGATTGATCTCCAGCCATGTCCTCATCAACACCCACACCTGTGTTAATGGAGCAATCAGTGAAAAGAGGTTAGCTGGTCCTTTTAAGGCAGGGCTGCAATGATGTTGAAATGTGTTTTGGGGGATAAAGTTCATTTTCTAGCCAAATATTGACTTTGCAAGTAATTGCTGTTAAGCTGATCACTCTTTATAACATTCTGGAGTATATGCAAATTGCCATGAAAAAAAGTGAAGCAGTAGACTTTGTAAAAATTAATATTTGTGTCATTCTCAAAACTTTTGTCCATGACTGTATATTGCTCCATACAGAATGGGCTCCATATAATGCTCCATACAGAATAGGCATCATACAGAATGATGCTCCATACCCTATATGATGCCCCATAAATAATGAACCCCATATGATGCTCCAGTATATGATGGGCCCCACGGATGATGCTCCAGTGTCTTATGGGCCAAAATAATGCTCCATATATAATGGGCCCCATTTATAATACTCCAGTGTATAATGGGCCCCATAGATACTGCTCCAGTGTCTGATCTGCCCAATTTAGAATACTTCAGTATATGATGGGCGCCATGGATGATGCTCCAGTGTCTTATGGGCCAAAATAATGCTCCATATATAATGGGCCCCATTTATAATGCTCCAGTGTATAATGGGCCCCATAGATGCTGCTCCAGTGTCTGATCTGCCCCATTTAGAATGCTCCAGTATATGATGGGCCCCATGGATGATGCTCTAGTGTCTTATGGGCCAAAATAATGCTCCATATATAATGTGCCCCATTTATAATACTCCAGTTTATAATGGGCCCCATAGATGCTGCTTCAGTGTCTGATCTGCCCCATTTAGAATGCTCCAGTATATGATGGGCCCCATGGATGATGCTCCAGTGTCTTATGGGTCAAAATAATGCTCCATATATAATGGGCCCCATTTATAATGCTCCAGTGTATAATGGGCCCCATAGATACTGCTCCAGTGTCTGATCTGCCCCATTTAGAATGCTCCAGTATATGATGGGCCCCATGGATGATGCTCCAGTGTATGATGGGCCAATATAATGCTCAATATATAATGGGCCCCATTTATAATGCTGCAGTGTATAATGGGCCCCGTAAATGCTGCTCCAGTGTCTGATGTCCCCCATTTGGAATGCTCCAGTATATGATGGGCATCATGGATGATGCTCCAGTCTATGATGGACCCCATATATCATTCTCCAGTGTATAATGCTCCCCATATATTGCTCCCAACATTAAAAAAATGAAATACCTCTCCTCGCTGGGCACTACTCTACTCTGGACTCCTTAGCGTTGCCATCTTTCAGCTCTCTGCACTTGGACTGTTCAGGCAGAGGGAGTACAGACGTGACGTCATCGCGCTCTCTGACCTGAATGTCACTGTCAGGAAACGGGGAAGACGTCACAGGGGTGGAGCAGGGAGAGGTAAGTATTTCAAGTGCTGTGGCCCTGAGCAAGCAGGGGGGCCCACTTGTGGGCAACAGCACTGGCACAGGGCCCCTCATAGTACGCCGGTGTGTCTGAAGGCGAGTGGGCCCCCCCACCGTCAGAGACACTTTTGCGTACTATTAGGGGCTCTGTGCCAGTGCCGTCGCCCACGAGTCGGCCCCCCCACCTGCTCAGGGAACAGGCATTTGCCCGGGTGCGCCAGGTGCTGACGCCGGCCCTGGGGGGTACAGCCCAATTAGGGAGGTGGAAAAACTGGCATATGTTGAGGTGTAGGCTGGATGTTCAGCTGCTGCAAATGGAGGAATTGGAGAAGTCGGAGGAAGAGAAGTACAAAGCGAGCCATTTTGCTGGCAACCTATGTGTCATCAGGGGATGGTGGGACAAAATCCTTTGAAATCCAGGCATGGTTCATTTTAATTAAGGTGAGATCACCAACATTTTGGGTTGACAGCCGGGTCCTTCTTTCTGTCAGGATTGATCCAGCTGCACTGAACACTCTTTCTGATAGCACACTACCAGCAGGGCAAGCGAGCTCCTGTAAGGCATATTGTGCCAATTCAGGCCAGGTGTCCAGTTTACAGGCCCAGTAGTCAAAGGGGAATGAACTGTGAGGGAGAACATCGAAAGGGGAGGAGAGGTAATTTTGAACCATAGTTGACAACTGCTGTCTCCTGTCTGTTGCAATTGATTCATTATTACCAGTTGTGTGAGCATTACTCAAGAAATCAGTCCACAACATGGTCATGAAACCACTGTCTCCAATGCCACTTCGGCTGTGTGCACCACGAACACCTCTTCCATTTGGCCCAGTACGGCTCGTGGTAGAACCTGCACCGCTACCATGTGCTGGGAATGCCTGTAACAAACGGTTTACCAGAGTTGCTTGTTTGTTTGCCAATATTAGCTCTAGGTTCTCTTGTGGCATGATGTTCTGTAATTTGCCTTTATAGCGTGGATCGAGGATGCTGGCCAACCAGTAGTCGTCATCCTTCATAATTTTGTCAATGCGGGGATCCCTTTTTAGGATCCGCAAGACATAATCACACATGTGGGCCAATGTTCCAGGTGTCAATGATGCACTTAGAGTGGTGGGTGGAGGAGGACTTTCTGCCAAAAAGGGTACTGTATCAGAAGCGTATAGCTGTATACAGTCTAGGGGTAATTGTAAATCTCCGTATATATTTCCGGAGTAACAGACAGACGCTCACAGGCTCAGTATGGATCACACCAGAATATAAAAAGTAGAAAAAGGGTAATGTATCAGAAGCGTACAGCTGTATACAGTGTTGGGGTAATTTTTAAATCTCCGTTTATATTTCCGGAGTAACAGAGAGACGCTCACGGCTCAGTATGGATTAGACCAGAATATGAAAAGCTGAAAAAGGGTACTATATCACCAGATACCAGGTATACATAGTATAGTGAAAATATTGTAAATCTCCGTATATATTTCAAGAGTCAGACACAGACGCTCTCAGGCTCAGTATGGATTAGACAAGAATATAAAAAGCAGATCCGCAAGAAATAATCACACATGTGGGCCAATGTTCCAGGTGTCAATGATGCACTTAGAGTGGTGGGTGGAGGAGGACTTTCTGGCAACGAGGGTACTGTATCACAAGCGTAGAGCTGTATACAATGTACGGGTAATTGTAAATCTCCGTATATATTTCCGGAGTAACAGACAGATGCTCACAGGCTCAGTATGGATTAGACCAGAATATAAAAAGCTGAAAAAGGGTACTGTATCACGAAATACCAGGCATATATAGTATAGTGAAAATATTGTAAATCTCCGTATATATTTCCGGAGTAACAGACAGACGCTCACAGGCTCAGTATGGATTAGACCAGAATATAAAAAGCTGAAAAAGTGTACTGTATCACCAGATACCAGGTAGATATAGTATAGTGAAAATATTGTAAATCTCCGTATATATTTCAGGAGTCAGACAAAGATGCTCACAGGCTCAGTATGGATTAGACAAGAGTATAAAAAGCAGATCCACAAGAAATAATCACACATGTGGGCCAATATTCCAGGTGTCAATGATGCACTTAGAGTGGTGGGTGGAGGAGAACTTTCTGGCAACAAGGGTACTGTATCACAAGCGTACAGCTGTATACAGTGTAGGGGTAATTGTAAATCTCCGTATATATTTCCGGAGTAACAGACAGACGCTCACAGGCTCAGTATGGATTAGACCAGAATATAAAAAGTAGAAAAAGGGTAATGTATCCGAAGCGTACAGCTGTATACAGTTTTGGGATAATTTTAAATCTCCGTATATATTTCGTGAGTCAGACACAGACTCTCACAGTCAGTATGGATTACACCAGAATATAAAAAGTAGAAAAAGTGTACTTTATCAGAAGTGTACAGCTGTATACAGTGTTGGGGTAATTTTAAAACTCCGTATATATGTCCAGAGTCAGACACAGACTCTCACAGGCTCAATATGGATTACACGAGAATATAAAAAGTTTAAAAAGGGTAATGTATTAGAAGCGTACAGTTGTTTACAGTGTTGGGGTAATTTTAAATCTCCGTATATATGTCCAGAGTCAGACACAGACTCTCACAGGCTCAGTATGGATTACACGAGAATATAAAAAGTAGAAAAAGGGTAATGTATTAGAAGCGTACAGCTGTATACAGTGTTGGGGTACTTTTAAATCTTCATATATATTTCAGGCTCAGTAAGCCAGTCCAGACTCTCCGCTACAGGAAACTAGATGGATACAAGTACAGACTGAAAGTAGAGTGATTGCAGAAATTTGGGAATTCCTAATCATGGGAAAACCTCCAGGTAGAATTCGCAGAGGCAATGCTGACCCTCAATTACTTTGTCTATGGAGACAGCGAAAACGGTTCTTTGTGAAGAAAGGGTTGCTGTATCGCAGTAGCGTGGATCCCATCACCGTTAGTCGTCTCCATCAAATTGTGATCCCAAGGAGAGATGTAGACATGGTCCTCACTGCCTATCATGATCAGTCTGGTCACTTTGGAGTGCAAAAGACAGAAGCCACAGGCCGTAGTCGATTCTATTGGATTGGCATGAGAGAAATTAAAAAATGGTGCCAGGAATGTCACACGTCTGTGACTAGGAAAACTGTGAAAGCTGATCAAAAAGCACCACTGCATCCGATTGTGAGTTGACGTCCATTAGAAATGGTAGCCATTGATCATCTGAAGGAAAAGCCCTGCAGGACAGGCCATATCAACGTCTTAACCATCATCGATCAGTTCACCAAATTTGTAGTGGCCGTCCCTGTGAAGGATTTAACTGCCCAGACTCCACAGCGGGGGAGCAGGGAGAGGTAAGTATTGCAAGTGCTGGGGCCCTGAGCAAGCAGGGGGGCCAACTCATGGGTGCCGGTACTGGCACAAGGCCCCTCATAGTACGCCGGTGTGTCTGATGGCAAATGGGCCCCCCCACCGTCAGAGACACTTTATTGTACTATGAGGAGCCCTGTACCAGTGCCGTCGCCCAAGAGTGGGCCCCCCACCTGCTCAGGGCACTGGCACTTGCCCGGGTGCGCCAGGTGGTGACCCCGGTCCTGGGGGTGACAGCCCAGTTAGGGAGGTGGAAGAACTGGCATATGTTGAGGTGTAGGCTGGACATTCAGCAGCTGCAAATGGAGGAATTGGAGAAGTCGGAGGAAGAGGAGGACAAAGCGAGCCATTTTGCTGGCAACCTATGTGTTATCAGGGGAAGGTGGGACAAAATCCTTTGAAACCAATGCATAGTTTATTTTAATGAAGGTTAGATCATCAACATTTTGGGTCAACAGACGGGTCCTTCTTTCTGTCAGGATTGATCCAGCAGCACTGAAGACTCTTTCTGATAGCACACTACCAGCAGGGCAAGCGAGCTCCTGTGAGGCATATTGGGCAAATTCAGGCCAGGTGTCCAGTTTACAGGCCCAGTAGTCAAAGGGGAATGAACTGTGAGGGAGAACATCGATAGGGGAGGAGAGGTAATTTTGAACCATAGTTGACAACTGCTGTCTCCTGTCTGTTGCAATCGATTCAGTATTACCAGTCGTGTGAGCGTTACTCGAGAAATCAGTCCACAACATGGTCATGAAACCCCTGTCTCCAACGCCACTTCGGCTGTGTGCACCATGAACACCTCTTCCGTTTGGCCCAGTACGGCTCGTGGTAGAACCTGCACCGCTGCTGCATGCTGGGAATGCCTCTAACAAATGGTTTACCAGAGTTGCTTGTTTGTTCACCAATATTAGCTCTAGGTTCTCTTGTGGCATGATGTTCTGTAATTTGCCTTTATAGCGTGGATCGAGGATGCTGGCCAACCAGTAGTCGTCATCCTTCATAATTTTGTCAATGCGGGGATCCCTTTTAAGGATCCGCAAGACATAATCACACATGTGGGCCAATGTTCCAGGTGTCAATGATGCACTGACAGTGGTGGGTGGAGGAGCACTTTCTGCCAAATTCACATCCCTCCAGTCACGCATAAACCCTGTACCTGACCTTGACAAGCCAACATTTTCTCTTGCCCCCTGAGAAGCATCCTCCTCCCCAAAATAATCATCCCATCATGCTCCTCCTCTTCCTCTTCTTCCTCCACCTCGTCCAGGACAGTTCCCTGAGCAGACAATGGCTGACTGTCATCATGGCTTCCCTCCTCCTCTTCCTCCTCCGCTGCAGACGCCTGATCCAAAATGTGCGTCAAAGTTTGCATGAGCAGACGCATAAGTTGGATGCTCATGCTTATGATGGCATAGTCTGCGCTTACCAGCCCGTGTGCACTCCTCAAAACACTGAAGGACTTTACAGAGGTCTTTTAGCTTTGACCACTGCACATCCGACAACTCCATATCTGCCCTCAAACTGCCTGCCCGTGTATCCTCCCATAAATGCATTACAGCCTGCCTCTGTTCGCACAGCCTCTCAGCCATGTGCATGGTGGAGTTCCACCTTGTTGCAACGTCTTTGATTAGGCGGTACTTGGGTAGGTGGAGCGATCGCTGCAGCCTCTGCATACGACTGGAGTCTACGGGCGAGCGACGGATGTGCGAGCACAGTCTTCGCACTTTATGGAGCAGGGATGTTAACTCCGGATAATTATTTAAGAAGCACTACACCACCAGGTTCAAGGTGTGAGCCAGGCAAGGTATGTGTCTGAGTTTTGCCAGGGCTATGGCTGCCACAAAATTATGGCCGTTATCACTGACTACCTTGCCTGGCTCAAGTTGTAGACTTCCTAGCCATGACTCAGTTTCTCGCTGCAAGTAGTCAGCCAGTACCTCCGCGGTGTGTCTGTTGTCGCCCAAAGACATCATCTTTTAAACAGCCTGCTGACGCTTACCACTAGCTGTTCGATAGTGGGACACCTCGTGTGCAACACTGACAGCTGCGGATGGAGTGCTCGTGCGACTGCGCTCTGTCGACGAGCTTTCGCTTCTGGAGGAGGAGGAGGAGGGTCGAACGCCTACAGCCAACTGTTGCCTATACCGTGGGCTAGGCAGCACTGTCCCACCGCCACTGTCCCCTGTGGACCCTGCATCCACCACATTAACCCAGTGCGCAGTGATGGACATGTAACGGCCCTGGCCATGCCTACTGGCCCATCCATCTGTTGTGAGGTGCACCTTTCCACTCACTGATTGTTTGAGTGCATAGACAATGTGGTCTTTCACATGCAGGTGGAGGGAAGGGATGGCTTTTCGAGAAAAGAAGTGCCGACTGGGCAGGTCATAGCGTGGGACAGCGTAGGCCATGAGGTCTCTGAACGCTGCACTTTCAACTAAACGGAAGGGCATCATCTCTAATGAGATCAGTTTGGCAATGTAGGCGTTCAAAGCCAGTGTACGCGGATGAGAGGATGAGTACTTTCTTGTCCTACTCAGAGTGGCTGGTAGGGTGAGCTGGACTTGAGAGCTGCATATGTGGGAACTAGGGTGGACATGACGGACTGAGAGGGGGTTGGTGATGGTGATGATGGTGGTGATGGCCTAGATTCAGTCATTCGTTGCAAAAACATTGTGATTCCCTGACTGCTTTGGCCTTGCGACGACACCTCAACATTTCTTGCTGGTGGTGTGCTAACCGGTGGGCTTACTGTGGGGGAAGCGATGGAGCATTGCTGGCTACCTTCAGTCGGACAAGGTGCACATGTGCTACCTGAGGTTTTGTAGTCCGTCCACGCTTGCAAGTGCATGTTCATTAAATGTCTAAGCATGCAACTGGTATTCAAATTTCTGAGATTTTTCCCTCAGCTAAAGGTCCTTCCGCACTTCTTACAGATAACCTTTGCCTCATCAATAGGATTTTGGTCAAAAAAAAGTACCACACTGCACTCTTCCTACTATGGTATAAATTTTCAGGGCTTGCACGCTGTGCTAATTTGACCATCTGGCCAAGCTGTCCTGCAACTCTTTTTGTTGTTTTTTTAACACGTTTTTGGACTGCTACGAGCCTGCCAGATAACCCAAGCTGCGATGTCGATACCTGCTGCGGATCCTCCTCCTCTTCTGAGTTATTGCCAGCGGCACCCTCTTCCCCCACTGGATGCCAGTGTCAATTTCATTTGCACCTTCCTCTGTGTCACCGTGTAAGGTGGTATAGTATGCAGGTAGGGGCACCTGAGTTTCATCAGGGTCAGATTCTGGCTCAGTAGACTGCGAGGGCAATGTAGTGCTCTGGGTGAATGTACCAGCAGAATCATCTAGCAGTGGCTGTGCATCAGTGCACTCCATGTCAGATTCATGTTGGACTGTGGAATTCAGGATTTGACTTGATAACCCAGGCATGGTATGTGAAAGAGCTCCATGGAGTAATCTGAAGTGTGGCCTGCCGCATCCTTGACTTTTGGTGGGGGTGAAGGACACAAGGAAAGGGGTTGTTCCAGAGCAGAAGCCTGCACTGATGACTCAGTGCTTGGAGTTTTTGAAACTTCAGAAGAGGAGGAGATAGAGCTGGAGGCTGTTTCGGCAATGTAAGCCAAAACCTGTTCCTGATGCTCCGGCTTTAAAACCTGTTTACCTACTCCCAGAAAAGGGAGCCTTCCAGGCCTTCTGGAGCTAGACGATGACGCAGGCTCAACACCTCCTGCCTTTGGTGCTATTGTGCTTTTGGCACTACCAGCAGATGCACCACCACCATCAGTACCAGCTGGCCCCCCACGCCCACGTCCGCGGCCTCTTCCACCATACTTCCTCATGTTTTTGAAAATGTACCCAAAATACCAGCAGATACATGGTACTGTATCAGAAGCGTACAGCTGTATACGGTGAAGGTGAAAAATTTAAATCTCCATATATATTTGCGGAGTAACAGACACAGACTCTCACAGGCTCAGTATGGATTAGACCAGAATATAAAAAGTAGAAAAAGGATAATGTATCAGAAGCATACATGCTGTATGCAATGTTGGGGTAATTTTAAATCTCCGTATATATTTCCAGAGTCAGACACGAGACTCTCACAGGCTCAGTATGGATTACACCAGAATATAAAAAGCAAAAAAGTGTACTGTATCAGAAGCGTATTGTTGTTACGTGCATTATGTCCAAAAGGTTCAATCATGTTCTCCTCAGACCATAATACGTTTTTCCACATGCTTTTGGCAGACTTGTAGGTTTTGGCTAAAATATAGCCGGGCTTGGATGTTTTCTTTGTAAGAAAAGGCTTCCATCATGTCCCCCTTCCCCACAGGTCAGAAACCTGAAGAAAACAAGAGATTGTTGTCACATGCAGCATACAACCAGTACTTGACAAACTCGTGCAGCTCCTTTAATGTTGCTGTAGGCCTCTTGGTAGCCTTAACGACTAATTTTCTCCTTGTCTCTTCACTTTTTTAGTCACATCCAATTCTAAGTAATGGCACTTGTGCCAAATTTAAGCCACTTCTTGATTACCGTAAGAAGTGTTGTTCAGTATATTTAATGCCTTGGAAAACATTTTTTGTACCCTTCTCCTTATAACTTATCACAAAAAAAGACTCCTTTGCTGTGTTGTAAATTTTTCATTTATTTTTTACAGACCAAGGCCTGTGCTGTAAATTGGAAAAATATTAGTTACTTACCGGTAATGGGATTTTACAGAGCCCATGACAGCACCACCTGAGAAAGGGTATCCGCCCATCAAGGACAGGAAACCTACTGAATAAAAGGGCGGTACCTCTCCTCTGCATCAGTTTGGGTTTCAGAGCATGAGGACCTCCAGACAGTTAGGAATATAACCATCACTAATAAACATTCTCTTAAATACTTTCTGCCACCTGAAGTACTATTCTGTCCATGTGCCCTGGGACTTAATTCCCAAGGATGAAATAGTACGTCATATGCGATCAGCTGCGCTCTCGGGGGAGCGCAGCTAATCACGGCCGGGTGTCAGCTGATTATCACAGCTGACACCCGGCACTATGTGCCATGAGCGGTCACGGACCACTCCCGGCACTTTTACCCCCGGCACACAGCGATCAAACATGATCGCAGTGTTCCGGCGGTATAGGGAAGCATCGCGCAGGGAGGGGGCTCCCTGCATGCTTCCCTGAGACCCTCAGAACAGCGTGACGTGATCAGGGGCGTGCTGGCTTATGAAAAGGGCGGTGGATAGTATAGTCATGAGGGCGCCATGCTCCAACCCATTCTCCGCCCCTTCCCCCGCCTATTCTCTGCCCCAACCAAAGGGGGGGAATGAAATGACAAAAATTATCAGTAATGTACCCCTTTCTTAACCACCACCCACATCCAGTAGTAATGCACCCCCTTTTAACCCCAACCCAGTCGTAATACACCTTTTTACCGCCACCCCATCCAAAAGTAATGCACCCCCATACACTGACCATATAGTATAGTGACTGTGCTTTACAGGGTTCAGCTCCGCAGAGGTGACTCACAGCCGCCTCGCGCTTCCCGCCCTCACACAGGAGAAGTCTCTCCATGGCAACGGGCACAGCGCAGGACCCCGCCCACTCCCGTCATGTGACCCTCGCCACTGCTCCCGCAGCCTCTTCCCCGCCCGCCCTCTCGCCGTCTCGCGTCACCGCAGCCGCAGGTCCTTGTCCTCCGTCCAGGGCCGGCTCCAGGTTTTTATGGGCCCCGGGCGAAAGAGCCTCAGTGGGCCCTTTAACACAGACCACGATTCATGACGCACAGATACGGCAGAGAAATATGGGTATAGTACAATGCCAAATACTTCACTTCTTCCATTACATGAGTGATATCTATTGTAAATTCTACAATAGCTCAAAAACCGCCAAATCCTCACAGCGCACAGTACAGACCGGACAGTACAGTCCTCCATACAATATTATGGGCACCACAGTCTCCCCCTCATCACCCATATAATACCCCATGCAGGATGTCACCCCCCATATAATGCTCCATACAGAATACTGGACCCAAAATAATGCTCCATACAGAATACTGGACCGAATATAATGCTCCATACAGGATACTGGTCCCCATATAATGCTCCATACAGGATACTGGTCCCCATATAATGCTCCATACAAAATATGGAGCTCTCCTCTGCGCTGTACTGCGTTCTGCACTGTTACAGCTCAGGAAAGGCCGCTGTGGAAAGACTCCCCATTATCATCATGATTGCCTCCCCATCATCATCAATGCCTGCCCATCATCATCATCTTCTCCCCATCATCATTGCCTGCCCATTATCATCAATGCCTGCCCATTATCATCATCTTCTCCCCATCATCATCAATGCCTCCCCATTATCAGCAATGCCTGCCCATCATCATCTCCTCTCCTCCCCATCATCATCAATGTCTGCCCATCATCATCTTCTCCCCATCATCAATGCCTGCCCATCATCATCTTCTCCCCATCATCAATGCCTCCCCATTATCAGCAATGCCTGCCCATCATCATCTTCTCCCCATCATCAATGCCTCCCCATTATCAGCAATGCCTGCCCATCATCACACACAGACAGCACACAAGCACTCTCTCACATACATACAACATACATACACACACACACATACATACACACACAAAGCACCGCACTACATACACACACAGAGACACACACACAGAGACGTCTTACCTGTTCAGCATCCCCGCGCTCTGTGCCACAGCCGGCCGCTGAATGATGACGTCATTCAGTGGCCGGCTGTGAGAGGAAGCGCCGGCGCCCCCTGGAGCCCGGAGCTGCGGCAGCGGAGGCACGGGAGAGGTAAGTATTGTTGCCAGCTGCTGCCGGGGCCCTGAGCAGGCGGGGGGGGCCCAGTGGCGGCGCTGACACCGCTCTCCGCGCGGGGGTGCCAGACTGCGAGTGGGCCCCCCCGCCTGCTCAGGGCCCCGGCCCGGGTGCTGACGCCGGCCCTGCCTCCGTCCTGCGGCGGTCATGGAGCGCCCACCCCGGATCGGATTCGGAGGCGCCGGCTGACTCCGAGGGCGCACCGGGACACGTCCCGGTGTCCGGTGGCCAGCACGCCCCTGGACGTGATCCGAGGGCCTCCTCTCTGCAGGACCCCAGATCCAAGATTGCCACGGGGTCCTTTCGGGTCCTGAGAGCAAGCGCTGAGAAAGCCTCCTGCACTGCCTGTCATATCACTGATCTGACACAGCGCTGTGCACAGTGTCAGATCGGTGATCTGACACTATGCAGTGATGTCCCACCCTGGAACAAAGTAAAAAAGTAAAAAAAAAAATTTACGTGTAAAAAAAAAAAATCTAAATAAAGAAAAAAAAATATTCCCAATAAATTCATTTCTTTATGTAAATAAAAAAAACAATAAAAGTACACATATTTAGTATCGCCGCGTCCTTAACGACCCGCCCTATAAAACTGTCCCACTAGTTAACCCCTTTAGTGAACCCCTAAAAAAAAAACAAGGCAAAAAAACAATGATTTATCATCATACTGCCGAACAAAAAGTGGAATAACGCGCGTTCAAAAAGACGGATATAAATAGACATGGTAACACTGAAAACGTCATCTTGTCCCACAAAAAACGAGCCGCCATACAACATCTTCAGCGAAAAAATTAAAAAGTTATAGCTCGGAGAATAAAGCGATGCAAAAATAATTATTTTTTATAAATAATTGTTTTTATTGTATAAAAGCGCCAAAACATAAAAAATGATATAAATGAGGTATCGCCGTAATCGTACTAACCTGAAGAATAAAACTGCTTTATCAATTTTACCACACGCGGAACGGTATAAAGGCCCCCGAAAAGAAATTCATGAATTGCTGGTTTTTGTTCATTCCGCCTCCCAAAAATCGTAATAAAAAAGCGATCAAAACATGTCATGTGCCCGAAAATGGTACCAATAAAAACGTCAACTCGTCCCGCAAAAAATAAGACCTCACATAACTCTGTGGGCCAAAATAAGAAACAATTATAGCTCTCAAAATGTGATGATGTAAAAACTATTTTTTGCATTAAAAAGCGTCTTTTAGCGTGTGACAGCTGCCAAACATAAAAACCCACTATAAATAGAAAATCAAACCCCCCTTTATCACCCCCTTAGTTAGGGAAAATAATAAAATTAAAAAAAATGTATTTATTTCCATTTTCCCATTAGGGTTAGGGTTGGGGCTAAAGTTAGGGTTAGGGTTGGGGCTAACGTTAGGATAAGGGTTAGGGTTGGGATAAGGGTTAGGGGTGTGTTAGGGTTAGGTTTGTGGTTAGGGTTATGGTTGGGATTAGGGGTGTGTTGGGGTTAGGGTTGGAGTTAGAATTGGGGGGTTTCCACTGTTTAAGCACATCAGGGGCTCTCCAAACGTGACATGGCGTCTGATCTCAATTCCAGCCAATTCAACTTTGAAAAAGTCAAACGGTGCTCCTTCCCTTCTGAGCTCTGCCATGCGCCCAAACAGTAGTTTACCCCCACATATAGGGTATCAGTGTACTCAGGACAAAATGCACAATAACTCTTGGGGTCCAATTTCTTCTGTTACCCTTGAGAAAATAAAAAATTGGGGCGAAAAAAAATCATTTTTGTGGAAAATAATATGATTTTTTATTTTTATGGTATTACGTTATAAACTTCTGTGAAGCATTAGGGGTTCAAAGTTCTCACCACATATCTAGATTAGTTCCTTTGGAGGTCTAGTTTCCAAAATGCGGTCACTTTTAGGGGGTTTCTACTGTTTAGGCACATCAGGGGCTCTCCAAAGCGACATGACGCCCGCAGACTATTCTATCAAAGTCTGCAATGGAAAACATCACTACTTCCCTTCCGAGCCCCGACGTGTGCCCATACAGTAGTTTTCTCCCACATATAGGGTATCAGCGTAGTCAGGACAAATTGAACAACAACTTTTGGGGTCCAATTTCTCCTGTTACCCTTGGGAAAATAAAAAACTGGGGACTAAAAGATCATGTTTGTGGAAAAAATATGATTTTTTTATTTTCACGCCCGGGCGTTATAAACTTCTGTGAAGCACTTGGGGGTTCAAAGTGCTCACCACACATCTAGATAAGTTCCTTTGGGGGTCTAGTTTCCAAAATGGGGTCACTTGTGGGGGTTTCATCAGCATACTCAGGACAAATTGGACAACTTTGTGTTCCGATTTCTCCTGTTACCCTTGGGAAAATAACAAATTGGGGGCGAAAAAATCATTTTTGTGGAAAAAAATATGATTTTTTATTTTTATAGTTCTACATTATAAACTTCTGTGAAGCACTTGAGGGTTCAAAGTGCTCACCACACATCTAGATAAGTTCCTTAGGGGGTCTAGTTTCCAAAATGGGGTCACTTGTGGGGGGTTTCCACTCTTTAGTCACATTAGGGGCTCTGCAAACTGAACATGACACCATCAAAGTCTGCATTCCAAAACGTCATTACTTCCTTTCCGAGCCCTACCGTGCACCCAGTTTTTCCCTCCCCACATATGGGGTATCAGTGTACTCAGGACAAATTGGACAACAACCTTTGGAGTCCAATTTCCTTGGGAAAAATCAAAATTGGGAACTAAAAAATCATTTTTGTGGAAAAATTTTTTTTCACACCCAGGCATTGTAAACTTTAGTTAAACACTTGAGGGTTCAAAGTGCTAACAACAGATTTAGATAAGTTTCTTAGGGGGTCTAGTTTCCAAAATGGTGTCACTTGTGGGGGTTTCCACTCTTTAGGCACATTAGGGGCTCTGCAAACTGAACATGACACCCATCAAAGTCTGCATTCCAAAACATCACTACTTCCCTTCCGAGCCCCGACGTGTGCCCATACAGTAGTTTTCTCCCACATATAGGGTATCAGCGTAGTCAGGACAAATTGAACAACAACTTTTGGGGTCCAATTTCTCCTGTTACCCTTGGGAAAATAAAAAACTGGGGACTAAAAGATCATGTTTGTGGAAAAAATATGATTTTTTTATTTTCACGCCCGGGCGTTATAAACTTCTGTGAAGCACTTGGGGGTTCAAAATGCTCACCACACATCTAGATAAGTTCCTTTGGGGGTCTAGTTTCCAAAATGGGGTCACTTGTGGGGGTTTCATCAGCGTACTCAGGACAAATTGGACAACTTTGTGTTCCGATTTCTCCTGTTACCCTTGGAAAAATAAAAATTGGGGCGAAAAAATCATTTTTGTGGAAAAAAATATGATTTTTTTATTTTTATAGTTCTACGTTATAAACTTCTGTGAAGCACTTAAGGGTTCAAAGTGCTCACCACACATCTAGATAAGTTCCTTAGGGGGTCTAGTTTCCAAAATGGGGATACTTGTGGGGGGTTTCCACTCTTTAGGCACATTAGGGGCTCTGCAAACTGAACATGACACCCATCAAAGTCTGCATTCCAAAACGTCATTACTTCCTTTCCGAGCCCTACCGTGCACCCAGTTTTCCCTTCCCACATATGGGGTATCAGTGTACTCAGGACAAATTGGACAACAACCTTTGGAGTCCAATTTCCTTGGGAAAAATCAAAAATTGGGAAGTAAAAAATCATTTTTGTGGAAATTTTTTTTTTCACACCCAGGCATTGTAAACTTTAGTTAAACACTTGAGGGTTCAAAGTGCTAACAACAGATTTAGATAAGTTTCTTAGGGGGTCTAGTTTCCAAAATGGTGTCACTTGTGGGGGGTTTCCACTCTTTAGGCACATTAGGGGCTCTGCAAACTGAACATGACACCCATCAAAGTCTGCATTCCAAAACATCACTACTTCCCTTCCGAGCCCCGACGTGTGCCCATACAGTAGTTTTCTCCCATATATAGGATATCAGCGTAGTCAGGACAAATTGAACAACAACTTTTGGGGTCCAATTTCTCCTGTTACCCTTGAGAAAATAAAAAACTGGGACTAAAAGATCATGTTTGTGGAAAAAATATGATTTTTTTATTTTCACGCCCGGGCGTTATAAACTTCTGTGAAGCACTTGGGGGTTCAAAGTGCTCACCACACATCTAGATAAGTTCCTTTGGGGGTCTAGTTTCCAAAATGGGGTCACTTGTGGGGGTTTCATCAGCGTACTCAGGACAAATTGGACAACTTTGTGTTCCGATTTCTCCTGTTACCCTTGGAAAAATAAAAAATTGGGGGCGAAAAAATCATTTTTGTGGAAAAAAATATGATTTTTTATTTTTATAGTTCTACGTTATAAACTTCTGTGAAGCACTTAAGGGTTCAAAGTGCTCACCACACATCTAGATAAGTTCCTTAGGGGGTCTAGTTTCCAAAATGGGGATACTTGTGGGGGGTTTCCACTCTTTAGGCACATTAGGGGCTCTGCAAACTGAACATGACACCCATCAAAGTCTGCATTCCAAAACGTCATTACTTCCTTTCCGAGCCCTACCGTGCACCCAGTTTTTCCCTTCCCACATATGGGGTATCAGTGTACTCAGGACAAATTGGACAACAACCTTTGGAGTCCAATTTCCTTAGGAAAAATTAAAAATTGGGAACTAAAAAAATCATTTTTGTGGAAATTTTTTTTTTCACACCCAGGCATTGTAAACTTTAGTTAAACACTTGAGGGTTCAAAGTGCTAACAACAGATTTAGATAAGTTTCTTAGGGGGTCTAGTTTCCAAAATGGTGTCACTTGTGGGGGGTTTCCACTGTTTAGGCACATCAGGGGCTCTCCAAACGTGACATGGCGTCCAATCTCAATTTCAGCCAATTTTGGTTTGAAAAAGTCAAATGGTGCTCCTTCCCTTCCGAGCCCTGCCGTGCGCCCAGACAGTGGTTTTCCCCACATATGGGGTATCGGCGTACTCACGAGAAATTGCACAACAACTTTTTCTGTCCATTTTCTCCTTTTACCCTTGTTAAAATAAAAAATTGTTTGTAAAAGATCATTTTTGTGACTAAAAAGTTAAATGTTCATTTTTTCCTTCCAAGTTGCTTCAGCTCCTGTAAAGCATCGGAAGGGTTAATAAACTTCTTGAATGTGGTTTTGAGTACCTTGAGGAGTGCACTTTATAGAATGGTGTCACTTTTGGGTATTTTCTGCCATATAGACACCTCAAAGTGGCTTCAAATGTGAGGTGGTCCCTAAAAAAAATGGTTTTGTACAATTTGTTGTAAAAATGTGAAATCGCTGGTCAACTTTTAACCCTTATAACTTCGTAACAAAAAAATTTGGTTCCAAAAATTGTGCTGATGTAAAGTAGACATTTGGGAAATGTTATTTAGTAACTATTTTGTGTGACATATTTCTGTTTTAAGGGAATAAAAATTCAAAGTTTGAAAATTGCAAAATTTTCCAAATTTTCGCCATATTTCCATTTTTTTTATAAATAAACGCAAGTTATATCGAAGAAATTGTACCAATATAATGAAGTACAATATGTCACGAGAAAACAGTCTCAGAATCGCGAAGATCCGTTGAAGCATTCCAGAGTTATTATAACCTCATAAAGAGACAGTAGTCAGAATTGTAAAAATTGGCCCGGTCATTAACGTGCAAACCACCCTTGTGGGTTAAGGGGTTAAACACTCTTAAGTGCACACCACTTGTGATAAAAACAGGGAGGGAATAAGGGAATATAAGGATGCTGTCATGGATTCTGTAAAATCCCATTACAGGTAAGTAATTAAGATTTTTTTTCCCCTTCTTCCATGACAACAGCAACACCTGAGAGATTTATATAGACTAAGGCACCTTAGGAAGGGATCACCGTTTGTAACACCTTCCTCTCAAATGACAGGTCATCAGAGGAAGACAGTACTGCTTATAGAGGGTTGAAAGGGAAGAACATGTTGCTGCCTTACATATCCTGTCGATCGACATCTCAGCTTTCTCATCCCCAGAGGTTGCCATGACCCTTGTAGAATGGGCTTTCATGTTCTCAGGAAATGGTACATTACTAGAGGAGTACGCTAGGCTAATGGCGTTCCTAATCCATCTAGCTATGGTACCCCTTGTTACTTTAAGACCTTTCCTAATCCCCTGGAACAACATGAATAAGGACCTGCTCCTTCTCCACCGCTTTGACATGGCTAAGTATTGCACTAAGACTCTACTAACATCTAACATGTCAAGTTTCCCTGCAGTCCTCCATCAACCTGCTGATTACTGAAAAATCGTCCAGATATGGCACAATTAATACATTTTGTCTCGGAGATGCGCTGTTACTTCCAGAATGATCTTCGTCAAAATCCTCGGAGCCATGGCTAGACCAAAGGGTAGTGCCATGTAATGGAAGTGCCCGATTTGTTTGCCTATATACATGGCTATTCTCAGGTACTGCTGGTCTTTCTGATGGATTAGGACGTGGTAGTAAGCGTCCTTCAAATACAGGACGCTCATATAGCAACCTGGGAACAACATTTTTACAGTCGATCGTATTGACTCCATCTCGAAGGGCCTGTAGACCAGAAATTTGTTCAGGCCCCTTAGGTTGACAATAGTTCTGAAGGAAGGAATGAAGGAATATTTTTTTATAGTATCTCCAATTGTTATAGCTGAGGTCTGGTATGTAATGCTGTGATTTGAAACTAATTTATTTATTTATTTTTTATTCACAGATTCCTGGCAACTGGAGAATCTCTTTCCTCACTTCATTTCCAGTACAGACTTGGGATTTCCACCATCTCTGGAATTGTAAAGCACACATGCCGTGCATTGTGGGACTGTCTAGTTGCGGAATTTCTACCAGAGCCCACAACAGAGAGTTGGATTGCAATTGCAGAAAAGTTTGAACAAATATGTCAGTTTCCTAATTGCCTGGGCGCTGTGGACGGGAAATATATCCGGATTGTCAAGCCAGCAGGATCTGGATCTGAATATTTTAACTACAAAAATTATTTCTCCATTGTCCTAATGGCCATCGCTGACGTGGAGTACAAATTTATTGCCTTAGATATTGGGGCCTATAGCCGCTCCAATGACTCTCAAGTGTTCAAACAGTCAGCAATGGGCCGTCAGCTGTATGGAAACACCTTCCAGTTCCCACCCCCTAGACCACTGCCTCAAACATCTGGCCCACCGATGCCTTTTGTTTGTGTAGGGGATGAAGCCTTCCAGCTGTCAGAACACCTGCTAAAACCGTACTCCAGCAGAGGATTGACACACACAAAGAATTTTTAATTCCTGCCTCACAAGAGCCAGAAGAATGGTGGAGTGCGCTTTTGGGATTCTGACAGCCAAATGGCGTGTTCTATTGACTGCTATCAACCTAAAAACTGAAACTGTGGACGAGGTAATCAAAGCTTGTGTGGTTCTACACAATTTTGTTATCAGCAAGGAACAGATTTCTATTGAGGACCACTCTGAAGAAACCACCTTGCATGATTACCAGAACGTTACAAATAGAAGTTCTGTTACTGTTTCCCGAATGAGGGACCAATTTTCCGAATAATTTATGTCCCCTGAAGGAAGACTAGACTGGCAGGATGACAGGGTTTAATAAACTGCTCTGTGACCTTTGTACCTTGTGTACCCACAATATACCTTTACCAACCAAAGTGGTGTACCTTGTTGTGTATTATGTACAGTATTTTACCTTTTGGCCAAAGTTGTGTCCCTGGTTGTGTATTACCAAAGTATTTCACCTTTTAACCAAAGTTCTGTACCTTGTTGGGGATTACCTAACAATGTACAGAACTTTGGTTAAAAGGTGAAATACTTTGATAATACACAACCAGGGACACAACTTTGGCCAAAAGGTAAAATTATTTTACCTTTTACCCAAAGTTATGTGCCTGGTTTCGTATCCCCAATAAATGTTACCTTTATTTAACCTTAGAAATAAATGACAGACAACTAGGGTTGAGCATTCCGATACTGCAAATATCGGGTATCGGCCGATATTGGCTGTATCGGAATTCCGATTCCGAGTACCGATATTTTCGTCATATCGGATACCGGAATCGGAATGTCACTGTCACTGTCAGTGTCCGTCGGTCGGGTCTGTCAGGAGTCAGCGGCACTTACCCGGCAGAAGATCTCCGGCGGTCACATCCCGGACTGCTTAATGGCCGCCATCCTCTTCTCCCCGGCGGTCACATGCAGTTTCTCGCGATAACTGCAGTGACTGCTGGGTAATCGCGGCCGTAAAGCAGTCCGATGACGTCACCGCCGGGGAAGCTGGTAAGCAGCTGTGCTGCGCCGGGATGTCAGGCTCTGCCTGTCATTCCGATGTAGCAGAGCTGGATCGTCGTGGGACAGTCGTTACTATGGACTGCGTCGGACAGGTGGTATACTGTTGGTTTGTTTTTTTTATTTTTTTACAGGAGATCGATGGCGTCGCAGGAATGAGAGAGTAATAAAAAAATGAAAACTGTGTTGTCTCTTTTATTTCATTAAAAGACTTTTTTCTTGCTGTGTCTTTTTTTTACACATTTAAAAACTTTGGGATTAATAATGGATCGGTGTCTTATTGACGCCTCTCCATTATTAACCGGGCTTATTGTCACCGTGCAATCAACGGTGACATTAACCCCTTATTACCCCGCTTGCCACCGCTACAGGGCAAGTGGGAAGAGCCGGGTAAAGTGCCACAATTGGCACATCTTTTGATGCGCCAAATGTGGGGCTGCTGTAGCCTGGTATTATCAGGCTGTTGAGGGCCAAAATCCATGGGCCTTGACAGTCTTTTAATACCAGGCCGCAGCAGTCTGCATTTTACTTGGCTGGTTAACAAAAATAGGGGGACCCCTACGCCGTTTTTTTTTCGAGGGGATCCCCTATTTTTGTTAACCAGCCAAGCTAAGCAGACTGCTGTGGCCTGGTATTATCAGGCTGGCAAGGTCCATGGATATTGGATCCTTACCAGCCTGAAAAACCAGGCCTCAGCGGTCTGCTTCATCTGGCTGGTTAACAAAAATAGGGGGGACCCCACGCCAATTTTTTTCGAGGGGATCCCCTATTTTTGTTAACCAGCCAAGCTAAGCAGACTGCTGTGGCCTGGTATTATCAGGCTGGCAAGGTCCATCGATCTTGGCTCCTTAACAGCCTGAAAATCCAGGTCTCAGCGGTCTGCTTCATCTGGCTGGTTAACAAAAATAGGGGGGACCCCACGCCATTTTTTTTTCGAAGGGAACCCCTATTTTTGTTAATCAGTTCCCTCTGACGTCACTTATTGTGTCCCTGGCTGACCTGAAGTGAAAGTGGAAAGCAATCAATTAAGCTTTCCACTTCCTCTCCTGTCAGCCAGGAGAGGAGCTCATTCATTTGGGGGTTTACTGTGAGGCTGCAGCATTAGCTGCGGTCCCTGCAGTAAACATTAACCCTTTCTGAAGGATTACACCGTGGGACCTGACTGTGCATCGGATTGGTAAGAATAATTTTGCTTTATTATTTTATTTTTATTACAGGAAATGGTTTTAGCAGGTAAATAAAATATGGTCAAAAACTGTGTGATTATTTCATTAAACTTCTTTTTTATTAAAGTGTGTGTGTTTGATTTTTCTTTCATACAATAGGATTAATAATTGATAGTTGTCTAATTGACAGCTCTCAATTATTAACCTGGCTTAAAGTGACCTTTCAATTGCAAGGTCATTTTAACCCCTTATTAACCCATTCGCCACCGCTACAGGGCAATGGGAATAGACGGGCAAAGTGCCAGGAAGGGCAAATCTAATTAGAGATTTGCCCTTTCTGGGGTGTCTGGGGGCAGATGTTAGTAGCCGGGGGGGGGCCAAAAATAATGGTCCCTCTCTGGGCTATTATTATCTGCCCCCACTCACTGGCTTTGTCTGTCTGGTTGCGAAAATAGGGCGGGAGTCCACGCATTTTTTTTCAGCAATTTTACACCTCATATATATATATATACATGTCATTGAGTTTGTGACACATATATATATATATTTATAGTTCATACACTTCTACAAATTGCCGGCTTTTGTGAAAATGCAGAACCCGACATGAAATGACACTTGGTTTACATAGAGTTAACCATGTCTTTTCATGTAGTTTGATACCTGATTTGCACAAACAATTACATGAGTGTAAAGGGTATGCCACACTAAACAATATCGCTAACGGGATCGCTAAAAAACGTCACTATTTAGCGATCCTGTTAGCGATGTTGTTCAGTGCGGCAGCTTCCAGCGACGAGCTTCCTGCTGTGATCTCGCTCGTCGCTGGAATCGTTCCGGACCCTATTTTCTCGTCGGCGCTCCCGCTGGGTAAGTATCTAATCGCTGTGTGGCACCTTTTCTTAGCGATTTAGCGGTACTTTTGTACCGCTAAAGTCGTTAAGAAGATCGCTAACGGGATCGCTAAATGCGGCAGCATTTAGCGATATAGAAACAATCCCGCTAGCGATCGCATTAGTATGCGTCGTTATTGTGATCGCTAGCGGGATTGTTTAGTGTGGCAGTACCAAGCGTGTGCAAAATTTCACACCTGTAGGGGTTAATTAAAGGTGTAAATTCGTAGCAAAAAAGTCCGTTTTTTTTACAACGAATTTACACCTTTAATTAACCCCTACAGGTGTGAAATTTTGCACACAGCCACTCATGTAATTGTTTGTGCAAATCAGATATCAAACTACATGAAAAGACATGGTTAACTCTATGTAAACCAAGTGTCATTTCATGTCGGGTGCTTCTGTCTTTTCACAAAGCCGACTTTACCCGGCAATTGAATCAGAGGCTATTTTACTATGTAGAAGTGTATAAACTATAAATATATGTATATATATATGTCACAATGACATGTATATATATATATGTATTCTATGTGTGTATATTTAGTGTTTACAAGGAAAGAATGGGGTTTTTTTAGTTACGATATTTTGTTCCCATAGACTTACATTGGATTTCCGGTACCGGTATCGGGTATCGCCGATATTTTAATGGTATCGGCGATACCATTCCGATTCCGATACTTTTGGTTATCGGAAAGTATCGCTCAACTCTACAGACAACCAATTTAATCAACCAAATTAACATTTATTTTATGAAAATGTTTAATAACATACTTTTTTCAATGTGAAATAAATCTTTATTAACTTTTTTTTTCAATGTGAAATAAATCTTTATTAAAAGTTTTTTTCAATTTTAAATAATTTTTTTTTGGCATATTTTAAAAAAGAAAATTTAACAAACATATTTACAAATTGGTGTAGTGTGGGGTGGAGATACTACTGGAGGGGCTGTGGGACCCTTCGACAGTGGGAGTGTGGAGAGCGGACTGGGATGGTGGTGGGGAAGGATCAGGTAAAAGAGGTGAAGGGGTGGAAAAAGAAATTGAACGAGTGGAGAGGTGGGAGGCAGAACAGGTGGGTGGTGGAGAGGAGGATTGGGAAGGGAGTAGAGGAGCAGATGTGGTTGGGAACTGGTACTGGGAAGGATGTTGGTATGGGGCAGGTTGTTGGAAGTGGGGAGGTTGTTGGAAGGTGGGAGGTTGCTGGAAGTGGGGAGGTTGCTGGTATTGAATGGGAGGGGGAGGAGGGACGGTGGCTGGAGGGGGGGCAGATGTGGGAGGAACGACTGGGGTGGGTAGAGGAGGTTGGGAGGTAACCTGCGCTAGAGCAGCGTGGCAAGTATGCATTACATGCATCTGCTGGCTAGGAGATAGCGTATCCATGCGCTCGGCTACAGACCGGAAAAAACTATGGTTTGGCGAAATTCTTGCTTCTGAATGCATCGTTTGCAGAATTGTCTTAACCTCCAGAATGCTGGAGTTGAGCTGATTAAAGCCTGCAGACAGTTCTGAAACGATGCATTTAGATGCAAGAATTCGAGCGCATAGCTCCTTTCTTGACCCCTCTGCTGCAGCCGCCCAGTAGCCACAGGTGTACTAGAAGTGGCAGCGGCAGAAGAGTGGGGTAAGGGGAAATCTATCTCCTTACCAGTAGCCTCATGCAATGCACTCGGCCACGATGCTCCAGCGCTGGTGGAGGGGACAGAGGGCTCACGTGTCTGGGAAGGCTGGGAAGGTGCGGATGGGCCGGGGCTGTCAAAGTGTCTCTCGGTGGCGGACTCCTGAGGGATCGCTCCAGAAGGGTCCAACGCTGCAGGCTCCCGAGTGCTGGTCAACTTTCTGTGGAGTAAAGAGAAAAAATACAATTAATATACTGTATTTGAATGGCCCTGGCAGAAAAAAAAATAGTAAGACATGTTAGCATTTTTTTTTTACATGGGGTGTGTAATATTTACCTTCTGGTGACCATTGTTACCCGGAGGAACGACAGGGCTTCTGCGTACTTGTACTTGCTCCTGCGTCCTCCAGATCCACTCGGGGCCCACATCTCCTTGTTGAACTCCTTCTTGACGCGATCCCTCACAGACCGCCACCGTTTCACAATTTTCTCTCCTGAAACGAGAAAGCACAAATTGGTTAGTATACAACATCAGTGTTTCCCAAACTCCAGTCCTCACAGCCCCCATGGGTTATGTTTTCAGGATTTCCATAGTGTTGCACAAAAGGAAATCCTGAAAACATGACCAGTGGGGGCCACGAGGACTGGGGTTTGGGAAACACTGCTTTACATCCAGCAACCTGAACTGTGTATACTTACGCATTTTACTCCGGGCCCGAGCATCGAGGTCCTCCCAGCCTTCCACAAGTTGATTGAAGATTTCCTCCCAGAGCCGACGGGTCACTATGACATCAGCATGGCGGCGGTCCCCCATGTTCCACAGCGGCTCCGTTTCTCTGACCAGATCAATGAAGAGGTCCACGTTGAGAACCCCCTCCTCACCGTCCGAGTCGGGAGCACGCTGTGAAGCCTGTTAAAGAAAAAGAGAAAAATATACATTAGTCTCCAAACTACCAAGGAAAAAAAAATAAAATATAAAAAATAAATACTTACATGATGGTGACCGCCGCGTCGCTCACGCCGACGACCCTGGGAGGCACTGCGAGGATCTCTTTGCCGAGCACCAGATGCAGAAGACTATAAAAAAAATAAAAATAATTATGTGCTTGGATGTAGGCATATGTGTTTGGGTGCAGTGTGATGTCTGTACTAAATTGTTTTCTATGTGTTGTGTGTAGTGTGATGTTGTGTTTCAGCGATGCATGCAGGAAACTTACGAATTGCGAGCCCACTCCGGGTATCTCTCCACCCCTTCGTTCTTCTTCTGGGAGCTCCTCTTCAGCTTCAATTTCCTGGTATAAATAAAAAGTAATGCAATTAATATATAGATCACAGAGATGGATTGTGAAAAAAATCACGGCGCTGTGGAGTAAGTATATAGCACCCCCCAGAATCGGATTTTCTTCAGGGTCTCGGCTACCCCAGAGAACATGATTCGGGTCGGTTTTTACTGACCCTGCTTTTGCGATTGCCGTTATTAACCATATAATGGCGACCGCAAAAAAAACAAACAAACCGCGATTCTGCATTTAATTTCTCTCTCCTCTGATGTGATCGCACATCAGAGGGGAGAGAAATAGGGTCTAACGATCTGTCCCCTGTACCTCCCGGTGTCCCCCCGTCCTCCCACAGCTCCCGGCGTCTTCTTCCTGGAAAGAAAATGGCCGGCAGATTCATTCATCTTATGCAGGTAGTTTGATCATTGCAATAAACGTTATCACAGTGATCAAAATAAAAAAAATTGTAAATAAACCCCCGTTTATCACCCCCTTAGTTAGAGAAATATAATAAAATAAAGAAAATATATTTATTTTCATTTTTCCATTAGGGTTAGGGTTATAATTAGGGTTAGGGTTACAATTAGGGTTGGGATTAGGGTTAGGGTTGGGATTAGGGGTGTGTTAGGGTTGGAGCTAGAATTGAGGGGTTTCCACTATTTAGGCACATCAGGGGGTCTCCAAACACGACATGGCGTTCAAAAAGTCAAATGATGCTCCCTCCCTTCCGAGCCCTGCCGTGCACCCAAACAGCGGTTTACCCCAACATATGGGGTATCAGCGTACTCAGGACAAATTGCACACCAACTTTGGGGTTCTAATTTCTCCTGTTACCCTTGGGAAAATAAAAAATAGCTGGCTAAAAAATAATTTTTGAGGAAAAAAATGATTTTTTATTTTCACGGCTCTACGTTATAAACTTCTGTGAAGCACTTGGAGGTTCAAAGTGCTCGCCACACATCTAGATAAGTTCCTTAAGGGGTCTAGTTTCCAAAATAGGGTCACTTGTGGGGGGTTTCCACTGTTTAGGCACATCAGGTACTCTCCAAAGGCGACATGGCGCCAGCCAATTCTGCGTTGAAAAAGTCAAACAGCGCTCCTTCCCTTGCGACCTCTGCCGCACGTCCAAAAAGTGGTTTACCCCCACATATGGGGTATCGGCGTATTCATTTTCTCTTTTAACACTTGTGAAAATAAAAAAAAATTGGTTCTGAAGTAAATTTTTTGCAAAAAAAAGTTAAATGTTAATTTTTTCTTTCCACATTGCTTCAGTTCCTGTGTAGCAAGTAAAGGGTGGATAAACTTCTTGAATGTGGTTTTGAGCACCTTGAGGGGTGCAGTTTTTAGAATGGTGTCACTTTTGGGTATTTTCTATCATATAGACCCCTCAAAGTGACTTCAAATATGATGTGGTCCCTAAAAAAAATGGTGGTGTAAAAATTAGAAATCGCTGGTCAACTTTTAACCCTTATAACTTCGTAACAAAAAAAAATTTGTTTACAAAATTGTGCTGATGTAATGTAGACATGTGGGAAATGTTATTTATTAAGAAATTTGTGTGACATATCTCTCTGATTTAAGGGCATAAAAATTTAAAGTTTGAAAATTGATACATTTTCAAAATTTTCACCATATTTCCGTTTTTTTCATAAACGCAAGCCATATAAATTTTTTTTACCACTAATGTGAAGTACAATATGTCACGAAAAAAAAATCTCAGAATCAGCGGGATTCGTTAACCCCTTCACCCCCAAGGGTGGTTTGCACGTTAATGACCGGGCCAATTTTTACAATTCTGACCACTGTCTCTTTATGAGGTTATAACTCTGGAACGCTTCAACGGATCTTCGCAATTCTGAGACTGTTTTCTCGTGACATATTGTACTTCACGTTAGAAGTAAAATTTCTTCGATATAACTTGCGTTTATTTTTGAAAAAAACGCAAATATGGCGAAAATTTTTAAAATTTTGCAATTTTCAAACTTTGAATTTTTATTCCCTTAAAACAGAGAAATATGTCACATAAAATAGTTAAGAAATAACATTTCCCACATGTCTACTTTACATCAGCACAATTTTGGAACCAAAATTTTTTTTGTTAGGAAGTTATAAGGGTTAAAAGTTGACCAGCGATTTCTCATTTTTACAACAAAATTTACAAAGCCATTTTCTTTAGGGACCACCTCTCATTTGAAGTCACTTTGAGGGGTCTATATGGCAGAAAATACCCAAAAGTGACACCATTCTAAAAACTGCACCCCTCAAGGTACTCAAAACCACATTCAAGAAGATTATTAACCCTTCAGGTGCTTCACAGGAACTAAAGCAACGTGGAAGGAAAAAATGAATATTTAACTTTTTAGCCACAAAAATGATCTTTTACAAACTTTTTTTTTATTTTCACAAGGGTAAAAGGAGAAAATGGACAGATAAGGTTGTTATGCAATTTCTCCTGAGTACGCCAATACCCAATATGTGGGGGAAAACCACTGTTTGGGCACACGGCAGAGCTCGTAAGGGAAGGAGCGCCGTTTGACTTTTTCAAACTAAAATTGGCTGGAATTGAGATTGGACGCCATGTCGTGTTTGGAGAGCCCCTGATGCGCCTAAACAGTGGAAACCCCCACAAGTGACACCATTTTGGAAACTAGACCCCCTAAGGTACTTATCTAGATCTGTTGTGAGCACTTTGAAGTCCCAAGTGTTTCACAAAAGCTTATAATGCCTGGGTGTGAAAAAAAAAAAAAAAACAATTTTCCACAAAAATGATTTTTTAGTCCCAAATTTTTGAATTTTCCCAAGGAAATTGGACCCCAAAAGTTGTTGTCCAATTTGTCCTGAGTACGCTGATACCCCATATGTGGGGGGGGAACTGTTTGGGTGCACGGCAGGGCTTGGAAAGGAAGTAGTAACGTTTTGGAATGCAGACGTTGATGGGGGTCATGTTCCGTTTGCAGTGCCCCAGATGAGCCTAAACAGTGGAAACCCCCCACAAGTGACCCCATTTTGGAAACTATACCCCCTAAGGAACTTATCTAGATCTTTGGTGAGCACTTTGAACCCCCAAGTGCTTCACACAAGTCTATAATGCCCGGGCATGAAAATAAAAAATCCTATTTTTTTCCCACAAAAATTATCTTTTAGTCACTAATTTTTTATTTTCTCAAGGGTAACAGGAGAAATTGGACCACATAAGTTGTTGTCCAATTTGTCCTGAGTACGCTGATACCCAATATGTGGGTGGGAACCACTGTTTGGGCGCACGGCAGAGCTCGGAATGGAAGGAGCACCATTTGACTTTTTCCAACCAAAATTGGCTGGAATTGAGATTGGATGCCATGTTGCATTTGGAGAGCCCCTGATGTGCCTAAACAGTGGAAACCCCCCACAAATGACCCAATTTTGGAAACTAGACCCCCTAAGGAACTTTTCTAGATCTTTGGTGAGCAATTTGAACCCCCAAGTGCTTCACATAAGTTTATAACGTAGAGCCGTAAAATTTAAAAATCATATTTTTTCCACAAAAATGATCTTTTCACCCCAATTTTTATTTTTCCAAGGGTAACAAGACTCCAAAAGTTATTGTGCAATTTGTCCTGAGTGCGCTGATACCCCATATGTGGGGGTAAACCACTGTTTGGGTGCATGGCAGAGTTTGGAAGGGAAGGAGCGCCGTCTGACTTTTTCAACGCAGAATTGGCTGGACGCCATGTCGTGTTTGGAGAGCTCCTGATCTGCCTAAACAGTGGAAACCCCCATAAATGACGCCATTTTGGAAACTAGACCCCTCAAGGAACTTATCTAGATGTGTGGTGAGAACTTTTAACCCCAGGTGTTTCACTAAAGTTTATAACGTACAGCCGTAAAATAAAAAATCTTTTTTTTTTTTACAAAAATGATTTTTTCGTCCCCAATATTTTATTTTCACAAGGGTAACAGAAGAAATTGGAACCCAAAAGTTGTTGTCCAATTTGTCCTGAGTACGCTGATACCCAATATGTGGGAGAAAACTACTGTATGGGCGCACGTCAGGGCTCGGAAGGGAAGTAGTGACGTTTTGGATTGCAGACTTTGATGGAATGGTCTGGGGGCGTCATGTCGCATTTGGAGAGCCCCTGATGCGCCTAAACAGTGGAAACCCCCCACAAGTGACCCCATTTTGGAAAATAGACCCCACAAGGAACTTGTCTAGATGTGTGGTGAGCACTTTGAACCCCGAAGTGCTTCACAGAAGTTTATAACGCACAGCCGTAAAAATAAAAAATCCTTTTTTTTTTTTGCAAAAATGATTTTTTTGCCCCAATATTTTATTTTTACAAGGGTAACAGGAGAAATTGGACCCCAAAAGTTGTTGTCCAATTTGTCCTGAGTACGCTGATATCCAATATGTGGGAGAAAACTACTGTATGGGTACACGTTGGGGCTCGGAAGGGAAGTAGTGACGTTTTGGATTGCAGACTTTGATGGAATGGTCTGGGGGCGTCATGTCGCATTTGGAGAGCCCCTGATGCGCCTAAACAGTGGAAATCCCCAACAAGTGACCCCATTTTGGAAAATAGACCCCACAAGGAACTTATCTAGATGTGTGGTGAGCGCTATGAAGCCCCAAGTGCTTCACAGAAGTTTATAATGTACAGCCGTAAAAACAAAAAAATATTTTTTTTTGTACAAAAATGATATTTTCGCCCCCAGTTTTTTATTTTGCCAAGGGTAGCAGAAGAAATAGGACAAATTGCACAATAACTCTTGGGGTCCAGAGTACGCTGATACCCCATATGTGGGGATAAACTACTGTTTGGACGCATGGCAGAGCTGAGAAGTGAAGGAGCACCGTTTGACTTTTTCAACGCAGAATTGGCTGGAATTGAGATCAGACGCCATGTCACATTTGGAGAGCCCCTGATGTGCCTAAACAGCTGAAACCCCCCAATTCTAACTCCAACCCTAACCCCAACACACCCCTAACCCTAGTCCCAACCCTAACCACAAACCTAACCCTAACACACCCCTAATCCCAACCCTAATCCTAACTTTAGCGCCAACCCTAACCCTAACTTTAGCCGCAACCCTAACCCTAATGGGAAAATGGAAATAAATACTTTTTTTAATTTTATTATTTTTCCCTTACTAAGGGGGTGATAAAGGGGGGTTTGATTTACTATTTATAGCGGGTTTTTATGATTGGCAGCTGTCACGCTAAAAGACGCTTTTTATTGCAAAAATAGTTTTTGCATCATCACATTTTGAGAGCTATAATTTTTGCATATTTTGGCCCACAGAGTCATGTGAGGTCTTATTTTTTGCGGGACAAGTTGACGTTTTTATTGGTACCATTTTTGAGCACGTGACGTTTTTTGATCGCTTTTTATTTCGATTTTTGGGAGGTTAGAATGAACAAAAATCAGCAATTCATGAATTTCTTTTGGGGGAGGCGTTTATACCGTTCCGCGTGTGGTAAAATTGATAAAGCAGTTTTATTCTTCGGGTCAGTACGATTATGGCGATACCTCATTTATATCATTTTTTCATGTTTTGGCGCTTTTATAGAATAAAAACAATTTTATATAAAAAATAATTATTTTTGCATCGCTTTATTCTGCGAGCTATAACTTTTTTATTTTTTCGCTGATGATGCTGTATGACGGCTCGTTTTTTGCGGGACAAGATGACGTTTTCAGCGGTACCATGTTTTTTTATATCGGTCTTTTTGATCGCGTGTTATTCCACTTTTTGTTCGGCGGTATGATGATAAAGCATTGATTTTTTGCTTCGTTTTTTTTTTTTTTTTTTTAAGGGGTTCACTAAAGGGGTTAACTAGTGGGACAATTTTATAGGGGGGGTCGTTACGGAAGCGGCGATACCAAATATGTGTACTTTTATTGCTTTGTTTATTTTATTTACAGGAAGAAGTGAATTTATTGGGGAATATATTTTTTTTTTTTTAATTTATTTTGGTTTTTTTTTTTAAACGTTTATTTTTATTTTTTTTAACTTTTTTACTTTGTCCCAGGGTGGGACATCACTGTATTTTGTCAGATCGCTGGTGTGACAGTGTGCACAGCACTCTGTCACACCAGCGATCGCTCAGGCAGTGCAGCAGGCTTCTCAGTGCCTGCTCTCAGCAGGCACTGAGGAAGCCGCCTCCCTCCAGGACCCCGGCGCCATCTTGGATCCGGGTCCTGGGAGGGAGGAAGCCCTCAGAACAGCGCGATCACATCGCGCTGCTCTGAGGGTCTCAGGGGGGCGCGCAGGGAGCCCCCACCCTGCGCGATCCTCCCCTGTGCCCCCAGTACACCGCGATCATGTTTGATCGCGGTGTGCAAGGGGTTAATGTGCCGGGAGCGGTCCGTGACTGCTCCTGACACACAGTCATGGGTGTCAGCTGTGATAATCAGCTGACACCCGGCCGCGATCGGAGCGCGTCCAATCGCACGAGACGTACTATCCCGTCCATGGTCATACGGGCCCAGGTACCATGGACGGGATAGTACGTCCGATGGCAGTAAGGGGTTAATATCATCCTTGTCTTGTCCTCCGACTTTCCTTATGACTGCTGGAATGAGGATAATCAGGGGAAATGCATATGTCAG
Organism: Oophaga sylvatica; assembly: GCA_033576555.1. NCBI lineage: Eukaryota > Metazoa > Chordata > Amphibia > Anura > Dendrobatidae > Oophaga > Oophaga sylvatica. The sequence continues at coordinate 398,276,252 of JARQOD010000004.1, forward strand.
GTTCTGAGTCCATGGGGGCATAAAGGCGTCCAGGACCAGAGGTTCCCCCTGGGGTCTAGAGAACAGAATTCTTCCACTTTTTTGTTTTTGAAACCGGCGAACAGGTCTATGTCCAGGGTTCCCCACATCTTTACAATCTGCCGGAAAATGAACTGATTTAGGACCCACTTGCCCTATCTCAACTGAGTTCTGCTCAGAAAGTCTGCTTTTTTGCTCTCTTCCCCGTGAATGTGTAATACGGAGAGGGTTAGTAGATTTTCCTCTGCGAGGCTGAGGATTTTGGTGGAGGCATTCATTAGGGCTCGGGACCTTGTTCCCCCCTGATGGTTTACATAAGCCATCGTCACCTGGTTGTCCGAGAGTATGCGAACATGACCCGTAGTGAAGGTAGAAAGTGTGATAGTGCGTAATCTACCGCCCACAGTTCTTTCTGGCTTGAGGCCTCTAGTTCTTGACCCCTCCTTTCCCCCTGAGCAAACCTGTTGTCCATGTGTGCTTCCCATCCCATGGGACCTACATCTGTGGTGACTACGTGTGATATTTTTGTTACCCAGGGGATCCCCTTGGATAGGTTAATATTTTCCCACCAGGCTAGGGAATGAATAGTTCTTGAGTCTAGGGTTATGTGACCTTTTAAGTGACCCTTTAATACTGACTGGTTTGCTAGTATATCCCATTGGAGATGCCTTGTAGGTACAGTCATGGCCAAAAGTTTTGAGAATGACACAAATATTAATTTTTACAAAGTCTACTGCTTCACTTTTTCTAATGGCAATTTGCATATACTCCAGAATGTTATAAAGAGTGATCAGCTTAACAGCAATTACTTGCAAAGTCAATATTTGGCTAGAAAATGAACTTTATCCCCCAAAACACATTTCAACATCATTGCAGCCCTGCCTTAAAAGGACCAGCTAACCTCTTTTCAGTGATTGCTCCATTAACACAGGTGTGGGTGTTGATGAGGACATGGCTGGAGATTAATCTGTCATGATTAAGTAAGAATGACACCACTGGACACTTTAAAAGGAGGCTGGTGCTTGGCATCATTGTTTCTCTTCTGTTAACCATGGTTATCTCTAAAGAAACACGTGCAGTCATCATTGCAATGCACAAAAATGGCATAACAGGGAAGAGTATCGCAGCTAGAAAGATTGCACCTCAGTCAACAATCTATCGCATCATCAAGAACTTCAAGGAGAGAGGTTCCATTGTTGCCAAAAAGGCTCCAGGGCGCCCAAGAAAGACCAGAAAGCACCAGGACCGTCTCTTAAAAGTGTTTCAGCTGCGGGATCGGGCTACCAGCAGTGCAGAGCTTGCTCAGGAATGGCAGCAGGCAGGTGTGAGTGCATCTGCACGCACTGTGAGGCGGAGACTCTTGGAGCAAGGCCTGGTCTCAAGGAGGGCAGCAAAGAAGCCACTTCTCTCCAGAAAAAACATCAGGACAGACTGATATTCTGCAAAAGGTACAGGCAGTGGACTGCTGAGGACTGGGGTAAAGTTAATTTCTCTGATGAATCCCCTTTTCGATTGTTTGGGACATCAGGAAAACGCCTCATTCGGAGAAGACAAGGTGAGCGCTACCACCAGTCTTGTCTCATGCCAACTGTTAAGCATCCTGAAACCATTCATGTGTGGGGTTGCTTCTCAGCCAAGGGAATCGGCTCTCTCACAGTCTTGCCTAAAAACACAGCCATGAATAAAGAATGGTACCAGAAGTCCTCCAAGAGCAACTTCTCCCAACCCTCCAAGAGCAGTTTGGCGATCAACAATGCCTTTTCCAGCATGATGGAGCACCTTGCCATAAAGCAAAGGTGATAACTAAATGGCTCAGGGAACAAAACAGAGATGTTGGGTCCATGGCCTGGAAACTCCCCTGATCTTAATCCCATTAAGAACTTGTGGTCAATCATCAAGAGACGGGTGGACAAACAAAAACCTAAAAATTCTGACAAAATGAAAGCATTGATTGTGCAAGAATGGACTGCTATCAGTCAGGATTTGGTCCAGAAGTTGATTGAGAGCATGCCAGGGAGAATTGCAGTAGTCCTGAAGAAGAAGGGTCAACACTGCAAATATTGACTTGCTGCATTAACTCATTCTAACTGTCAATATAAGCTTTTGTTACTCATATGTTTGCAATTATATTTCTGTCTGTGATAAAAACATCTGTCAAACACACACATAAAAACCAGAGGGCAGCAGATCATGTGAAAATATAATATTTGGGTCATTCTCAAAACTTTTGGCCATGACTGTAGTTGTGCCCACTGGACTGGTAAGCAGGCGGAAAAGGACCCCATCAGTGACATTGCTTTCCTTAGAGTCATGGAGGGGTTTTGTATGGCTTTTGCCACCATCTGCACAATTTTACCTTTCTTG
>JARQOD010000004.1:398278733-398313454 GCA_033576555.1 Oophaga sylvatica
GTCCCCCAAACTGAATTCCACAAAATGACGCTAAATGGGGGCGGCCCCTTTTATATCCATTCTGACATCATTTCACATCCAATCACAGCCATGCCATTAGTTAACTGACCGCAGCAGTACAGGATGTCCCCACACTTCTTAGGATTCCTCTTTGGCTGACTAAAACACATTGCCCCCAAAAAAAAATATGGAATTTTTCCGATTCCTATACATTATGGAAAATAGGGAACTAATATCAAAATCCGATACAGCGAATACGGCCGATACCCGATACTTGGGGTATGGGAATCCTCAACTCTACTCATTTGTATATCCATATAAAACTTCAAATAGGGGTTTTTAAAAAGATTTTTTTCCCCGCCCTGTCTTTCCATTGTATAAAGCCAGGGCTGTACAAAAGGGGGAAAAAGGAGGAGAGAAGGGAACAAACATTTGGGAAAGCCTGAGTGACTGGGACAAAAATGAAAAAGTCTAAGCCACTGCAAAGAATAACCGGGGTTTAACAATTAACCCTTTTCACGCGCAGCCCATTTTCGTTTTAAACGTTTCTGTTTTTTTGCTCCCCGCCCCCAAACTAAACTTTTTTATTTTTGGCTATGGGCCATTGAGGCTGTTTTTTCAGACGAGTTGTTTTTTTAAAACGACACCATTGGTTTTTACCAATCTGAACTGGAAAGCGGAAAAAAATTCCAAGTGCAGGGAAATTGAAAAAAGTGCAACCCCCACCACTTTTTTTTTTTTTTTTTTTTTTGCCTTGTTCACCAAATCTAAAACTGCCATATGATTCCCCCAGATATTAAGAGTTCGTAGATACCAAACATGTAAGGTTGTTTTTTATTTAAGTGATAAAAAAATCTAAATTTGTTAAGGGTTAAAAAAATGTGACATTTTCCGAGACCCGTAGCGTCTCCATTTTTCATGATCAGGGGTTGGGTGAGGGCTTATTTTTTTGCATGCCGAGCTGATGTTTTTATTGATATCATTTTGGTGTAGATATGATCTTTTGATCGCCGTTATTGCATTTTAATGCAATGTTGCGGCGACCAAAAAAAACGTAATTCTAACGTTTTTACTTTTATTTTGCTACGCCGTTTACCAATCGGATTAATTCTTTTATTTTCTTAATATTTTCTAAAACCTTTTTTTTTACTTTACACTAGCTTCAATAGACTCCATGGGAGACTAGAAGCTGTGACCATCTATCACTTGTGCTATGTAGATCAGGTCTTCAGTCCTGCTCTATGTAGCAGAAATGGTCACTTGCTATGAGCGCCGACTGCTGGGCTGCGCTCATAGCAATCCGGCAATGACAACCACAGGGGTCTGCTGCAGGCCCCGAGTTGTCATGTCAACCCATCGGCGACCCGCGGTCATGTGACATGGCGCTGACAGGTGGGATTAGTGACTTGCTTCCAGCACAATCACATTAAATGCCGCTGTCAGAGATTGACAGCAGCATTTAACAGGTTAACAGCAGTGGGTGGATCACGATTCCACCCGCTGCTGTTAAGGGCACATGTCAGTTGTTCAAATCAGCTGACATGTGCCGGGAAAGATCTAGGCTCGACACCGGAGCCCACTTCAAAGGGAGAGACCCGTCATGCAGTACGTGTACGGTGCATGTCGTAAAGGGGTTAGGGGCTTTCCCATGAACAAAGTAAATTTTAATCCATAGATCTTGGAATAATAATAAGTTCCACAATTGAATGTGTTAAATAAAATGTTCCTGTGCTGAGATAATCCTTATAAATGTGTCCCTGCAGTGTACTGTGTAGTGGTCGTGTCTGACCGTACAGGGTCATGGTCTGATCACACCACAGCTCCTGGGGGAAAGCAAAAGAGTATACAGACATGACAGCATGGGGTCACAGCTGATCCTTTCCCTGAGGTAAGACATTTTTTAAAACAAGCAGAAAATGCTTTATCACACAGAAAGATTCCGCTGCGATCCTGTGTTGTAATGTCTGTATACTCTTTTGCTTCCTGGAGTTGTGGTATGATCAGACCATGTTCCCGCAAGAAGTTCAAAGTAATGTTCATTGTAAATCCCTATCTATTTAGTGCCATGTTATAAACAATTTTCTAATATACTTGCATTAAAAATTCCCTATTCTTCCCTAACTACACTAACTGTTTTTCTTTGTTTCCCTACTTCCTTTTTGCAGACGCTTGGTTTCAGAATCCCATTGCATGCTGGGATACTCAAATGAAGTGTCATCAGGGAGCAGAGGCTGCGGTCACTGCCTCGGTCCCTTCCCTCTCCCTGAAATAAAGCGTTGTCAGTGACGCTCGTTTCAGGAACTGGGCTAGTCCCTGCACAATGTGCAATGTGCGCAATGGCAGCACTCACTTTGTTGGCGGCTCAGATTAGAGAGCGTTGTCAGCATACCCAGTGGGCAGAGATCAGTGTCGCCCACCCACAAATGAAGTCACTGGTCTTTGCACGCTGGGTATTCTGACAATGCTCTCTGTTTGATGTCTTGTTAGTGCTGAACTGAGCTGGCAACAGAGAGCATGCTGTCAGGCTATGTGCACACTTAGCGTTTTTTCCGCGTTGTTCCGCGGCATAATTGCTTAAAAAACGGGTACAAAATGCATCTCATGCAATCCTATGGGCTTACGCATTGCTGTGCACATGCTGCATATTTTGTGGAGCGTAATCGCTTCACGTAAAAATAAGCATGTCCATTCTTTAGGCGTAATCGCGGCAATTATGCCGCCATAGGATTGCATTGAAACGCTCACTTTACGCATGTGGCCACCATGCGTGAAGTGAGCGCTTCATGTGCGCTTGGTACCCAGTGTCTGGAAGAGAGGAGACTCATCCTCCAGGCCTTGGGTACCATATTCCTGTCAAAAATAGAATTAAAATAAAAAATATTGATATTCTCACCTTCCGGCGGCCCCCGGAGTCTTCCCGCTCCTCAGCCACGCTGCCAGCATTTTCCGTTCTCAGGGATGCATTGCGAGAATCACTCCAGATGACCTAGCGTTCGAGTGACCGTGACGTCGCAAAGGTCATTCTCGAAAGGCATCACTGGGAACGGAAGATGCTGGCAGCGTGGCTGAGGAGCGGGAAGACTCCGGGGGCTGCAGGAAGGTGGGAATATCAATATTTTTTATTTTTTTATTACTTTTTTACATTACTCATTTAGTAAACAGTTGGTAACACTTGTCAGCACATGCGTGACAAGTGTGACCAACCTGTCAATCAGTTTTCCAAGCGATGCTACAGATCGATCGGAAAAAGCTAGCATTCTGCAAGCTAAAAGCGCTTGCAAAATGCTTGTGTTTTGTGGGAAAATGCATACTAATTACGTATGAGTTTTACCAGCGGCGGGGAGTTGCGCAAATGCTCTGCAAAATTACGGAGCGTTTGCGCAATGTGTGCACATAGCCTCATTGTGCACATTGCACAGTGACAGACCAGGGACCAGGGCCGGCGTCAGCACCCGGCATACCGGGCAAGTGCCGGAGCCCTGAGCAGGCAGGGGGGCCCACTCGCTGTCGGGCACCCCGGCACCCATCAGCGAGAGGAGAGCGGTGCCAGCGCCGCCACTGGGCCCCCCTGCTTGCTCAGGGCCCCGGCAGCCGGCCCGGCACAATACTCACCTCTCCCTGTGCCTCCCAATCCGCAGCTCCAGGCACCCTCTGCAGGGCGCCCGCGCTTCCTCTCACAGCAGCGCCGCTGAATTACATCATCATTCAGCGGCCGGCTGTGGCAGAGAGAGCATGGACGCCGGACAGGTGAGATGTGAGGTGCGTGCATGTGTGTGTGTCTGTGTGTATCAGTGTGTGTGTGTATGTAGTGCGGTGCTTTGTGTGTGTGTATGTGAGAGAGTGCTGCGGTGCTGTCTGTGTGTGGTGCTGTATGTGTGATGGTGGTGAGGAGCCGGAGGCAATGACGATGATGATTATGGGGAGGCGATGATGATGAGGAGGCGATGATGATGGGGAGGCAATGATGATGATGGGGAGGCGATGATGATGGGGAGGCAATGACGATGGGGAGGCAATGATGATGGGGAGGCAATGATGATGATGATGGGGAGGCAATGATGATGATGATGGGGAGGCAATGATGATAATGGGGAGTCAATGATAATAATGGGGAGGCAATGATGATGATGATGATGGGGAGACAATGATGATGATGATGGAGAGGCAATGATGATGATGATGGGGAGGCAATGATGATGATAATGGGGAGTCTTTCCACAGCGCCCTTTCCTGAGCCGTAACAGCGCAGAACGCAGCACAGTGCAGAGGAGAGCTCCATAGTTTGTATGGAGCATTATATGGGGACCAGTATCCTGTATGGAGCATTATTTGGGGTCTAATATTCTTTATGGAGCATTATATTTGGCCCATAATACTGTATGGAGGACTATGTGGTGCCCATAATATTGTATGGAGGACTGTACTGTCCGGTCTGTACTGTGCGCTGTGAGGATTTGGCGGCTTCTGAGCTATTGTAGAATTTACAATAGATATCACTCATGTAATGGAAGAAGAGAAGTGTTTGGCATTGTACTATACCCATATTTCTCTGCAGTATCTGTGCATCATGAATCGTGGTCTGTGTTAAAGGGGCCCACTGAGACTCTTTCGCCTGGGGCCCATAAAAACCTGCAGCCGGCCCTGCCAGGGACTACCCCAGCCCCTCAATCAAGCTTCACTTTCTGCCCCCTGATGACGCTTTGTTTGGATATCCCAGCATGCACTGGGAATCTCAAACAAAACATCATGAAAAAGAAAGTAAAAAAAATAAAATCAGCTAGATAGTGTAGATAGGGAATTTTAAATTCAAATCTATTAGAAAATAGTTTAGATTATGGCACTAAATAAATAGAAATTTTGGAGGAAAATTACTTTGGACCGCCCCTTTAAGAACATTGGTACTATTGGGGTCCGGGCCTCTGGGGTAGGTGCTAGCACAAGATGAATAACACAGCACACAGTGATTGAGGAGGATGAGCTTTCAGCATAACCAGGCAGTACAAAGCATTTATTACTAGTCATGTTGGTTCAGTCCCAGGGACAAGCCAAGTTCATGATTATTTTTAATACATTCTAAAATATTTTTACAGCCAAACCCATAATAATGAACATGTGTCAGTAACTTAATGAAACCAGGCAAATATTGAAGCTGGCTATGATGGATGTTTGTATAGTGATCTATATGAAATATAACAATATAGAAGTCATAATAAAGACATCACACCGTGGTGCACAATCTATGCACGCTGCCTATAGCCAGGCTACGGTTCCCTCATTTTAGCGTTTTTTGGGTTTCTTTTGGCCAGGGACTGTGTTGACCTCCTGAGGTAACATGAAATATGAGTTCTGGAGGGTCATACTACTAAGAGGATTATCAGGGCATAACTCGGCACATGAAGCGGATCATTATGTACTAATGCGTTCAGCTGCTGTTATAGCAGAGAACAAACTCAACTTATAAATCGCCCAGTAAATTAGCTCCTTCCAGAAACATTTCACAAGACTAATCTACTAACGTTATCGATACCTCGAAATACTACACTAATGTGAGACACAATCATACGAAGTGTTATAACTCACACTTTCTGAATAATGCAGCCAAGACCTTGTCTGACAATCCATTCACATCCTCCTGACATCTCTGGTGCCCCATATTTAGGACTCCTCTCTAATCAGACGCAAGTAAGAGATCACGAGGTATGAATTTGTATTTCTCCATTGTAGTTTATAAAGAATGTGAAACACTTTGCTGTTTCTGTTACATCCATAAAGTACAGTGGAGATAGCCTTGCCTGTGCCACATAGGGGAACAAGGGACCAACATTTTCACATCAGTGGAAGTTTCTCAACAAAACTCTACTGGTCACATTTTTATAGCATATATTGTCTGTCTTAGATGTCTTAGTTGTATCATGGCCCTTGGCAGTGATAGGATTTGACAATATCACCCTCGGACAAAAAAAAAGTTGGCCACCTTAGTTCTAAGCAATAGTCTTAAAACAAAATACATGGTGTGTACCAATGTTTCGACACTTTTTAAGGTGCCTCAACTACGCCATTGCTTATTATAAAAGCATCCTGCCCTCTTTTATATGTTATTATAGTATCTGTATAGTATACTATAGTATAGTATCATTACTACCTTTTATGGTAGGGGTATTCCAGTCTGACTGCTCTAACTGCAAAGAACCCTTTCCTATATAGCTGCCGGAATCGCCTTTCCTCCATATGTAATGACTCCCCATTGTCTTTTGTAAAGTCCTTGGATGACTTAAGTATATGAGTTAGAGATTCTAGGTAAGCACCTGTTCACACTTAGTTTATGTTTGGATGTGACAGTCAGTTTTTTTTAAATTTGTATTCATTAGCCTTCTGACTGAGCACTCCGCCTCTTAGCCTCAGGTGTTTTTAATCGCAGCAGGGCCACTACCCCTCCACAGAGATATAGATTTCAGTCTAAGAGAGGATTCACATTAGGTTCCCATACAGATGAAGACTTTAGTCTAAGAGAGGATTGGCATTAGCTTAGGTCCTGGAAAAGAGAATCGCCTTAACATGGCTTCCAGGTACACATGAATTGGCCAATTTATGTGCAAAGCATTGTAAATTTTTCATATTTCTAATGCAGGATTGCAATTCAATTTCCATATTTCATATTTGCATGCTATGGCGCTACAGAGTGCTGCCTTTTTTGTTCAAGTATATGAGTTGGTGACTCTAGGTAAGCACCTGTTCACACTTAGTTTATGTTTGGATGTGACGGTCAGTTTTTTTAAATTTTTAAGTCATGTGCAAGTCATTAGTATTCTTCACACAACTCTATTATTCACTCCTTTTTTCTAAGCTGAACAAGCCCAACTTTTCCAACCTCTTATCATATGAGAGACCTTCAATCCCTTGTAATAATCTAGTTGCCCACCTTTGAACTGACTCTAACTTCTGAATATCCCTTTTAAAATGTGGAGTCCAAAACTGAATCCCATATTCTACATGTGGCCTCACCAGTGATTTATAAAGGGGTACAGTAAAGATGTATATCTTTGTACCATGTTAGCCAGTAGATAGAAAAATATTTAGAGTTGAGAGTCCTCAGTGGTTGATACCTTTTAATGGCTAACTGAAAAGATGGTAACAAATTGCAAGCTTTCGAGACTACTCAGGTCTCAGTGGCTTTGCTACCAGTGACTTTTTTCAATTGTGTTAATTGATTTCTGGAAGTCGCCAAAAAACAGCCATATCACTTCTCTTAGTCACTTTATGACTTTTTAAGTCTGAAGAGGTCAAAAGAAGCATAAAAAGCGGGAACATGCACAGTAAGCCGCTTTTACATTGTTTTCCATATGTTTACTCTTCTTTCCCTTTTTTTATCACTTTTAGCATCTGAAACCTGCCTGAAAAACACATCATCTGTGCATACCCTAAAGGGTATGCCACACTAAACAATATCGCTAACGGGATCGCTAAAAAACGTCACTATTTAGCGATCCCGTTAGCGATATTGTTCAGTGCGGCAGCTTCCAGCGACGAGCTTCCTGCTGTGATCTCGCTCGTCGCTGTGAATCGTTCCGGACCCTATTTCATCGCTGGCGCTCCCGCTGGGTAAGTATCTTATCGCTGTGTGGCACCTTTTCTTAGCGATTTAGCAGTACTTTTGTACCGCTAAAGTCGTTAAGAAGATCGCTAACGGCGATAGCGTCGTTAACTATATCGCTAAATGTGGCCGCATTTAGCGATATAGAAACGATCCCGCTAGCGATCTCATTAGTATGCAACGCTAACGAGATCGCTAGCGGGATTGTTTAGTGTGGCAGTACCTTAAGAGTGTATTGTTTGGTGTGAGTAAATATTCTCTACTGCCCTCCTCCAGTGGTACAGTCCTGCTCATCGTTATTGGTACCCATGAATGTGGTATATAGCCTAAAAAAAAAAAAGAATCAAGTGAAACAGTTTTTTTGTATAGCGCACTCGTGTTAAATACAAAAGATCAAATGAAAAACAATAATTTAGGAGAAAAAAACAATGGGAGGGAAAAATAGAAAAACCTAAAGCTGGCTGTGATACTGGTATTGGCACCCTTTACGTTAAATTAGTATGGAAATACATTTTGTGTCACCTGTGGTAAATCACAAATGAGAATAACCTGTGCTTAATTGTACATGTAACATGAATTAGCCAATGAATGAGGACTTCAGTGTTTTAAAAAGTCACATGGAAGGCCCAGTTCCTTAGTCACAATTGTGAAAACAAAGGAGCTGTCTGAGGACATCAAAACTGCTATTATTAGCAAACACAAGACTTTCAATGGGTATAAGGCCATCTACAAAGCCCTTGGTATCCCAGTTTCAACAGTGTGTAATGTTATTAATAAGCTTGCCAAGCATATAACCGTCAAGAACCTCCCTGGACGTGGGGGAAAGAGGAAAATTGACAAGAGAGGTCTTTGAAGGTTGGTGCGAATGGTGGAAAAAACACTACAAACTTCCAAAGATCTGAAGGCCAACCAGGAACAGTCATGGGTCATAGTTTCAACAAGTACCATATGCCGCACACTAAACCAAACAGAGCTTTTTGGGCGAAGGCCAAGTAAGAAACCATTGCTGAGGAAAAGACATGAAAAGGAAAAACTGAGCTTTGCCAAAGAGTACCTTGACAAACCACAATCCTTTTGGGAAAATGTTCTGTGGACAGATGAAACAAAAATAGATCTTTTTGGCAATGCAAAGCAACAGTTTACATACGGCAAAATGACGCTTATAAGGAAAAGAACACCCTACCAACAGATAAGCATGGTGGAAGATCCATAATGCTGTGGGGTTGCTTTGCTGTCTGGTACTGGAGGCCTTGACCATGAGACAGGAATCATGAAATCGGAGAATTATCAAGAGATTTTAGAGCAAAATGTCCTAGCCAATGTAAGAAAACTTGGTTTGAGTCGAAGAGTCAAAGCACACATCAAAAAGTACACAGGAATGTTTGAAAAGAAAAAAATGACCATTTCATAATGACCAGCAATGAGTCTTGACCGCATTCCCATTGAAAATCTTAGGGGTGAGTTGAAATCTGCCATTGGGAAAAAGAACCCAGCAAACATTCAAGAGCTGCAAAGGAAGAGTGGGAGAAAAATACCAGCTGAAAGTGCAAGGAGCTGTAGATGGCTACAAGAAAGGTTTGGAAGCTGTCATCAATGCCAAAGGGTGTGTAACCAAGTATTAATTAGGGATGCCTTTATTGCAGCACATGCTGTTTATTATGTTTCTTCTTTGAATTTACAACAATGTTTTATTGTTGTATTACTTTAGAGCACTAATTAAAAAATCCTGAGGATATAACTTTGGTACATTTCCATTTATTTCTGAAGATTGTGTACAGTCTATGAAAAAAATGAAGGGGTGCCATTAATGGTGAGCAGGACCATATTCTCATACAGTATATGGTTTTTAGGAGTTCATCATTCCACAGCCTCCTGTCTTCCTGCTTGGCAGTTTGGACCAGTTGCATTGTCGCCCCAATGGCATGAACTGTGCACTCCCATGGTGCCAGGCACAAGAGGCTTTACCTCTGCGGCATCAGAGAAGCACAATGCCACTGCAGGTGGCTGGATCAAGCCATCCGGATAGCTTCAGAGACGAGCTAGCAAAAGAGCAAATGAGCACTCACAGCTTGTCTACGAAACCAGCCACTTTTGATAGATTGCAGAGGTGGCCTATATCCTAGGCAACATAAGCAGCACACAATAAAAAGGAGATTTTTGTGTACTCACCGTAAAATCCTTTTCTCAGAGACGCTCATTGGGGACACAAGACCATGGGTGTTATGCTGCTGCCACTAGGAGGACACTAAGCAATACATAAGCACAAAAGATTAACTCCTCCTCCTGCAGTATACACCCTCTGTTGGCTCAATCCTGAACCAGTTCGGTGCCAAAGCAGTAGGAGCTCATAACAGAGTGCAATATGTCAACAATTCAAAGAAACAACGAGGCTACAGGCTAAACAAGGGTGGGAGCTGTGTCCCCCAATGAGCGTCTCGGAGAAAAGGATTTTACGGTGAGTACACAAAAATCTCCTTTTCTCCATCGCCTCATTGGGGGACACAAGACCATGGGACGTCCCAAAGCAGTCCCTGGGTAGGAAGCCATAACAGTAGATGAAGCCTCGTGAACCACATGCATAAAACGCTTAAACAGTCAACAGACAACTTACATATGCGCAACAGCTGATTGCAGAATCTGTCTGCCAAGTGCCGCATCTGAAGAAACCTGAGCATGAATTTGGTAATGCTTGACGAAAGTATGAAGACTGGACCAAGTCGCAGCCCTGCACACTTGCTGTGCCGAAGCCTGGTGCCGAATGGCCCAGGAGGCCCCCACAGATCGAGTGGAGTGTGCCTTAATCCCAGCCGGAATAGGCTGACCTTTAACACGATACGCCTCTTGGATCGCCAAACGAATCCATCTGGCTAACGTGGCCTTGGAAGCAAGAAGACCCTGTCTGCGTCCTTCCGGAAGCACAAACAGGGCGTCCGATTTACGGAAAGATGCAGTTCTCGAAATGTACCTTCAGAGAGCCCTCACCAAGTCCAAGGTGTGAAGGGCTTTTTCAGTACGGTGAATCGGCGCCGGACAGAACGAGGGCAAGACTATCTCCTCATTGATATGAAAAGCCGAAACGACTTTTGGTATGAAAGAAGGAGAAGTCCTAAGGACTACCTTGTCCTGGTGAAAAATTAGAAAAGGAGGTTTACAAGATAAAGCTGCCAACTCCGATACCCGTCTGATAGAGGTAATCGCCACTAGGAAGACAACCTTCCAGGAAAGAAGCGATAAGGACACTTCCGGCAAAGGTTCGAAGGGGGATCCCTGTAAGGCACTGAGGACCAGATTAAGATCCCAAGGCTCCAAAGGCCTCTTGTAGGGCGGAGCAAGATGTGACACTCCCTGGATAAAAGTCCTGACCTGAGACTTAGATGCGATCCGCCGTTGGAAAAAGACGGACAAAGCAGAAATCTGCCCCTTGAGGGAGGAGAGAGCTAACCCCGAGTCCATTCCTGCTTGGAGAAATTCTAGAATGGAAGGGATAGAAAAAACCAAGGGGAACGACCTTTGTCCTTACACCAGGAAAAAAATGTTTTCTAGACCCGATGATAAATGCGGGCGGAAGCCGGCTTTCTGGCATTGACCATTGTGGAGACAACTTTGTGAGAAAAACCAGCCTGACTTAAGATCCAGGCTTCAATGGCCATACCGTCAAATTCAGCGCTTTCGAATTGTGATGGTAAATTGGACCCTGTGAAAGAAGGTCCGGACGATCCGGTAATCTCCAGGGAACGTCTGCGACCAGACGCACTAGTTCCGCATACCACGGACGGCGAGGCCAGTCCGGGGCGACAAGAATGAGAGGAACGCCCTCCGCCTTGATCTTCCGAATCACCCTGGGGATTAACGGAAGAGGTGGAAAGATGTAAGGAAGGCGAAATTGACTCCAAGGGAGGACTAGCGCATCCGAGCCAATGGCTAGTGGATCGCGAGATCGACTTATGAAAGTCTGAACTTTGGCATTCAATCTGGATGCCATGAGATCCACATCCGGCATGCCCCAAAACCCGGCAAATGAGTTGAAACATTTCCGGGTGTAGGGACCATTTCCCTGAGTCTAAGCCTTGGCGACTGAGGAAGTCGGCCTCCCAATTGTCCACTCCTGGGATGTGAACCGCGGAGATGGGCTAGCGGTTTGCCTCGGCCCAGCGCAGGATGTGTGATACCTCGAGCATCGCTGTTCTGCTCCGAGTGCCTCCCTGAGGTTGATGTACGCCACAGCCGTAGCGTTGTCTGACTGGATCCGAATGGGACGACCGGCCAGAAGATGATGGAACTGCAAGAGAGCTAGTTTGATAGCTCTGATCTCCAGGATGTTGATCGGGAGACGGGTCTCTGGGAGAGACCAGCGGCCTTGAGCCGTGTGGTGAAGGAACACAGCTCCCCATCCGAGGAGACTGGCATCGGTGGTCACCACCAGCCAATGGACAGGCAGAAAGGATTTTCCTTGATTCAGCGATGAAGCATTTGTCCACCATTTCAGGGAGTTTCTGACTGTGGGAGAAAGACGGAAGTGGCGACCTAGAGACGCAGGGTTCCTGTCCCAGACTGATACTAGCTCCTGTTGAAGAGGACGAAGATGGAACTGGGCGAACGGTACTGCCTCGATGGAAGCTACCATCTTCCCGAGGACCTGCATGGCGCTCCGCAGAGAGTGGGAGCGGCCTAGAGACAACAGGAGCACTCCCCGCCTCAGAGAAGCAATCTTCTCTGGAGGGAGAGATACCAACCCTTGGGAGGTGTCTAGAATCATTCCCAGAAAAGGAATCTTCTGAGAGGGAATGGGAAGAGACTTGTCCAAATTGACAAGCCAACCCAGGCGAGAGAGGGTGTCGATAGTGATCTCGACACTCTCTGCGCAGGCCCGAAAAGTCGGTCCTTTGATGAGTAGGTCGTCCAGGTACGGGAGGACCACCACACCCCGAGAGTGTAAAATTGACATGGCGGCCGCCATGACTTTTGTGAACACTCTGGGGGCGGTTGCGAGACCGAAGGGCAGAGCGGCAAATTGAAAATGATCCTCTCCGACTGCAAAACGCAGAAACCTTTGATGGCCTCTGAAAATCGGAATGTGAAGATACGCATCCTTGATGTCGATAGACGCCAAGTATTCTTTTCTTTCTAGAGATGCGACAACAGAACGGAGGGATTCCATTCTGAAATGGCGGACTCTGATGAATTTGTTTAGCAATTTTAGGTCCAGAATAGGACGCACGGAGCCGTCCTTCTTGGGAACCACAAAGAGGTTTGAGTAAAACCCTTTGAATCTTTCCTTGTGAGGAACTGGGACGATGACCCCGCTGGTACGAAGTATGTTCAGGGCCTGAAGAAAAGGAATTGAGAGATCCTTGGACTTTGGGGGGCGAGATTGGAAGAAACGCCTTGGGGGAGAGACAAGAATTCGATCTTGTAACCGGAGTGTACAAGATCGCGGACCCACCGGTCTTGAACTACCGACCCCCAGACTTTGCGAAACAAGAGTAGGCGGCCGCCTACCTTGTTTGGGTCCCCCATCCCCAGCCAGGAGTCATTGGGAAGATAATTTGCGAGAGGAGGAGCTCCTATTTCCCGCCTGAGAGGATCTGTTTCTCCAGGGCTGAGAGGACCTGGACGATGGTTGTGAGCCCCTGTCTCTGCGAGGTGGACGGGGTGCTCGAGCCGAGGTCGAGGCAGAGGACCAATTAAAGGAGCTACGAAATGGTCGGGAACGACTTTGGTATTGAGACCGAAAAGGCCGATTGATTCTGCGCTGCGGAAGAAATTTGCTTTTGCCACCTGTAGCGTCAGAAATAATCTGATCAAGACGATCTCCAAAGAGACGCCCTGAAAGATAAGGCAGCGAAGTCAAAGTCCTCTTTGAAGCAGCGTCTGCACGCCACTCTCGGAGCCAAAGGGACCTGCGAATGGCGATAGCATTGGCGGCTGTGAGTGCAGCGCAATTAGCTGCATCTAGGGACGCATGAACCATGTAGTCACCTGCCCGAGTAATCTGATAGGCCAGATTACGTGCCTCGGGGGAAGAGGGATATCACTAGTTATTTTAACTAGGTTCTCCGCCCAAGCCACCATGGCCCTTGCTACCCTGGTGGCCGCAAAGGAAGGAGAGAGAGATGCTCCAGCAGCCTCAAAAATCGATTTAGCGAGGTTGTCGATCTGTTTATCTGAAAGGTTCTTAATGGATGAACTATCTGAAACAGAGAGCATGGTTTTTGAAGCTAAGCGGGATACTGGTGGATCTACAACTGGAGATTCAGTCCACTCTTTCGCTACAGTTGCTGGAAATGGGTATCGTGCTTTCAGAGACTTCAGTCCTGAAAAACGTCTGTCTGGACGATCCCTATGTCCCTGAACAATGTCCGTAAATTCAGGGTGATTACTAAACACCTTGTGAGGAGCTTGGCTCTTTTGAAAGAGATAGGATGATTCGGTTGAGACCCGGGTTCTTCATCAGCTTGAGGATTTTATTAATGGCCTCAATGAGAGAATCTAGAGACTCTTGAAACTCTGGCGAGTTGGGGTCATCACCAATGTCCGACTCGTACTCAGAATCGTGATCACTAAGATCTCTGGGAGAGGGGGAGCGAGAGCTTGAGCTCGCCGATGCCAAACCACTAGATGGATTGGGAGATGCATTATGGCGGCGTTTTCTAGACGACCGTTTAGCTGATGCCGTGGGTCGGCCCCTGTCTGATGAGGTCTCTCTGAAGGCTAACGGGCCCCTTTCTGGAAAAGGACGCCCTGGCTAGAAGAGGAGCCGCGGAAAGTATCCAAGGCCCTAGTCAGAGAATCCATGGACTGCGCCAGAAACGCGGGCCACCCTGAAGGACCTGGCTCAATGGGATCAGGAATAGGTAGGACTCCTGAACGGTAGTAGGGGCTCCTGAGCGGAAGAAGCAATGGGCTCTTGGGCACATGATGCACAGAATTGGGAACCATGCTTTGACGGCAGGGAAGCGTTGCATGAAATGCAGGCGGCATATACTACACTGTAGTTTTTGTCAGCCTTTTTAGCGCCCTTTGATTGCGACATATTTCTGCACCTGAGAGCCTGCTGCAGGAGAAGGGTCAAGTGCTGTGTAGGCCTAGTCGCAGCGTGCACTTACCCAGGTCCTGTGTCTGAACCAGGGAAGGAGGATGGCGTCTGCAGCGCTGTCCCACAAGATGGCGCCCGAGATTACAGTAGCGCTTCTCGTATGACACGAGAAGCGCCAGAAGCAGTGGGAGGAGAGGTGGGAAACAGGAGGGAGTCCCATGGCATCTGAAGCCGGCCAATAGCGTGCGAGGTGGGCGGAGACACGTGGCCAGCCCTCCCCCATAGAGGCCTATCCCGGCCCGAAGCCGGGGACTAAATTTATGGCTGCTGCCTATCCCAGGCCGAAGCCGGGGACTAAATTTATGGTTGCGGCCTAACCCGGGGACTAAATTTGAGGCTGGGGCCGCGGCGCGACGGGAAGCGCCGCGGCGCGACGGAAGTGCCGACCCCTGAAGCTGGGCGGCGCAACGCAGAGGCGGCCGCGGTGCGACGCAGAGGCGGCTGCGGCGACAGACGGCCGGTACACATTGCATCCAGGTGCTTGTACTCACTGCGGGGAGAGACCCGAAGATGGAGAAGGAAGGGACCTCCGCAGGGACTACGGCAGATATGGCCGTACTTCCTCAATCCACCGTCCCCTTTGATAGGGGGGTGGAGAGGGATCTTAAAAGCCTCCAGACCGCCACCGCTTTCAGGAGAGATGGTGAGGGGTATCCATTCATGGTGCCACGCCAATCACATCGCCCACATCGAGGGGTATCTCATGGGAGAGCGGCCCTTTCAGGGGATCTGTCGCCCCATGGTAGCGTAGCAGGAGGGGTACGTGGAGGCGACACTCCACGATGCCGCCTGTTGCTGGTTTTTGGGAGATCGTGACTTTTCGTACAAGTCCCGTCGTCCATCCGTGCGTGAAGAAAGCAAAATAATAAAAAGAGGTAAAAAACTGAGAAAAAAAGTGGGGTCTGAGAGCAGACCCTAGTGCCTCCTACAGACACTAAGCAAGAACTGGTTCAGGATTGAGCCAACAGAGGGTGTATACTGCAGGAGGAGGAGTTAATCTTTTGTGCTTATGTATTGCTTAGTGTCCTCCTAGTGGCAGCAGCATAACACCCATGGTCTTGTGTCCCCCAATGAGGCGATGGAGAAATTAAAACATATCTCCGTTCTTGAGAACAGAGGTGATTTTTAAACTGCAAGAAATACAATGCTGGGCAAGAATCCTAGAATACTTTCCCTCCCTATATCAGGCTTCCTTTAGGTTTCCAAGAAATGAACAAACTCTCCAGGTGTTTTCCCCATAATAATAAAGTTTGGAATCACTGAAGTATATAGGATGACATAAGAACAATTACATCAGTACATGAATTCCAAAAAATTCTCATCTGGAACCTCAAGTAGTAGAAAAAGGTCCTGGGATTCCCCTCTTCCAATTGCATGGTGGCTCAGTAGTTACTGTAGCACTGCAGCCTTACAGAGCTGGACAACATATGCAAGGCGTTTATACAGTTTGTTCTCCCCATGTTTGCGTGGGTTTCCTCCCACATTCCAAAGACATACTGATAGGGAGTAGATTGTGAGCCCCAATGGGGACGGTGATGATGATGTCTGTAAAGCGCTGTTGAATTTGATGGCGCTATGTAAGCAAAGCATAATAAATAAATAAAATCAATGCTTGGCTTTTCTCATCATTCCCATAGACTTCAATTCAGATTAGCTGTGAGATTTAGCTGCTAATTAGCCAACTGGGGACAGAGGACCCTTGTTCTCCTGAGATGATCTCCCGCCTATCAGGGATTTACAGTATATCCTGGTAAAATACTTTATTGTATTTATAGTGAACTACACAGAAGAGAATTATGGAAACATTCACTTTGGAGAATCTTGGCGCAGTACTGCCCCACAGTGGATGGGCATCATTATTACATGGAAGGAGGTCTGCAGCACTTTTCTTCTTGGGTCTTTATAACCTTTGATATCTCTAGAATGAAGACCGTTGTTCCATTTTTATACATGATGTCAGTACAGTTACACTTGCATTTTTGTGAAACCGGAGTTTGTGATAGTACTGTAGTTATCATGACTTTACAGGGCAGAGTAAATGCCAGTCTGGTCACATCAGTATGTCTGATCTACAGGTCCTTCTCAAAAAATTAGCATATAGTGCTAAATTTCATTATTTTCCATAATGTAATGATTACAATTAAACTTTCATATATTTTAGATTCATTACACACCAACTGAAATTTGTCATTTCTTTTATTGTTTTAATACTGATGATTTGGCATACAACTCCTGATAACCCAAAAAACCTGTCTCAAAAAATTAACATATTTCAACCGTCCAATAAAATAAAAGTGTTTTTTTAAAAACAAACAAAAAAAAATCAAATAATAATGTGCTTCAATGCGGCGTGGCATGGAGGCAATCAACCTGTGACACTGCTGAGGTGTTATGGAGGCCCAGGATGCTTCGATAGCGGCCTTAAGCTCATCCAGAGTGTTGGGTCTTGCGTCTCTCAACTTTCTCTTCACAATATCCCACAGATTCTCTATGGGGTTCAGGTCAGGAGAGTTGGCAGGCCAATTGAGCACAGTAATACCATGGTCAGTAAACCATTTACCAGTGGTTTTGGCACTGTGAGCAGGTGCCAGGTCGTGCTGAAAAATGAAATCTTCATCTCCATAAAGCATTTCAGCCGATGGAAGCATGAAGTGCTCCAAAATCTCCTGATAGCTAGCTGCATTGACCCTGCCCTTGATGAAACACAGTGGACCAACACCAGCAGCTGACATGGCACCCCACACCATCACTGACTGTGGGTACTTGACACTGGACTTCAGGCATTTTGGCATTTCCTTCTCCCCAGTCTTCCTCCAGACTCTGGCACCTTGATTTCCGAATGACATGCAAAATTTGCTTTCATCAGAAAAAAGTACTTGGGACCACTTAGCAACAGTCCAGTGCTGCTTCTCTGTAGCCCAGGTCAGGCGCTTCTGCCGCTGTTTATGGTTCAAAAGTGGCTTTACCTGGGGAATGCGGCACCTGTAGCCCATTTCCTGCACACGCCTGTGCACGGTGGCTCTGGATGTTTCTACACCAGACTCAGTCCACTGCTTCCTCAGGTCCCCCAAGGTCTGGAATCGGTCCTTCTCCACAATCTTCCTCAGGGTCCGGTCACCTCTTCTCGTTGTACAACGTTTTCTGCCACATTGTTTCCTTCCAACAGACTTCCCATTGAGGTGCCTTGATACAGCACTCGGAACAGCCTATTTGTTGAGAAATTTCTTTCTGGGTCTTACCCTCTTGCTTGAGGGTGTCAATGATGGTCTTCTTGACATCAGTCAGATCGCTAGTCTTACCCATGATGGGGGTTTTGAGTAATGAACCAGGCAGGGAGTTTTTAAAAGCCTCAGGAATCTTTTGCATGTGTTTAGAGTTAATTAGTTGATTCAGAAGATTAGGGTAATAGGTCGTTTAGAGAACCTTTTCTTGATATGCTAATTTTTTGAGACAGGTTTTTTGGGTTATCAGGAGTTGTATGCCAAAATCATCAGTATTAAAACAATAAAAGACCGGACAAATTTCAGTTGGTGTATAATGAATCTAAAATATATGAAAGTTTAATTGTAATCATTACATTATGGAAAATAATGAAATTTAGCACTATATGCTAATTTTTTGAGGACCTGTGTATGCAAAGATTTTTTTTCATTCATTTCAAATTTAGCCACATAATTTTATTGGAGATTTCCAAAAATAAGGGTTGGCAACTCTGCATCTTACTCAAAGCTAAATCCACAACCATCACCCCCTGCAGTCATTATGCTGTGAAAATATACAGTACAGACCAAAAGTTTGGACACACCTCATTTAAAGATGTTTCTGTATTTTCATGACT
Organism: Oophaga sylvatica; assembly: GCA_033576555.1. Lineage (NCBI taxonomy): Eukaryota > Metazoa > Chordata > Amphibia > Anura > Dendrobatidae > Oophaga > Oophaga sylvatica. Next base: position 398,297,259 of record JARQOD010000004.1, read on the forward strand.
ATGAAAATTGTACATTCACACTGAAGGCATCAAAACTATGAATTAACACATGTGGAAATATACATTACACTTTACAAAAAAGTGTGAAACAACTGAAAATATGTCTTATATTCTAGGTTCTTCAAAGTAGCCACCTTTTGCTTTATTGACTGCTTTGCACACTCTTGGCATTCTCTTGATGAGCTTCAAGAGGTAGTCACCGGAAATGGTCTTCCAACAGTCTTGAAGGAGTTCCCAGAGATGCTTAGCACTTGTTGGCCCTTTAGCCTTCACTCTGTGGTCCAGCTCACCCCAAACCATCTCGATTGGGTTCAGGTCTGGTGACTGTGGAGCCAGGTCATCTGGCGTTGGACCCATGACTCTCCTTCTTGGTCAAATAGCCCTTACGCAGCCTGGAGGTGTGTTTGGGGTCATTGTCCTGTGGAAAAATAAATGATGGTCCAACTGAACGCAAACCGGATGGAATAGCATGCCGCTGCAAGATGCTGTGGTAGCCATACTGGTTCAGTATACCTTCAATTTTGAATAAATCCCCAATAGTGTCACCAGCAAAGCACCCCCACACCATCACACCTCCTCCTCCATGCTTCACGGTGGGAACCAGGCATGTAGAATCCATCCGTTCACCTTTTCTGCGTCGCACAAAGACACGGTGGTTGGAACCAAAGATCTCAAATTTGGACTCATCAGACCAAAGCACAGATTTCCACTGGTCTAATGTCCATTCCTTGTGTTCTTTAGCCCAAACAAGTCTCTTCTGCTTGTTGCCTGTCCTTACCAGTGGTTTCCTAGCAGCTATTTTACCACTTTCAAAGTTTTCCCAATTTTTCGGACTGACTGACCTTCATTTCTTAAAGTAATGATGGCCACTCGTTTTTCTTTAATTAGCTGCTTTTTTCTTGCCATAATACAAATTCTGTCTATTCAGTAGGACTATCAGCTGTGTATCCACCAGACTTCTGCACAACACAACTGATGGTCCCAACCCCAAGGCCAGAAATCCCACTTATTAAACCTGACAGGGCACACCTGTGAAGTGAAAACCATTACCAGCGACTACGTCTTGACGCTCATAAAGAGAATGCCAAGAGTGTGCAAAGCAGTCATCAAAGCAAAAAGTGGCTACTTTGAAGAACTTAGAATATAAGACATAATTTCAGTTGTTTCACACTTTTTTGTTAAGTATGTAATTCCATGTGTTAATTCATAGTTTTGATGCCTTCAGTGTGAATTTACAGTCATGAAAACACAGAAAAATCTTTAAATGAGGTGTCTCTAAACTTTTGGTCTGTACTGTATATCAATAGCAAATTGTTATCCTGAAATATAAAAAGAGACTGAATAATATGTAATATTTTATATTCCTGGCAGAAGGTAAAAATATAAACATATCTTAGGAAAGTAAGAAATAAAAACCTTAATTTATTATGGGGTTTTAAGTGAAGCAATTCTACAGCACACCTCTGTGGTTCTCTAACAAATCCTTCCTTTGTGCCATTGCAAATGTGTAGTATCGCAAAGAAATGATTAAACCAGCTATTACATCAAGTCTAAGAGATATTAGCAATTAAATGCTTTGGCTACTGAACTCACTTCTAAGCTAGGTCCTATGGGGATACTGTCCTTATTCCTAGGCTTTTTTTCGTGATATGACAATGTTTACGTCTTTAGAGTCTACATTGTATAGAGTGAGCAGTCTTTGGTTTGGGCGGCAAAAAGACGGATTTTGGTAAGAACTTACCTGTAAAATCCTTTTCAGCGAAGGAAGGAGAGACACACTAGTCATTACTAGTGGGTAGGCGGAGCCCAGATGGGATAGACACCTCAGATTAAAAAGAGTGTTGACCGGCCCCTCCAGCTCGGGCTCCTCCTACTCAGCTCTCCAGTCGTACACAAGCTAAGGAAGAGCAAATATCACCAGCGGAGCAACATAACCCCTTCTGAAGGACTTCAGAGAAAAAAACAATGCATATAACAGGCAAAAAACCACACAGTCCCAGGTACTACTCACTGGACCTGACCACTGCGATGAGCTGGCAATGCTGGAAAAGAGCCTTAGCGCGTCGACCTCAGCCCAGATAATCGCTATCAGAGAAGGGTCACGCCGCATCTGAAACACAACAACACACTTCTGCCATGGGAGGGAGCTGTGTCTCTCTTCCTTCCTTCGCTGAAAAGGATTTTACAGGTAAGTTCTTACCAAAATCCGTCTTTCAGCAGCAGATGGAAGGAAGAGAGACACACTAGTCATTACTAGTGGGACGTCCCAAAGCAGTCCAAAAATTAAGGGTGGGAAAAAACCAGAAAAGGCAGAACCCAACAACCTAAGAAAATGCGCAATTAGCGCTAAAACATAAGTTAACGAGAACTTTAAACTACAGCCGCCTGCAGGACCCTACGTCCTAGGGCCGCATCAAGCGGAAGCACTAACGTCCACCTTATAAAATTTTGTAAAGGTGTGAACGGAGCGCCAGGTCGCAGCCCGGCAGAGGTGAGCTGCCGAGGCCCCTTGATGGAAAGCCCACGATGAGCCCACAGCTCTCGTGGAGTGAGCTCGAACCTTAATCGGGCAAGGTTCGCCCTTAAGTCGGTAAGCCTCCAAAATGGCCGACCGGATCCAACGAGCTATAGAGTCCTTGGAAGCTTGTTGACCACGTTGACGACCTGCTGGAATCACAAACAGAGAGTCCGACTTCCGAAAACCTTGGGTAACAGACAAATAGAACTTCAAAGCCCGCACCAAATCCAATGTGTGCAAGGCTCGTTCCTTCGCATTCCTCGGCCCCGGACAGAGTGAGGGCAACACAATATCCTGGTTGACATGAAATTGTGACACCACCTTAGGTAGAAAATCGCCCCGTGTGCGAAGTATTACTCGATCCGGGTGAAACTCCAGGAAAGGAGGCGAGCAAGAAAGAGCCGCCAACTCAGAAACCCTTCTCAAAGAGGTGACCGCCACCAGGAAGGCAACCTTCCAAGAAATCAATGAAAGGTTAACGGAATCCATAGGCTCAAAAGGCCCGTGTTGAAGAGCCTCCAAAACAAGATTGAGCCGCCAAGGAGACACAGGCGCCTTCCGCGGCGGAAACTGACGGGTTACTCCTCGAAAAAAGGAACGTACGTCCCTACGCGAGGCGATAGCCTTCCGAAACAGCAAGGACAGAGCAGAAACTTGACCCTTCAGGGTGCTCACTGCCAAACCCTTGTCCAGCCCGAATTGCAGAAAAGCCAACAAATTGGGAATGGAAAAACTCCTCGGGTTCCTTGAAGAACCCGAACACCACGAAAAGAAGGCTTCCCAAGTCTTGTGATAAATCCTAGTAGTAGCCGGACCTCTGGCAGCTCGCAAAGTGGCAATGACTTCGGCTGAAAAACCTTGACGGGTCAAGATTTCGGTCTCAAGAGCCACGCCGTCAAACGCAGAGACTTCAGGTCCGGATGACGAACGGGCCCTTGGGTTAACAGGTCCAAGCGAAGAGGAAGTGGAAATGGCGGCGCTGCCAGGAGTGACACCAGTGTCGAGAACCACGTCCTCCTTGGCCAATCCGGGGCTATCAACATAGCCGGGACTCTCTCCAGTCTGATCCGACGCAACACCAGAGGAAGCAATGATATCGGCGGGAACACATAGACTAGCTCGAATTGGTCCCACGGAGCCACCAGAGCATCCACTGCCACAGCCTTCGGGTCCTTGTACCTGGACATGAACGTCGGTAACTTGGCATTGAACCTGGATGCCATCAGATCCACTTGGGGAGTTCCCACAGCAGTGCAAAAATTTCCGGATGAAGACTCCATTCTCCGAGATCCATCTTCTCGCGACTGAGAAAGTCCGCCGTGATATTCTGAACTCCTGGAATGTGGATCGCAGAGATGGCTGGTACTCTGGTCTCTGCCCATACCAGGATCCGAGATAACTCCACCATGAGTCTGGAACTCCTTGTCCCGCCTTGGTGGTTGATATATGCGACAGCCGTCGCATTGTCTGTCTGCACTCGGACTGGCAGACCGCTTAAAGGGACCGTCCAGTGTTGGAGGCAAAGGAAAATCGCCCTCAATTCCAGGATGTTGATCGGCAAGACAGACTCCTCCGATGACCATACTCCCTGAGTCCAGAGATCGTTCCAGACACCCACCCAGCCCGTCAGGCTGGCATCGGTGGTTATGACCGACCACTTCGGAGGGAGGAAGGACTTCCTCAGGGATAGCGCTTCCGGACGTAACCACCATCCCAGAGACTCTCGTACCCTGTGGGAGATGATGACACTGCAATCCAGCGAAGCCTGCGATCGATCCCAACGGTTCAGAATGAACCTTTGGAGGGCCCTGGAATGAAACTGGGCAAACGGAATTGCTTCCATGGACGCCACCATCAAACCCAGAAAGCGCATACAGCTTCGAAGGGACATTCCTGTTGAAGACTTCATAACCTGTGCATGTCGAAGGAGACATGCTTGCTTGTCTGGGGGCAGGGATACCACTGCCCGTACCGTGTCGAAGTGCATCCCCAAAAACAGGATTGACTGCGACGGTTCCAGAGACGACTTCTCCCAATTGACCAACCACCCGAAGTCCTCCAGGAGCTGAAGGGATAGATTGCGAGCAGTTACCGCCTCCTCCTTGGAAGACGCCACAATCAGAAGGTCATCCAGGTAGGGAAGAATCGTGACCCCCTGTCTTCGAAGAATCGCCATGAGAGGCGCCAGAATTTTTGTAAAAACTCTGGGCGCTGAGGCCAACCCGAATGGCAGAGCCACAAACTGGTAATGGTCCTGGCCTATGGCAAAACGAAGGAAACGTTGGTGAGCCCTTCCGATTGGAACGTGCAAATAAGCGTCGCGAATGTCGATTGACACCAAAAAGTCGTTCTGCGACAAGGCTGCCACAACGGAGCGAAGCGACTCCATGCGAAATTTTCGGGTGTGGACATGCCGATTCAATCTTTTGAGATCCAGGATGGGGCGAAATTTGTCCTCCTTTTTGGGGACCACAAAGAGGTTGGAATAAAACCCTCTTCCCCTGTCCTCTGGCGGAACCGGTACCACCACACCCTTCTGCAGAAGAAAGTCGACCTCTCGCAGTAGAGCGGCACATAGCTCGGGCTCTGACGGAATGCGAGATTGGCAAAAACTGTTCGGGGGTCGAGAAGAAAACTCTATGAAGTAGCCTGCCGACACAACCCGCGTCACCCAGGCATCCAGAACGCGGGAAACCCAAGTCAATTCGAATTGGAGCAGGCGACCCCCCACTCGAGAGCCCTCGAGTGGGACCCTGGCGTCAATCCGCTTTAGCGGGCTTTTTGTCAGATTCCCGCTTGTCTTGACGGAAACTTTGTTTCCAGGGAGTGCGGGATTTCTGGGAAGTTTTTTTCCTGAAAAAGAGGGACGACCCGATCCCCAAGATGGTTGACCGAACCGTCCTCTGGACCGAAAGGACCGCCGACCACTACCGGTACTAGGCCTGCCAGACGTAGAAGCCACAGTTCTTCGCTGCGGTAAAGCTGCTTCTTTTGCCTTTGCCTTGGCAATCAACTCCGTGAGGTCAGATCCAAATAGCTGACCACCCTTGTAAGCCAAAGATCGCAAACCTTGCTTGGAAACCGCATCCCCGGTCCACTGTCTAAGCCATCAGTGCTCTCCTGACTGTGACCGCCGAGGATTGTGTCCTGGACAGCAGTGACACAGTATCCAGACCTGCATCATAGCCATATCGAATTGCATTCTCCAACAATTCGAAAAGTCCATCTTCCTCGGATAACGGATATTTCCTCCGTAGACGGTCCAACCAGATCAGAGAAGCTTTATAAGCACACATGGATCCTAGCACTGCTCTGAAACCATGACCCGAGGCCTCGTAGATGGATTTTGCCGCCATCTCCGTTTTTCTGTCCAGCGGGTCCTGCAGACTCGCCTTCCCTTTAACAGGAAGTAATGAGGATTTGCTAAGCTGGGATAATGGAACATCCACTTCAGGAGAAGGGATCCAATTATCAATCAACTCCGTAGCACACGGATACAGTGACTCAAAAAGCCGTGTCCCCTGAAAACGTTTGTCTGGACACAGACGCTCCTTCTCCACTGCCTCATTAAGCTCATCCAGGGATGGTAAGGTCGAAAGCGACCTATGCGACTCCTGAAACATCCGGGCCGACTTACCAGGACGTGTAGTTACTTCCTCCGGTAACTTTAACGCCTCCCTCATAGCTTCAATAAAAGCTTCTACACGGCCCGAAAAAGAGGTAGAGTGCCTTTGCCGATCCTCTTTATCCGAATCGGACATCTCTTCCGAACTTGAAGGGGAACCCTCCATACCAGAGATCTCCGAGTCGCTACGTGGGAAGGAAGGCACCGGCCTGTCGCTTCCTGCCATGAGAAGATTTGGCTGACACCCAATAACCTATAAGGTCAGACAGGCCATCAATAGAACGAGTGAGGGCCTCCATTTTGACGTCACTGGGGCCTCCGACTGCTGCACTTGACGCAGTCGAGGTCTGCGTGTCAGATACGCGAGACTGATCCTGTAGCGGATCTGGGAAACGGTCCGCACCTGGGTCCTGATCTGACATGTCCTCACACAGTATATGGCAGGTTAAACCTGTCAGTAACTAGAACAGTGTGGTTTCTTAAAGAAGCAAAACGAACGCTGAAGGGTTAAGCTCTTAAAGAGAGAGCTACCCCAGCTGTCCCCCAATTAAGGGTTAACCGCCTAAGAAGGGGTTAATGTCACAGAAACTCCCCACAACCCGTGTTAATTTAAAGGGTGTGCGAGCCCCAGGTGCCTCTTATGAGGTAGCAGGTGCAGACAGTACAGTCCTCAAGGTATGCCACACTAAACAAACAAACAAAAAAAAATCGCTAAAATATTGCGCTATTTTGCACATCTCAATGAACGCTTATGCGACGTTAAAGACGTCGCTAACTCCTTAGCGGGCGTTCAGTGCGGCAGTACCCCAGGAAGGTGCCCTGCGCTGCGGAGGTGAGGGGGTTTTCAAGCTTCTGCCCTGCTAGGCAGAAGCGACTCACTGAGCTGGTCGCGGTGCTGTTCTCTTCTTAGTACGGGAGGAGCGGAGAGTGAGGAGTCCGAAGCTTGCAATGGCCGCCGCGCTGAAGGAGAGAGCCGGAAGAGAAGGGCAGAGGAGATCCCGCGCTTCCTGCCCGGGAAGCGCTAAGCCACGCCCCCCGCCGGCTTCAAAAAAAGCACGGGACTCAACCTGCGGACAAAAAAAAACACAGTCACCAATCATGCACATGTAACAGCGGCTGCCGCAGCAGTCGCTGAAGCACTCAAACACATTAAAATGTGGAGTACTCACCCAGTCGAGCGCCACAGGGACCCCCAGGGATTTGTGGCGCTGTGCCCATCGCTTCCCCCCAGGGCGGGGAACGCAGTGACCCCAGCAGCGCGGTTTGCGTCCCCGCCAGGGAAGCCATCCTCATCCCCCAGGGCCGGCAGGGTTCTGCAGGGACCACCATACAGGGTAATACAGATCCGCCAAGGGAGAGGTGGGAGTCCAGCAGCGCTGAGACCCCTGAGACCTCAAGACCACTTCTGGTGATCCAAGTCTCTTGTCCGATGAAAATAAAAAATTCTTCTGAGGAGCTGCTTCCAGCAGCGACTATCCTCTCTGACCTCAAATTTTAGACTGGAGAGCTGAGTAGGAGGAGCCCGAGCTGGAGGGGCCGGTCAACACTCTTTTTAATCTGAGGTGTCTATCCCATCTGGGCTCCGCCTACCCACTAGTAATGACTAGTGTGTCTCTCTTCCTTCCATCTGCTGCTGAAATAAGCTGTCAAGTTCCCTTCAAAATAAAGCCACAGAGCAGAAAGCAGCTGTTATTGGAGCTATGCATCACGCTGAGTTCTAAAAAAAAAAAAAAATGTTCTTTCTTTATCGCTTCATTGGGGGACACAGGTTACTATGGGTGTATGTGCTGCTGTCACTAGGAGGCTGACACTATGCAAATTTGGCAAAAGCTGACTCCTCCCCAGCAGTATACACCCACCGACAGGCACAGAGCAACTCAGTTTTTGCTTAGTGTCTGTAGGAGGCGGACCTGGATCTAACACCTGATCCGCAGTCTTTATTCCCATACAGGTTTTTTTTTTTTTTTTTGTTTTATTAACGCTTTCCCTTTGTTTTCCAGATTCATTTCTTCGGGTAACGGTGCAGATCACTCACCCTGTTCTACCCACACTTTAGCGACTGAGAGAGCAGCGTGCGAATAATCCACACTGCCCACTCTCAGACCCGCTGGCAGGACTTGGTCCTCTGTCACCCTCACGGGTGCTTCAGAGGATCCTGGGCGACTAGTCCTTGCTTCGCCCCTCCTCACCCCTCTCCCAGGAGAGGGCTGAGAGGAAGACGGCGGCCACCAGCTGTGGCCTTCCCCCCGACTAAAGGGGTCGATGCCGTCTTCTGCACCGTCAGGAGACGGTGCGGGAAGGAGGATCATCAACAGGACCCTCTGCACCCACGAGGGATCCTGACATCCTCGGCTCCAGCATCGAACACCGGACAGAGATCACACCGGACAGAGGTACCCCCCCCAGCCCAACCTGACCCAACGCCACCGCTGCGCGATCGCTCCGGGACCCACCAGAGGGGGACAGAGTAGACAGCCCCCCCGATAACTACGGCGCAGGGCCGCGCATTTGCCCCACGCTAGTTCGCGCTACACAACAGGGCGCCGCCATCTTGGCCCTCCCTCGCCTCATTGTTCTCGGCCAGACCACTCCCCCTTCCTGTGACGCGCAGGGCTTCCCCGGCTGACGCCCTGACGTCAGACGCCGGCCCGGACACGCCCCCCCACGGAGAAACGCCTCAGCGTCGCGTCCTCAGCGCTAGGAGGGCGGCCCTGCCAGCGCCGGCTCCACCCCATAGGAAGCCAACTCATCGCCCATAAGGCGAGCCAACCAGGGACAAGCGTTCCCCGCCCCCTGGCCGGACACACCCCCTTCCGGCGCTTCCTGCACACCACGTGGACGCTGCAACAGCCTCCAGACTCTGCACGCGTCCACAGCGCCAGCCAGGAGGATCCGTCCCGGCTTCACCCGCCCGCCGGCCTCAGGGGGACACAGCAACCGCAGCTCCCACCGCGATCGCTGGGTACCGGTAAGCGGGGCACTGGTAGGCTCTGCACCGACAGACCCTACCAAAACCCCAGGTAACCCCCACCCAGCACTATAGCCCACCGCGCTAGGCATTAATCGCGCAGCAGCTGACAATAGCGCACGCCTTACCAGGGCCTACCTATGCTCAACCCCGCTGCACACGCTCAGATCCCCACGGTGATCCACTACGCTTTGCCCTTTGTAAGAAAAAGTGGGCCTCAGGCCAAGCGTCCCCCTCTGCTCGTCCTGCGTCCCTACCACCACCACGTCTGCCCATCAGGATGCCACCAACGCCCGGGAGGAGAGCGCCCACACGCCCCCGGAGTGGGCCGTCGCCATGTCTGTCTTTCTCGGACTGGACAAAAATATCGCAGTCCCTCATACAGTTCCTGGAGCGTATGCCACAGCCCTCTGTCGCCACCAGTGCTACGAACGCCACCTACGGCGATTCGCCAGCACCTGACCACAACCCTCACAGAGGCAGAGCAAGGAACAGAACCAGAAAGCGGGTTCGTGCTAGTTCCCCGTCCAGCTCACTGGGCCCATCAGCGGCCCCCAGCCCGCCCAGAGCTACCCGGTCTCCCTCCCCGGAGGCAGACACCGGGTCGGACGTAACATCCCAGGCAGGGTCTGACTCCAAGGACGATCAGCCCTCAGGGACACAGGACATGGTTGATAGCCTCATCTCGGCTATCGTACAAACCCTCGAAATTAAGGAGGACAAGGCAGTCACCCAGGAGACCCCGTCATATTCAAAAAAGTCAAACGACCCTCAAGGGTTTTCCCCAATCACAAGGAGTTCGAGGCTACTACAGCCCGACACTGGGATAACCCCGGAAAGCGCTTCCCGGGAAGGAGACGGCTAGACGTCCTATACCCTTTCAGCTCTGATCTGGTAACCAAATGGTCCGAGCCCCCCAAGGTGGACCCCCTATCTCCCGCCTGTCCTCCCATACGGTTCTGTCCATCCCGGACGCCGCGGCCCTCAAGGACGCCACAGACAGACAGATTGAAGCCCTGACAAAGTCCGCCTTTGAGGCATCAGGCGCATCACTCTGCCCCAACTTCGCCTCCACATGGGTGGCCAAAGCCGTATGGCCTGGGCAACGATTCTCAAACGGGGCGTCGCGTCGGAGGCCCCAAAAGAAGACCTCTACGACCTAGCAGACCAGATTGTTAAAGCAGGCAAATACCTCCTTAACGCTTCCTTGGATGCTGCCGCCTGCTCCGCAAGGGCAAACAGCAACATCACCTGCGATCCGCCGGGTCCTTTGGCTAAGGGCGTGGAACGCGGATCCAGCTTCAAAAAAGTCCCTAACTAGCCTGCCCTTCCAGGGCTCTATGCTCTTCGGGTCCAGACTGGACCAGATCATCTCCGACACCACAGGGGGCAAGGGTACCTCCCTACCCCAATCCAGAACAAAACGGCCCTACAACAGGAAGGGAACACAGCCCTTTCGCCCCTTCCGTACTTTCACCGCCCCAGGCGGCTCCACCCAACAGGACCGACCCCCTTTCCACGGAGACAGAAGGAAACCTTCCTTCAAGTCCACCCCCCACTGGAAAAACAAGAGCCGCCCCCCTAAGCCAACCAATAACAGGAACCAAAGATTCACCCCTAAATGACGGGTCACCCCCACCTGGAAACCCTTCCAGGGTGGGGGGGAAGACTCCTTCGGTTCAAGGACACCTGGCTCTCAGTCGTCGAAGACGCCTGGGTAAGGGAGATCATCACGTCCGGATACAAAATAGAGTTTTCTTCCCGCCCAAAGAGACACTTCTGTGGCTCTCACCCACCAAAACAACCATCACATCGCCCAGGGTTTCTCCGCGCAGTCGCCTCACTGCTGGAAGCGGAAGTGATCGTCCCCGTTCCGCGGCACGACGATTCTCCGGGTTCTACTCAAACCTCTTCGTAGTCCCGAAAAAAGACGGGTCACTTCGCCCGATCCTAGACCTCAAACGGTTGAACCGACATCTTCGGACCCGCCACTTCAAAATGGAGTCCTTGCGCTCGGTAATTACCTCCATGGAGCCGGGGGAATTCCTTTGCTCCGTGGACATACAGGATGCTTATCTACACATTCCGGTCTGCATCCAACACCAAAGGTACCTCCGCTTTGCGGTGCAGGAACACCATTACCAGTTCACATCCCTCCCGTTCGGCCTGGCCTCCGCCCCCAGAGTCTTCACAAAAGTCATGGCGGCGGTCATGGCCATCCTTCGGTCCAAGGGGATTCTCATAATCCCCTACCTCGACGATCTCCTAATCAAAGGTCCGTCTCGCCAGGACTGCAATCAAAGCCTTCAGATCACCCTGAGCACCCTGTCCCGCCTCGGGTGGCTCATCAACCGGGAAAAATCTACCCTGATTCCAGCCCTACGCATTCTTTTCCTGGGCATGGAACTCGACACCGTTCAGGCGCGAGTCTTTCTCCCGGAGGAGAAATACTACTCTATCAGACAGGGGATCAAAGCCCTAAGACGACCGGAACCCTTTCCGCTACGTTTCAGCCTCAGAGTCCTGGGAAGATGGTCGCCTCCATGGAGGCAGTACCATACGCGCAGTTCCACACACGTCCCCTCCAGCTTGCCCTTCTGTCATCATGGGACAAGAATCCAGCGTCCCTAGACCGCCCAGTGATCCTGCCGCCCAAAGTAAAACAGTCCCTTACTTGGTGGACACTGGCCTCCTCCATTCTACGCGGAAGGTCATTTCTGCCTCTCCGGTGGCAGGTCATCACCACCGACGCCAGTCTGCAGGGCTGGGGCGCGGTCTACCAGCATTTCACAGCACAGGGCCGCTGGGGGACACACGAGGCCCGCCTGCCGATAAACCTCCTGGAGATCAGGGCAATCTTCCTGGCCCTACTCCACTGGCAGCCCCCTCAAGGGCAAACCAGTCCGCCTCCAGTCGGACAACGCCACGGCCGTGGCATAATAAATCATCAAGGAGGGACTCGCAGCAAACAGATCATGACCGAGGTAGGGAAGATCCTACATTGGGCAGAACACCACGTCCCTGCCATCTCCGCCGTACACATTCCCGGGGTGGACAACTGGGAAGCGACTTCCTCAGTCGCCAGGAACTGGCAGCCGGCGAGTGGTCACTCAACCCGGCCGTCTTCAACCAAATCTGCCAGAGGTGGGGCGTCCCAGACGTCGATCTAATGGCATCCCGGTCAAACCACAAGGTCCCCCAGTACGTGGCCAGATCCCGGGACCCGATGGCGCTCGGCTGCGATGCACTCGTCATCCCATGGGCCCAGTTCGAGATGCCTTACCTCTTCCCACCCCTCCCCCTGCTTCCACGGGTCGTAAAGAAGATAAAGTCGGAAGGAGTCCCTGTCCTGCTCGTAGCCCCAGATTGGCCACGTCGGGCCTGGTATGCGGAGCTGGTAAACATGCTCTCGGACGTACCCTGGAGACTCCCAAACTGCCCGGACCTTCTCTCACAGGGACCCTCTCCACCCGAATTCTCAGTCGCTCACTTTAACGGCATGGCCGTTGAAGCCGCGGTCCTGAAGAGCGCAGGCTTCTCGGAAAGGGTCATCCAAACTATGATAAGGGCCAGAAAACCAGCGTCTTCCCGCATTTATCACAGGTGCTGGAAGGCTTTCTTCCGCTGGTGCGAGAAGAACAACCTCTTACCTATGACCTTTTCCCTGCCTTCGGTCCTCGCCTTTCTGCAGTCGGGACTGGACTCCGGCCTTTCCCTCAGTACCCTAAAGGGTCAGGTTTCAGCCCTATCCGTGCTTTTCCAGTCCGAACTGGCCTCCTCGCCCCAGGTGAAGACCTTCCTGCAGGGGGTCGCTCACCTAGCGCCCCCCTACCGCCCTCCGATCGATCCCTGGGATCTCAACCTGGTCCTGAGCGCTCTACAGCGTACCCCCTTCGAGCCGATCAAGGACATCCCTCTCACTCTACTCTCGTGGAAGGTAGCCTTCCTGGTCTCCATCACCTCTCTCAGAAGGGTGTCCGAAATGGCGGCCCTGTCCTGCCGGCCCCCCTTTCTGATCCTGCATCAGGATAAAGTGGTCCTCCGACCTGTCCCCTCCTTCCTTCCGAAGGTAGTCTCGGTCTTTCACATCAACGAGGACATCGTCCTCCCGTCACTGTGCCCCTCACCAGCTCATCCCTTAGAAAGATCCCTCCACAAGCTTGACCTGGTCAGGGCGATCCGAATTTACCTTTCTAGAACCACCACCTTTCGTCAGGCGGATTCCCTGTTCATCCTCCATGAGGGCCGTCGCAAGGGGCTCGCAGCTTCAAAATCCACCATCGCCCGTTGGGTCCGTTCAGCGATCCACGAGGCATACCGATCCCAGAACAAGCCCCTCCCGGAGTGAGGGCGCACTCTACCCGGGCGGTGGGAGCCTCATGGGCCATTCGTCACCAGGCTTCGGCGGCACAAATCTGTAAAGCCGCAACCTGGTCTTCCCTCCACACCTTCGTGAAGTTCTACAAAGTTAATACCCACGCCTCGGCGGACGCAGGCTTGGGTAGAAAGATACTACAGGCGGCGGTTTCCCACCGACCGACCTAAGTTCCTCTCTCTCTCTAATATACCTAGAATCCCCACCCTTGGGACTGCTTTTGGACGTCCCATAGTAACCTGTGTCCCCCAATGAAGTGATAAAGAAAGAAGGATTTTTGGTACTTACCGTAAAATCTCTTTCTTGGAGTCTTCATTGGGGGACACAGCACCCTCCCCTAAATCAGTACCACATTAGACCTTATTCCGTTGCCTTGGGGTTGGCACATAGGCCGTGCCTCCGGTCATCATAGGTACTCCTACTACTACTGCTTTTGCACCAACTGAGTTGCTCTGTGCCTGTCGGTGGGTGTATACTGCTGGGGAGGAGTCAGCTTTTGCCAAATTTGCATAGTGACAGCAGCACATACACCCATAGTAACCTGTGTCCCCCAATGAAGACTCCAAGAAAGAGATTTTACGGTAAGTACCAAAAATCCTTCTTTCAAAAGTCTGAGGGGGCCAAAGTGTCTCACATGACCAATTCAAAGCTTCTCCCCACCCCGCTCCCCTTGACAAGTCTCTCCTAATGTGCGTATACAGGGCGATACCGGTCAGGGGAGTGGAGAAGCCATCAGGGACCTGCCTCACACTACTTATCATAGTCGCATTGCCCCCAGCTGGTGATTTATTGTGATTATTTCACAATAATAAGTATTGTTCCACTAGGATGTCATAATAGCATTTGTTTTCATTTATAGGTCACAAAAGTTTGTCTATTTCTAGTTAGCAAAAAAAAAAATACGGATTTTTGTGTTACTCACCGTAAAATCCTTTTCTCCGAGACGCTCATTGGGGGACACAGGACTGTGGGTGTATGCTACTGCCACTAGGAGGCTGACACTAAGTAAACATAAAAAAGGTTAGCTCCTCCTCCGCCGTATACACCTCAGCACTGGCCGCAGGCAAATCCAGTTTAGTGCAAAAAGCAGTAGGAGGCTAAAATAAATCAGAGTTAACACAGATACAGCATATCCAGAAGAAAAAACTGCTGATACAGATTAATCAGAGAATAGAGTTAACTCAAAACAAAGCCATCCGGCTATTAGGGAGGGTGCTGTGTCCCCCAATGAGCGTCTCGGAGAAAAGGATTTTACGGTGAGTAACACAAAAATCCGTATTTCTCCTTCGTCTCATTGGGGGACACAGGACTGTGGGACGTCCCAAAGCAGTCCCTTGGGTGGGAAACGACTCCACAGTGTAATTTATAATTAAGCATTGCTTATAGGTGCGCAACCGCACCCTGAAGAATCCTTCTACCCAGACTGGCATCCGCAGAAGCCTGGGTATGGATGTTATAATGCTTAGAAAAGGTATGCAGACTGGACCAGGTTGCTGCCTTACAAACCTGTTCCACCGAAGCCTGATGCCGGAGGGCCCAGGAGGCACCCACCGCTCTGGTGGAGTGAGCCTTGATCCCTGCGGGAACCACCGCGCCTCTGATGCGGTAAGCTTCCTGAATGGCTAACCGAATCCACCTAGCCAAGGTTGATTTAGAGGCAGCGAGTCCCTTCCTGCGACCTTCAGGGAGGACAAACAGCGTGTCCGTCTGTCGAAAAGACGCCGTCCGAGATACATATCTCCTGAGAGCTCTCACCAGATCCAGCGTATGGAGAGCCTTCTCCACTCGGTGCGTCGGAGCTGGGCAAAATGAGGGCAAAACAATGTCCTCATTAATATGAAAAGAGGACACGACTTTAGGCAAAAAAAGGTGGTGTTGGTCTGAGCACCACCTTATCCTGATGGAAAAGCAAGTACGGAGCTCGACAAGACAGTGCGGCCAGCTCCGAAACCCGCCTTATGGAAGTTATGGCTACCAAAAACACCACCTTCCAGGAAAGAAATGACAGAGAAACCTCCTGCAAAGGTTCAAAAGGAGACTCCTGCAGGACTCCCAAGACTAGATTGAGATCCCAAACATCTAAGGGAGCCTTGTAGGGGGGAACTAAATGTACAACCCCTGAATAAAGGTCCTAACCTGAAAATTAGACGCGATCCTTCGCTGAAAAAGCACTGATAAGGCTGATATCTGCCGTCTAAGCGTACCTGGCGCTAGACCTGAATCTAGGCCTGCCTGGAGAAATGACAGAATGTTTGGAATTGAAAACCGAAGCGGGGAACAACCATGTTCCCTGCACCAAGCAAAAAAGACCTTCCAAGTCCCATGGTAGATGCGAGCCGAGACAGGCTTTCGGGCGCTAGCCATCGTTGCGGCGACCTTTTTAGAGAATCCAGCCCTGGTCAGGATCCAAGATTCAACGGCCAAGCCGTCAAACACAGGACCGCTGAGTTCTGGTGGTAAACTGGGCCTTGAGAGAGAAGGTCCGCGCGCTCTGGCAGTCGCCAGGGTGCGTCGGCGAGCAATTGTACCAGCTCCGCGTACCATGAGCGACGTGGCCAATCTGGAGCGATTAATATCACTGGGACCCCTTCTAACCTGATCTTTCTGATCACCCTTGGGAGCAGAGCTATTGGTGGAAACAAGTATGGAAGATGAAACTGATTCCATGGTAGAACCAGGGCATCCACTGCTATTGCCTGCGGATCCCGGT
>JARQOD010000004.1:398313554-398332057 GCA_033576555.1 Oophaga sylvatica
CAAACCAGACATTGGAGACTTATCTAAGATGCTTTGTGTCTGCTGATCAGGATGACTGGGTCTCTTTTTTGCCTTTGGCTGAGTTTGCTCTTAATAATAGGGCTAGCTCTGCCACTTTGATGTCTCCGTTTTTCTGTAATTCTGGGTTTCACCCTCGATTTTCTTCAGGACAGACGGAGGCTTCTGTCTGTCCAGGTGTTGACTCTGTTGTTGAGCGTATGCAGCAGATTTGGGACCAGGTAGTGGAGAGGTTGTCCCTCTCTCAGGAGAAGGCCCAGCGGTTTGCTAACCGGCATAGGACTGATGGTCCTCGGTTTAAAGTGGGGGACTTGGTCTGGTTGTCCTCAAAGAATATTCCTATGAGAGTAGCATCTCCTAAATTTAAGCCTAGGTTCATTGGACCTTATAAGATCATGGAGATTATTAATCCTGTTTCTTTTCGTTTGCTTCTTCCAGGGACATTTAAGATCCATAACGTGTTCCACAAGTCCTTGTTGAAGAGGTTTGTTGAGCCAGTGGTTCCTGCTGCTGTGCCTCCTGACCCTGTTTTGGTTGAGGGCAATCTGGAGTATGTGGTTGAGAAAATATTGG
Source organism: Oophaga sylvatica (assembly GCA_033576555.1). NCBI lineage: Eukaryota > Metazoa > Chordata > Amphibia > Anura > Dendrobatidae > Oophaga > Oophaga sylvatica. The sequence continues at coordinate 398,314,146 of JARQOD010000004.1, forward strand.
ATTCTCGTTTTTCTAGACGAAGACTCCAGTATTTGGTTAAATGGAGAGGTTATGGTCAGGAAGATAATTCTTGGGTGTTTGCTTCGGACATCCATGCTAGGAGACTTATCCGTGCGTATCATAGAACTCATCCTGACCGACCTGGTTGCTCAAATGAGGGTTCGGTGACCCCTCCTCAAGGGGGGGGTACTGTTGTGAATGGGTTTGAGATGAGTTCTGAGCAGAGGCTCCCTCTGGTGGTTACAAGCGGTACTAGTGAGGATTGGGAATCAGGTGTTACTGATTGGTCTTATTTAAGGGAATCATTTTCCATCAGGGTTGCCGGTGATCAATTGTTCTGGTCTGAATCCTTCTTTCCAGTTTCCCTTGTAGCCTGCTGTGTCGTGTCTGCATCTCCTGCTGTCAGATGAGACAATTTCTTATTGTGTGTTTTTGCTATGTTTTTGCATTTTGTCCTGCACTTCTGTGGGGGCCTTCTGGGTCCCCTCCGGGGGCTTTTGCCCTCTCAGTTTGGTCCAGCCACTGTGTTTTGTGCTTTTGCTTTTTGCAGTTTTTTCAGTGGCTGCTGTTTTTGTTACACCAGAGAACTAGTTTGGGTGGTGGAGGTCGTGTGATCTCAGGTGATTTTGAAATTAGTATGTTGGTGTTTTTCAGGGTTTTCTGGGATTGCAGTAAGTACCCTTCCTGTCCTTTTCTATTTAGATAGCTTGGGCCCCAGCGTTTGCTCATACTATTTTCTTTCTGTGTCAGTATTTCCTCTTGTCTAACCGCCATTACATGTTTGGGGGCTTTCTATTATCTTTGGGGTTCTGCTCCGGGGCAGATAGCTTTCCTATTTCTATCTTTAGGTGTAGTTAGTTTCTCAGGCTGTGACGAGGCGTCTAGGACCATCGTAGGAACGCTCCACGGCTGCCTCTAGTTGTGGTGGTTAGTCAGGGTACTGCAATCTCATAGATTCCAACTGCTCTGGTGTATTTCCTTTTTTACCTGCACTCCTCAGCTACCGTAACATAACAGTGCGGTGGTTTGGCATGAACCCTGCTTGGCTCTTGCTGAGGACGTTATGTTCTGTGAGGAAACTGAGGATCCTCTTGTTCAGGATGCTGTTGAACAGTTTCTCCAGGTTGCTGCTGACACATATGCCTCTGTAGTTGACTGGATCATACCTGTCCCCATTCTTGTGGATGGGTGTGATGAGGCCTTGGTTCCAGGTACGAGGGAAGTAGCCGGCACTTAGTACAATATTGAAGAGTTTAACCATTGCAGCCTGTATTTCTGGTGGGCTGTACTTCAGCATTTCTGGTAGGATTCCATCCAGGCCACCGGCTTTTCTACATCTTATGGAAGAGATTCTCTCTGCTATTTCCTGTAATGTAATAGGTGTATCCACTGGGTTTTGGAAATTTTTTACTTTTTCCTCCATTGCTTTTAGTTTTGCCATTATGTTTTCCTGTTCTTGGTTTAGTTCTTCCTTTGGGATGTCTTTATAGAGGTCTCTGAAGTACTGGAGCCAGATGTTGCCATTTTGGATATGGATGTTGTTTTTCTTGTCTTTTGTGCCCATGTGGTTCCATAGTTCCCAGAAGGAATTGTCTTGAAGAGCATCTTGGAGTTGGTTAAGCTTGTTAGAGATGTAACTCTGCTTCTTCCTCCTGAGGATGGTTTTGTACTGCCTTTGTATGGTTTCATAGGCTTCCCTCAGACCAGGGTGGTTGGGGTCTCTGTGTTTCTTGTTTGAGGCTGTTCTCAGGGTCTTCCGTACAGCTTTACATTCTCTGTCAAACCAACCATTGATCTGTTTTTCTTTTGGTCTCTTGTAGTTGACTTTTTTAAGGTCGGACAGTCTGGCCATTGCATAGAATATATTGTTGAGGTCTTTTGTAGCTTGACTCACTCCCTTTGGGTTAGGCTGGTACTCGTGGTTGTAGAAGTGGTGGAGCATCCGCTGTATTTCAGGTCTGCTGAGAGCCTCTTATACTTTAATGCCGACGTTTTGGACCATTTATAGGATGGAGGCCGGTTGAAGAGGCCGCTATGCTGTGGCTTTTGAGTGGATGGTTTCTCTGTAGATTTCAAGTACAGAAGAAGTTGGCTGTGGTCTGACAGGTGCGTTTGTGGGGTGACTATGAAGGCGCTGATATTTGCCCGGTTCATATCTGTAATGGCATAATCTACTACACTCCTCCCTACATGGGAGTTTAGTGTACACCTCCCCAAAGAGTCTCCTTTGGTACGTCCATTAAGAATATGGAGTCCTAAACTTCTACATATGTTCAGGAGCTTTTTACCACTTTTGTTGACTGTACTGTCATAGCTGTTTCTCTCTGTGTGTACTGAGTCTTGGCCGTCATTCTCTGCTCCAAATATGTAGATGTTCCCATCCGTGGTCAGGAAGTCGTTTTCTCTCCCTGTTCTTGCATTGAGGTCCCCAAAGATGAAAACTTTGCCCAGGGCCTGATAGTGGGCGGCTTCTCTTTGTAAGATCTCAAAGCTCTCTGGATTGAAGTAGGGGGACTCTGGCGGTGGTATATAAGGTGGCGCAGAGGTGGACATCAGACTGAGAGGTGAGGATGGAGCTGCTGATACTGATCCATATGTGGCTACCTCCTCTCTTCACCGGTTTGATGTATTGGTGGAGTTCATCTTTATACCAGATCAGTATTCCTCCTGAGCTCCGGCCCTGTTTGATGTTTTTATTTTTCAGGGCAGGGACAGAGATTTCCCTGTATCCGATGGGCACCAGGGATTCGTTTTCGGCTCTGGTCCATGTTTCCAGGAGGATCTGGATGTCTATATTTTTCAGTCTTTGTATAAAGTCAGGGTCATTTGTTTTGCATCCAAAGGTCGAGGTGTTGAGACCCTGAATATTCCAGCTGCTGATTGTAAGTGAAGTCATGCATATATATATGCATTTACAGTTAGATAGATCTCACTTGCTAAAAATCCTGTGCTCACACATATCTATGAAAAAGCTGATGCTAGCTATAATCAGTTGCTTAAGATATGACCCCTGGCCTATATCAGGCTGCTGCAAAAGATATCTAATAGGGACTTTTTACCAAGGACACAAAAAGGAAACAAGGACAGAAAGTCTGGATAGATATCTATTATTTTCTTTACTAGTCACGTAGGAACACTGGGGCAAAGAACAATAAATCTGCCACTTCAGCCCTTTTATCATAATTATCAATAATTATCATACTTACACTAAAACAGCCAATAATCTAGCAGCTTTTAATCGTATGTTAATTGACTAACCAGCCCCTTTTTGTAAACGTATAAAACCTTGAATGAATAATAAACTGTTGGTCTTGACGAACTGTTATACTGACACTTCCGTGTGGACAGTCCTCATTTCGTTTGAGCAGCTCAAAAAGACATTTAGTCTAAAATTGGGAACAGCAGCAGCAAACACTGCAGGATAGATTTATCCTAATTAAATTTCCATGACAGCGGCACTAAGTGCACCATTTTAGAGAAGTGGTCGGTGATCACCCAAATGATAGTGCAACCCCGAGACTTGGGTAAGCCCACCACAAAGTCCATCCCGACCATCTCCCAGGGCCTGTCTGCCACTGGCAAAGGAAAAAGTAACCCAGCTGGCCGTTGTCGAGGGGACTTGTTCCTGGCGAAGGAGACACACGCCTGAACATACTCCCTGACGTCACGGACCATATGTGGCCACCAGTATGTCCTCGCCAATAACTCAGTTGTCCTCTTTGCCCCAAAGTGTCCACCCACCCTGGACGAGTGTGCCCAAGAGAGTACCTCCGGTCGCAATTTAGTGGGCACAAAAGTCTTGCCCGGAGGCACAGACTCTAGCGAAACCGGGGCTACAGTTCTCAAGCTCTCTTCGGGGACAATAAGCTGAGGTTCCTCATCCTCCTCCTCTGATGACACTAAGGAGCGAGAGAGAGCGTCGGCCCGAACATTCTTCTCACCGGAGAGAAAATGGAGGGTGAAGTGGAACCGAGAGAAAAATAGGGACCATCTGGCCTGGCGAGAATTTAGCCGCTGAGTTTTTGTGGTCGGTGAAGACTTGGAAGGGAAAACGAGCCCCCTCCAGAAGATGTCTCCACTCAGAGAAGGCCAACTTCATAGCCAGCAACTCCCTGTCCCCGATGGAATAATTCCTCTCTGCTGGTGTAAAGGTCTTAGAAAAGAAGAAGCAGGGATGCTTCCGACCTTGAGCATCCTTTTGATAAAGGACTGCTCCAGCACCAACAGAAGAGGCGTCCACCTCTAAAATAAACGGCTTATCAACATCAGGGCGATGTAATATGGGAGCACTGGCAAAATGTGACTTGATGGAAGAGAACGCATTGGAGACCTCCTCAGACCACAACTTGGGATTTGCTCCCTTCTTGGTGAGGGCTACCAAGGGAGCTACCAACGTCGAGAAATGGGGAATGAACTGGCGATAATAATTAATGAACCCCATAAAGCGCTGCACCGCTTTAAGAGAATGGGGTTCTTGCCAGTCCATTACAGCCTGTAGTTTGGCAGGATCCATAGCCAATCCCTGGGCAGAGATGATATAGCCCAGGAAAGGTAAGGACTCCTGCTCAAACACACATTTCTCCAGCTTGGCATAAAGGGAGTTTGCCCGTAAGAGGTCGAAGACTTTGTTGACATCCCTCTGGTGAGAGTCTATATCTGGTGAAAAGATGAGAATATCATCCAGATAGACTACTACAGAGGTGGAGAGCATATCCTGGAAGATATCATTGACAAAGTCTTGGAAAACAGCGGGAGCATTACAGAGCCTGAAGGGCATCACCAGGTATTCATAATGCCCATCCCTGGTATTAAAAGCTGTCTTCCACTCGTCCCCCTCACGGATGCGAATTAGGTTATAGGCACCACGTAGATCAAGCTTGGTAAATACTCTTGCTCCTCGAAGCCTATCAAAGAGCTCGGAGATTAGGGGCAACGGGTACTTATTCTTGACGGTGATGGCGTTAAGACCCCTGTAGTCAATACATGGACGTAATTCTCAGTTTTTCTTTTGCACAGAGAAGAACCCCGTTCCTCCTGGTGACACCGACTTCCTAATGAACCCTCTTGCCAGATTCTCTTGAATATACTGGGACATGGCCTCCGTCTCAGGAAGCGAGAGTGGGTAGACTCTCCCCCGAGGAGGTTCTGCTCCAGGCAAGAGATCAATAGGACAGTCGTAGGGGCGATGAGGTGGAAGAGTCTCCGCCGCCATCTTGGAGAAAACGTCTGCATATGACCAATAACACTGAGGAAGAGAAGTGAGATCTACGGGTATCTCTGTGGTGGTGACCTGAACGCACTCCCTGACACACCTGCCTCTACATGAATCACCCCAACCCAGTATCCTCCCAGAGGATCACTCAATATGGGGAGAGTGGTAACGGAGCCAAGGTACTCCCAGCAACACCTCGTCTATTCCCTCGGGCAGGACAAGAAAAGAAATACTCTCCTGATGGGAAGGGGACATAGATAAAGTGAGAGGGATAGTCTGGTGGGTGATTTGTGAGGGCACAGTTGATCCATTCACTACTCGCACAGTCACCGGTTTGGCGAGCATCACCAGAGGTATAGTGTGGCGGAGAGCAAATGCAGAGGACATGAAATTCCCCTCAGCTCCAGAATCCACACAGAGCTCGGCGGTGAGTGTGGATGGACCTACAGTAATTGTCCCCTTAAAGGACAACTTGGTGGAAAATGCCGCAGTGTCTAGTGAACCTCCTCCCCAGGTCACTAGACGCGACAGTTTTCCCGACCGCTGTGGACATTTGTTGGCATAATGTCCTAACTGCTGGCAGATGTTACAGACCACAGACACCCGGGACTTAGGTCCTGCTCGAGAAACCTCCATGGCCTCATGGGAGTCGGGCGCCTGGCTGGAAGATTCTAGAGGTCTTGCGAAGGTGGGAGCCAGCCGAAACCTCTGCCTACACTGGGACCGCTCCAACCTCCGCTCGTGAAAGCGGAGGTCAATGCGGGTAGATATGGCGGTAAGCTTCTCCAGTGTGGCTGGAATATCCCTGGTAGCCAAGGTGTCTTTCACATGGCCCGCTAGTCCTCTCCAAAACACGGGAATGAGGACTTTATCCTGCCAATCCAACTCCGAGGACAGAGTCTGAAATTGGACAGCAAAACAGCTGACCAATGACGAACCCTGTGAACTTGCCAGAAGTTGGAGCGCCGCATCGTGGGTAACCTGAGGTCCTAGAAAGACCTTTTTTAGAGCCTCCAGAAAACGAGGAGCACTCCGCACCACACGGTCGTCACGCTCCCACAGCGGGGTGGCCCACTCCAACGCTCTACCCGACAGAAGAGATATTACAAAGCCCACTTGTGCCCGATCCATGGGGAAACGTGCAGCCACATGCTCGAGTTGTATAGAGCACTGACTCATGAATCCCCGACATTGCTTGCTGTCACCAGCAAACTTGTCTGGAAGTGGGAGGTGGGATATTGTGGTGGCAGAGGTGGCAGTGGACACTCTGGCTGCAGCCATGCTAGCAGCCTGAACAGCGACTGCGGTAACATCCACAGCTGAGGTTGTGTACTCGAGAGCCGCCAACCTACCCTCCAGCTGCTGGATGTCCCGCAGTAGACGCTGGTCATCCGCCATTTTACTAGCCAGACCCTGGCGCTAGTATTATGTTAGGATCTGCGGAACGCACCTAATAGATATAGTAGAGAGGTGCGTTCGCAGCCCGGGGTCCACCGTGCAGGCGAAGCCCGCTGCTAGTAAGATGGCGAAAGTAGCGAACTCTGTTATCCCGCAGAGTCGCTAAAATAAACGCCGTAGCGCGCTGTGGCAGTAAGTGCGACCTCTGTTAATCCCCAGAGCCGCTAACGGGAATGCCACAGCGCTATATGGTGATAGGTGCGAACTCACTTAGCTTCAGTGAGCCGCAAAGTAAAATGCTAGGGCGCTGAACCAGCTTTATAAAGCGAACCCTGTTGCGTCACAGAGCCGCTGAGAAAAAGACTGTGTCCTGTTAACACCGTGATCATGCAGACAGCAACACATTCAAGCAATCTCCTCACCGGAGAAGCCGGTATTCTAGGGGCTTATTTCAGCCAAGCCCTAACCACTTGCACTCAAATCTCCTCACCGGAGGTGTCGGTATTCTAGGGGCTTATTTCAGCCGAGCCCTAACCACATGCGTGCATGATCACACTGGCGCAAAGCACATAATGCAATTGATACTAGCGCATGGCGGCCCGCCATGCCACCCTTTTATAGTAACAGCTACAGGACCTGCCAGAAACAAGGACCAATGAAACTGTTCCAGAACACCGTAGTCACAGGACCTTCCTGGCGGACCAATAGGAGCTGCTGCAGTACCTGAGCATGTGACCCCTGATCTCCAATGAGAGATCTCACCCTGGGCATGCTCAGAAGGGGAAAACAAGGACTTTGTCCTAAAAACGTCTGCTCGCCGCTAACCAGTACTGGCCACAATAGCAGGGCCTGGAGAGGCAGCAGTATTCCTCTGCACACTGTTAGACGCTGGGACCGACGTCTAAGCTGAGCAGAGTCCACTGCGGCCAGAGACGGATGGGAGACCGCAGCGGGATGGCTCGAGATTCCCCTTGTGCAGAAGCGGGAACTTGACCCCTAACAGGTCGTTATGGTAATCTCCTACACATTTTCTGGCAATGCCCGAAAATCCATCCCCTCTGGAAGAAAGTTTCGGGTCTTATTAATGCCATCTCTTCTAAACAAATTCTACTAACACCTCAATTGGCCCTTCTCACACTAAATACTGAAAAAATTGACCCACATTTGAGATTATTAATAGTCCACATCTTACTGGTAACCAAAAACAGCATTGCTTTCTACTGGAAATAATCAGAGTCACCCTCTTTTCAAGACATTGCTGATAAAATCACACTTCATAAATCGTTTGAATATAAACTAGCATTGGTTAATAACCACTGCGATAAATTCTTCAAAAAATGGTCCAAATGGATGGAATTGTTTCCCTAATATACGAAATGTACTTGTCTGTTTTCGTTCTTATTAGTTCATTTTACGTTATAAACTTTGTCACTAATGTACTATAGTTACAATTTCATATTGTTTCCTCCTTCACTGCCTTTCCTGCTTTTTCCTTTCCCTTTCCTTCTATCTCCCTCTTTCCCTTCCTTATTCCCTATTGTTTCCCTTCCCATCCTTGAAAATTTGAATAAAATTATTGGAAAAGAAATTTCCAGAGTTATTACCTCATAAAATGACACTGGTCAGAATTGAAAAAAATGGCCTGGTCAGGAAGGTAAAAACAGGCTTTGGAGTCAAGGGGTTAAGGCTAAGACCTCCACGCAGATGGTCAGATGACTATTTTGGCATTTATATGTATGGTGCATGGCAATATTCCTGAAGGTGAATCCATTTAGTCTGCAGCTTCCATCTTTCTGTTCTGCAACATCACTACAAAGTTGCTTGCTTCACAGAATTGATTGGATAAGGTTTTCATATAGCCATATCTATGCATAAGAAAATTTGTTGAAAGCAAAAAAGAGAAACAAGTTCAGTCACTGGGATGAGAATTCACCCCCCAGCACCATGTTTCATAAAGAATAAATAAGGTCATATAGCTATGGAAAAATGCATGAGAATATGTTTCTTCTCAGTTGATGCCAATAATAAAAAAGGTAATTTTATTCATAGCAAATTGTCTAGTGCTAGACCTTACAATCATGACAGCAAGCATTTACAGTGGGGAAAAAAAGTATTTAGTCAGTCACCAATTGTGCAAGTTCTCCCACTTAAAAAGATGAGAGAGGCCTGTAATTGACATCATAGGTAGACCACAACTATGAGAGTGAAAATGAGAAAACAAATCCAGAAAATCACCTTGTCTGATTTGGCAAGATTTACTTTGCAGATTATGGTGGAAAGTAAGTATTTGGTCACCAAAAAGCATGCAAGATTTCTAGCTCTCACAGATCTGTAACTTCTTCTTTAAGAGGCTCCTCTGTCCTCCACTCATTACCTGTAGTAATGGCACCTGTTTGAACTTGTTATCAGTATAAAAGACACCTGTCCACAACCTCAAACAGTCACACTCCAAACTCCATATTTGGCTAAAGTTGTGGGGGGGCAGGGCTGGCTCCAGGTTTTCGTGTGCCCCGGGGGAAAGAGTGTCAGTGGGCCCCTTTAACACATACCACAATTCATGATGCTCCGATACGGCACAGAAATATAGGTATAGTACAATGACAAATACTTCACTTCTTACATTACATGACTGATATCTATTTTAAATTCTACAATCGCTCAAAAACCGGACAGTATATTCCTCCATACAGTATTATGGCCACCACATAGTGCGCCATACAGAATAATGAGCCCCATATATTGCTCCATACATAATTGGTCCCATATAATGTTCCATACAGTATATGATGAGCTCCACATAATGCTCCAGTATATGATGGTCCCCATGTAATGTGCCATACAGTATAGGACGGTCCCCATAGAGTATTATGAGCCCCACATATTGCTCCATACAGTATAATGAGTCGCATATAAAGCTCCATACAGTATATGATGGGCCCCTTATATTGCTCCATACGGAATGGGCTCCATATAATGCTCCATATAGAATAGGCCCCATATGTGCTCCATATGATGCTCCATACCCTCTATGATGTCCCATAAATAATGAACCCCATATGATGCTCTAGTTTATGATGGGCCCCATGGATGATGCTCCAGTGTATGATGGGCCCCATTTATAAAGCTACAGTGTATGATTGGCCCCATATGATGCTCCAGTATATGATGGGCCCCATGGATGATGTTACAGTGTATGATGGGCCACATTTAGAATGCTACAGTGTATGATGGGCCCCATATATAATGCTACAGTTTCTAATGGGCCCTATCTATGCTGCTCAAGTGTATGATGGGCCCCATATATAATTCTCAAGTGTATAATGCTCCCAATATATTGCTCCAAATATTTTTAAAAAAATGAAATACCACCATCCGAAATATTTATTTGATTGATGGGGCGGTCAAGAAAGAGGAACCCATGTGCATTTTGTCGATTGACGCAGAAAAGGCTTTCAACAGGGTGCACTGGGATTTTATATTTCAAATGTTCTAAGGAATTGGCTTACAAGAAAGCATGCTCCGTAGAATTTTTGCCCTGTACTCATCTCCCAGTGCTCAAGTTAAAATGAATGGCGCACTTTCAAACACATTTTTTAATTAGGAATGGCACGAGGCAAGGCTGTCCTCTTTCATCCTTGCTTTATATACTCACTATGGAACATCTAGCAACCGCGATACGGAATAATCCCTCCATTAGAGGCATAAAAGCCCAATCAGAAGAGCACAAAGTGGCACTTTTTGCAGATGATGTCCTATTGTATGTCTCTTCCCCAACAATAAGTCTCCCAAATATTATCTCAGAATTACATAGATTTGGTCGTCTGAGCAATTTCAAAATTAATACCCACAAATCGGATATTCTCAATATCTCAATCCAACCAAGTGATGTGGAGAGGTTGGCAGCTTCATTTCCCTTTAAGTGGTGTTCAGATTTTCTTACCTATCTAGGAATAAAAATCACAGCCAAAGTATCTAATCTTTATGAAGCAAACTTTAAGACAGCTTTACATAAAGCTGAGTTAGACTAAAGGTACTGCCACACTAAACAATCCCGCTAGCGATCACAATAACGACGCATACTAATGCGATCGCTAGCGGGATTGTTTCTATATCGCTAAGTGCGGCCACATTTAGCGATATCGTTAAGGACGCTATCGCGGTTAGCGATCTTCTTAACGACTTTAGCGGTACAAAAGTACCGCTAAATCGCTAAGAAAAGGTGCCACACTAGCGATATATACTTACCCAGCGGGAGCGCCGACGAGAAAATAGGGTCCGGAGCGATTCCAGCGACGAGCGAGATCACAGCAGGAAGCTCGTCGCTGGAAGCTGCCGCACTGAACAACATCGCTAACGGGATCGCTAAATAGTGACGTTTTTTAGCGATCCCGTTAGCGATATTGTTCAGTGTGGCATACCCTTTAGAAAAATGGCATAAACTACCTTTACCTTGGTTTGGAAGAGTGAGCGCTATTAAAATGGATCTATTACCCCGTCTCCTATATTATTTCCAAACAATCCCCTTGTATTTACCTGCCTCCTTTTTCTCACGTCTCAAAAAAGCGATTACTCGTTTAATTTGGTCGCAAAACGAGCACGTAGTTCATACTTTTTGTGAAGTAGATCGAAGAAAAAAGGGGGAATAGGTCTGCCAGATTTTGCTATGTATAGTCAAGCAGCAATTGGTACATGTATTTTAGAGCTGTTTCATAATAAAAACCCCAAAAAATGGGTTACATTACAAAATGATCTTAATGGTCCCCGAGGGAAGAACGGGATATACCTTTACCCTTCCTCACCAAAAACGTGAAATCATTTATCAAAAGAGGGAGTCGAGAGCTGGGAGTCTCTTTGTCTCCTGGCCCCCTAACTCCTATATATGACAATCCATCCTTTCCTGCAGGATTAAAAAGAGACACTTATCTACATAAAAATAGAGCTTCATGCCCCATAGTCCGTGATTAGGTTACAAGGACAGGGATGAGGTCTCTTCAGGACATTTTTCGGGACAAGGAGCCGCCAACAGGTGCATAGTTCTTTTATGAACAAATAAAGAGGTTTATTATTAAATTAGCCAAACAATCCGATCCATACTGAATATTATCTCCGTTTCAGACTCTTTGTTTATCAACAAACTCTATAGATCACACTATCTCTTTATTATACAAAACCTTCCAAGAAGAGCAGATCACATCGAGAGATTTCCCTGCATTTTTTTCAAAATGGGAGATTGATTTGGGTAGACCCTTATCAGTTGAAGAAAGAACAAAGATTCGCTTATGCACATTCAGGTCATCGCTCTGTTCGACATCACGGGATAGGAGCTACAAAATCTTGTCGAGGTGGTACAGACGACCATCAGATTTAAACGTAATTTATCCAACAACACCGGATACGTGCTGGAGATGCTTAAAAGATAGAGGTTTATTTGTACACTTTTGGTGGCACTGCCCACTCATACAGAAACTGTGGTTAGCATCCTTTGATCTCTGCAACAAGCTGTCTCTAACCAAAATTACACCCACAATGGAGGTGGCTTTGCTGTCCCTGTGCAGCTCCTCGATTTCTAGATTTAAGAAAGGTCTTCTTAGACATATTCTCACTGCTACCAGGAACATGATTACTAGATTTTGGAAACAGGAAAAGGTTCCCTTGCGTTCTGATTTGGTGATGGAACTCAACGACATATATAGAATGGAACAGCTGATAGGACAACTAAATGGTACCACAGGAATAATATATAATACTTGGGCCCCCTGGGTTATGTTTAGAGAATCATCTTTATTGGACTCTTGGTTGATAGACCCATAGATGATGGGTCAGATGAGTTTACCTACTGGATGGAGCCACATTTCATACCCCACTCCTTAAAATCCTTCCCCCTCCCCATTTCTTTTTTTTTTCTTTTCCCTTCTTTCCCCCTTGTTTCTTCTCTATCTTCTATTCTTTTGTAGACCTAGAGTCTTAGTGTAGATACCTTCTTCTTTAAAATTTATAAACAAAGTAATACTGATGATGATAACTGCTTACATGAGCAAACAATTCTGGCACTCATCCAACATATGTTTTATATGTATGAATTTCTGGGGAAAAGTTATAGTTGCTATATAATTTTTTTTTTGCATGTGATAGTAGAAGAGGTATGTTCTTTTCTCTTCCTGTTATGAATGATTGATTTGTATAAATACCTAAATAAACTTGATTTACCAAAAAAAATGAAATACCGCTCCTGGCTGGGCACTGCTCTACTCTGAACTCCTCATCGTCGCCATCTTACATCTCTCTGCACTGTGACTGTTCAGGCAGAGGCCGCACAGACGTGACGTCATCGCGCTCTCTGACCTGAATGTAACTGTCAGGAAACGCGGAAGACGTCACAGCGGTGGAGCAGGAAGAGGTAAGTATTGCAAGTGCTGGGGCCCTGAGCAAGCAGGGGGGTCCACTCATGGGTGACGGCACTGGCACAGGGCCCCTCATAGTACGCCAGGGTGTCTCTGACGGCGAGCAGGCCACCCCACCATCAGAGACACCGGCGTACTATTAGGGGCCCTGTGCCAGTGCCGTCACCCACGAGTGGGCCCTCCACCTGCTCAGGGCACCGGCACTTGCCCGGGTGCACCAGGTGGTGACGACAACCCTGGGGGGGTTCAGCCCAGTTAGGGAGGTGCAAAAACTGGCATATGTTGAGGTGTAGGCTGGACGCTCAGCATCTGCAAATGGAGGAATTAGAGAAGTCGGAGGAAGAGGAGGACAAAGCGAGCCATTTTGCTGGCAACCTATGTGTCATCAGGGGAAGGTGGTACAAAATCCTTTGAAACCCAGGTTCATTTTAATGAAGGTGAGATCATCAACATTTTGGGTCAACAGCCGGGTCCTTCTTTCTGTCAGGATTGATCCAGCAGCACTAAAGACTCTTTCTGATAGCACACTACTAGCAGGGCAAGCGAGCTCCTGTAAGGCATATTGTGCCAATTCAGGCCAGGTGTCCAGTTTACAGGCCCAGTAGTCAAAGAGGAATGAACTGTGAGGGAGAACATTGATAGGGGAGGAGAGGTAATTTTGAACCATAGTTGACAACTGCTGTCTCCTGTCTGTTGCAATGGATTCAGTATTAACAGTCGTGTGAGCGGTACTTGAGAAATCAGTCCACATTATGGTCAAGAACCCCTGTCTCCAATGCCACTTTGGCTGTGTGCAACACGAACACCTCTTCCATTTGGCCCACTACCGCTCGTGGTAGAACCTGCACCGCTGCTGAGCGCTGGGAATGCCTCTAACAAAAGGTTTACAAGAGTTGCTTGTTTGTTCGCCAATATTAGCTCTAGGTTCTCCTGTGACATGATGTTCTGTAATTTGCCTTTAAAGCGTGGATCGAGGATGCTGGCAAACCAGTAGTCGTCATCCTTCATCATTTTGACAATGCGGGGGTCCCTTTTTAGGATACGCAAGACATAATCACACATGTGGGCCAATGTTCCAGGTGTTAATGATGCACTGCCAGTGGTGGGTGGAGGAGCACTTTCTGCCAAATCCACATCCCTCCAGTCACGCACAAACCCTGTACCTGACCTTGGCAAGCCAACATTTTCGCTTGCCCCCTGAGAAGCATCCTCCTCCCAAAATAATCATCCCCCTCATCCTCCTCCACCTCTTCCTCTTTTTCCTTCACCTCTTCCAGGACAGCTCCCTTTGCAGACAATGGTTGACTGTCATCAAGGCTTCCCTCCTCCTCCTCCTCTTCCGCTGCAGACGCCTGATCCTTAATGTGCGTCAAAGTTTGAGGGATGCTCATGCTTATGATGGCATCGTCTGTGCCTACCAGCCGTGTGCATTCCTCAAAACACAGAAGGACTTTACAGAGGTCTTTCAGCTTTGACCACTGCACACCCGACAACTCCATGTCTGCCCTCAAACTGCCTGCCCGTGTATCCTCCCACAAATGCATTACAGCTTGCCTCTGTTCGCACAGCCTCTCAACCATGTGCATGGTGGAGTTGAACCTTGTTGCAACGTCTATGATTAGGCGGTGTTTGGGGAGGTGGAGCGATCGCTGCAGCCTCTGCATACGACTGGAGTCTACAGGCGAGAGATGGATGTGCAAGCACAGTCTTCGCACCTTATGGAGCAGGGCTGTTAAGTCTGGATAATTATTTAGGAAGCACTGCACCACCAGGTTCAAGGTGTGAGCCAGGCAAGGTATGTGTCTGAGTTTTGCCAGGGCTATGGCCGCCACAAAATTACGGCCGTTATCACTGACTACCTTGCCTAGCTCAAGATGTAGACTGCCCAGCCATGACTCAGTTTCTCACTGCAAGTAGTCGGCCAGTACCTCCGCGGTGTGTCTGTTGTCGCCCAAAGACATCATCTTTAAAACAGCCTGCTTACCACTAGCTGTTCGATAGTGGGACACCTCGTGTGCTACAGCTGCGGATGGAGTGCTCGTGCGACCACGTTCTGTCGACGAGCTTTTGCTTCTGGAGGAGATGGAAAAGGAGGAGTGTCGAACACCTACAGCCAACTGTTTCCTATACCGTGGGCTAGGCAGCACTGTCCCACCGCCGCTGTCCCCTGTGGAGCCTGCATCCACCATATTAACCCAGTGCGCAGTGATGGACATGTAACGGCCCTGGCCATGCCTACTGGCCCATGCATCTGTTTTGAGGTGCACCTCTCCACTCACTGATTGTTTGAGTGCATGGACAATGTGGTCTTTCACATGCAGGTGGAGGGCAGGGATGGCTTTTCTAGAAAAGAAGTGCGACTGGGTAGGTTATAGCGTGGGACAGCGTTTGCCATGAGTTCTCGGAACGCTGTGCTTTCAACCAAATGGAAGGGCATCATCTCTAATGAGATCAGTTTGGCAATGTAGGCGTTCAAAGCCAGTGAGGTTTTGTAGTCCGTACACGCTTGCAAGTGCATGGTGTTTAAATGTCTAAGCATGCAACTGGTATTCAATCTTCGGAGATTTTTCCCTCGGCTAAAGGTCCTTCCGCACTTCTTACAGATAACCTTTGCCTCATCAATAGGATTTTGGTCAAAAAAGTGCCACACTGCACTCTTCCTACTATGGGATAAATTTTCAGCGCTTGCACCCTGTGCTAATTTGACCGTCTTGCCAAGCTGTCCTGCAACTCTTTTGTTTTTTTTAACACGTTTTTGGACTGCTACGGGCCTGCCAGATAACCGCAGCTGTGATGTCGATGCCTGCTGCGGATCCTCCTCCTCTCCTGAGCTATTGCCAGCGGCACCCTCTACCCCCAATGGATGCCAATCCGGGTCAACAACTGGGTCATCCATCACCTCCTCTTCAATTTCATCTGCACCTTCCTCTGTGTCACCGTATAAGGTGGTATAGTATGCGGGAAGGGGCACTTGAGTTTCATCAGGGTCAGAATCTGGCTCAGTAGACTGCAAGGGCAATACAGTGCTCTGGGTGAACGTACCAGCAGAATCATATAGTAGTGGCTGTGCATCAGTGCACTCTATGTCATATTCATCTTGGACTGGGGAATTCAAGATTTCACTTGACAACCTGGTATGTTATGGTATGTGAAAAGATCTCCAGGAAGTAATCTGAAGTGTGGCCTGCCGCATCCTTCACTTTTGGTGGGGGTGAAGGACACAAGGAAAGGTGTTGTTCCTGACCAGGAGCCTGCACTGATGACTTGCATTTTTTGAAACTTCAGAAGAGGAGGCGATAGAGCTAGAGGCTGTTTCGGCAATGTAAGCTAAAACGTTTTCCTGATGCTCCGGCTTTAAAAGCGGTTTACCTACTCCCAAAAAAGGGAGCCTTCCAGGCCTTCTGGAGCCAGAAGATAACACAGGCTCAACACTTCCTGCCTTAGGTGCTATTGTGCTTTTGGCACTACCAGCAGATGCACCACCACCACCATCAGTACCAGCTGCCCCCCCGACCACGTCCGCGGCCTCTTCCACCATACTTCCTCATGTTTGGGAAAATGTACCAAAAATACAGCAGATAAGACGTAGGAGCTCCTGTATACGTGTAGGGAAATCATCTCCGTATATATTCGTCACAAGACGCTCTAGTATGGATGACGTGATGAAGAGCAGATTAGGTATGTATCAGAATAACTGTATACATGTGGGGAAATTTCAATCTCCGTATATATTTCCGGAGTTACACACAAACGCTCTCTCAGTATGGATTTGACCGTAATACAAAGAGCAGATATACGGTACTGTATCAGAAGCGTACAGCTGTATACAGTGTAGGGGAAAATTTCAATCTCTGTATATATTTCCGGAGTCACACACAGACGGTCTCTAAGTATGGATTTAACCGTAATACAAAGAGCAGATATATGGTACTTTATCACAAGCGTACAGCTGTATACAGTGTAGGGGAAAATTTCAATCTCCGTATATATTTCCGGAGTCACACACAGACGCTCTCTCTGTTATTTTTCGGTAACTGAGGAGAAATAGCAAAAAATAGCAAAAGCTGTAATACACCAGAGAGGCTGGAACCTATTGGATTGCAGTAACCTGAACTAACCACACAACTAGAAGTAGCCGTGGAGCGTTCCTACGGTGATCCTAGATGCCTCTTCACAGCCTGAGAGATAACTACCCCTAAAGGCAGAAAGATGAAAGCTATCTGCCCCGGAGCAGATCCCCAAAGAAAATAGGAAGCCCCCAAACATGTAATGGCAGTTAGACAAGAAGAAAGCACGGACGCAGACAAAAAATAGAATGAGCAAACGCTGGGGCCCAATCTGTCTAGACAGAAAAGCACAGGAAAGAATTCTGACTGCAATCCAACAAAAACCCTAACAAAAATACCAACACTTCTGATTGCCAAAAAAACCTGAGATCACACGATCTCATCCACCTAAATCCGATTCTCTGGTGTAACAAAACGCTATTCAGCAAATAAAAAGTAACAAAAGAGCAAAGCAAAAGTGCAGACACAAACGGAGCACAATTGCAGCGCCAGACCCCCAAAAGGGGACAGGCTGCAGTCCACTGCAAGCAGCAAACCAGCAGAGAAAATCAAACAGAGGAAAAAAAACAGGAAACACTTATCTGAGGGAGAGCAGGAAACTAGCAGTGCTTCAAGCAAGACCAGAAGTAACAATTGATAACCGGCAAGGCTGCTGGGAACTCAGGCCACTTATATCCTACCATTCAGCGCCAGCTGAAGGCCATTCAGTAATCAGTTCATTACCCTCAGCAACCACCGGAGGGAGCCCCAGCTCAGAAGCCGCCTCCAGCATATTCACAACATCTCTCAGTATGGATTTGACCGTGATACAAAGAGCAGATATACGGTATTGTA
>JARQOD010000004.1:398332157-398373720 GCA_033576555.1 Oophaga sylvatica
GGGGCCCTGTGCCAGTGCCGTCACCCACGAGTGGGCCCTCCACCTGCTCAGGGCACCGGCACTTGCCCGGTGCACCAGGTGTGACGACAACCCTGGGGGGGTTCAGCCCAGTTAGGGAGGTGCAAAAACTGGCATATGTTGAGGTGTAGGCTGGACGCTCAGCATCTGCAAATGGAGGAATTAGAGAAGTCGGAGGAAGAGGAGGACAAAGCGAGCCATTTTGCTGGCAACCTATGTGTCATCAGGGGAAGGTGGTACAAAATCCTTTGAAACCCAGGTTCATTTTAATGAAGGTGAGATCATCAACATTTTGGGTCAACAGCCGGTCCTTCTTTCTGTCAGGATTGATCCAGCAGCACTAAAGACTCTTTCTGATAGCACACTACTAGCAGGGCAAGCGAGCTCCTGTAAGGCATATTGTGCCAATTCAGGCCAGGTGTCCAGTTTACAGGCCCAGTAGTCAAAGAGGAATGAACTGTGAGGGAGAACATTGATAGGGGAGGAGAGGTAATTTTGAACCATAGTTGACAACTGCTGTCTCCTGTCTGTTGCAATGGATTCAGTATTAACAGTCGTGGTGAGCGGTACTTGAGAAATCAGTCCACATTATGGTCAAGAACCCCCTGTCTCCAATGCCACTTTGGCTGTGTGCAACACGAACACCTCTTCCATTTGGCCCACTACCGCTCGTGGTAGAACCTGCACCGCTGCGAGCGCTGGGAATGCCTCTAACAAAAGGTTACAAGAGTTGCTTGTTTGTTCGCCAATATTAGCTCTAGGTTCTCCTGTGACATGATGTTCTGTAATTTGCCTTTAAAGCGTGGATCGAGGATGCTGGCAAACCAGTAGTCGTCATCCTTCATCATTTTGACAATGCGGGGGTCCCTTTTTAGGATACGCAAGACATAATCACACATGTGGGCCAATGTTCCAGGTGTTAATGATGCACTGCCAGTGGTGGGTGGAGGAGCACTTTCTGCCAAATCCACATCCCTCCAGTCACGCACAAACCCTGTACCTGACCTTGGCAAGCCAACATTTCGCTTGCCCCCTGAGAAGCATCCTCCTCCCCAAAATAATCACCCCCCTCATCCTCCTCCACCTCTTCCTCTTTTTCCTTCACCTCTTCCAGGACAGCTCCCTTTGCAGACAATGGTTGACTGTCATCAAGGCTTCCTCCTCCTCCTCCTCTTCCGCTGCAGACGCCTGATCCTTAATGTGCGTCAAAGTTTGAGGGATGCTCATGCTTATGATGGCATCGTCTGTGCCTACCAGCCGTGTGCATTCCTCAAAACACAGAAGGACTTTACAGAGGTCTTTCAGCTTTGACCACTGCACACCCGACAACTCCATGTCTGCCCTCAAACTGCCTGCCCGTGTATCCTCCCACAAATGCATTACAGCTTGCCTCTGTTCGCACAGCCTCTCAACCATGTGCATGGTGGAGTTGAACCTTGTTGCAACGTCTATGATTAGGCGGTGTTTGGGGAGGTGGAGCGATCGCTGCAGCCTCTGCATACGACTGGAGTCTACAGGCGAGAGATGGATGTGCAAGCACAGTCTTCGCACCTTATGGAGCAGGGCTGTTAAGTCTGGATAATTATTTAGGAAGCACTGCACCACCAGGTTCAAGGTGTGAGCCAGGCAAGGTATGTGTCTGAGTTTTGCCAGGGCTATGGCCGCCACAAAATTACGGCCGTTATCACTGACTACCTTGCCTAGCTCAAGATGTAGACTGCCCAGCCATGACTCAGTTTCTCACTGCAAGTAGTCGGCCAGTACCTCCGCGGTGTGTCTGTTGTCGCCCAAAGACATCATCTTTAAAACAGCCTGCTTACCACTAGCTGTTCGATAGTGGGACACCTCGTGTGCTACAGCTGCGGATGGAGTGCTCGTGCGACCACGTTCTGTCGACGAGCTTTTGCTTCTGGAGGAGATGGAAAAGGAGGAGTGTCGAACACCTACAGCCAACTGTTTCCTATACCGTGGGCTAGGCAGCACTGTCCCACCGCCGCTGTCCCCTGTGGAGCCTGCATCCACCATATTAACCCAGTGCGCAGTGATGGACATGTAACGGCCCTGGCCATGCCTACTGGCCCATGCATCTGTTTTGAGGTGCACCTCTCCACTCACTGATTGTTTGAGTGCATGGACAATGTGGTCTTTCACATGCAGGTGGAGGGCAGGGATGGCTTTTCTAGAAAAGAAGTGCGACTGGGTAGGTTATAGCGTGGGACAGCGTTTGCCATGAGTTCTCGGAACGCTGTGCTTTCAACCAAATGGAAGGGCATCATCTCTAATGAGATCAGTTTGGCAATGTAGGCGTTCAAAGCCAGTGAGGTTTTGTAGTCCGTACACGCTTGCAAGTGCATGGTGTTTAAATGTCTAAGCATGCAACTGGTATTCAATCTTCGGAGATTTTTCCCTCGGCTAAAGGTCCTTCCGCACTTCTACAGATAACCTTTGCCTCATCAATAGGATTTTGGTCAAAAAAGTGCCACACTGCACTCTTCCTACTATGGGATAAATTTTCAGCGCTTGCACCCTGTGCTAATTTGACCGTCTTGCCAAGCTGTCCTGCAACTCTTTTGTTTTTTTTAACACGTTTTTGGACTGCTACGGGCCTGCCAGATAACCGCAGCTGTGATGTCGATGCCTGCTGCGGATCCTCCTCCTCTCCTGAGCTATTGCCAGCGGCACCCTCTACCCCCAATGGATGCCAATCCGGGTCAACAACTGGGTCATCCATCACCTCCTCTTCAATTTCATCTGCACCTTCCTCTGTGTCACCGTATAAGGTGGTATAGTATGCGGGAAGGGGCACTTGAGTTTCATCAGGGTCAGAATCTGGCTCAGTAGACTGCAAGGGCAATACAGTGCTCTGGGTGAACGTACCAGCAGAATCATATAGTAGTGGCTGTGCATCAGTGCACTCTATGTCATATTCATCTTGGACTGGGGAATTCAAGATTTCACTTGACAACCTGGTATGTTATGGTATGTGAAAAGATCTCCAGGAAGTAATCTGAAGTGTGGCCTGCCGCATCCTTCACTTTTGGTGGGGGTGAAGGACACAAGGAAAGGTGTTGTTCCTGACCAGGAGCCTGCACTGATGACTTGCATTTTTTGAAACTTCAGAAGAGGAGGCGATAGAGCTAGAGGCTGTTTCGGCAATGTAAGCTAAAACGTTTTCCTGATGCTCCGGCTTTAAAAGCGGTTTACCTACTCCCAAAAAAGGGAGCCTTCCAGGCCTTCTGGAGCCAGAAGATAACACAGGCTCAACACTTCCTGCCTTAGGTGCTATTGTGCTTTTGGCACTCCACAGCATGATGCACCACCACCACCATCAGTACCAGCTGCCCCCCCGACCACGTCCGCGGCCTCTTCCACCATACTTCCTCATGTTTGGGAAAATGTACCAAAAATACAAGCAGATATATGGTACTGTATGAGGAGCGTACAGCTGTATACGGTGTAGGGGAAAATTTCAATCTCCGTATATATTTCCGGAGTTACACACAATACGAAACTCTTGCTCTCAGTATGGATATTTACCGTAAATACAAAGAGTCAGATATAACGGTACTGTATCAGAAGCGTACAGCTGTATACAGTGTAGGGGAAAATTTCAATCTCTGTATATATTTCCGGAGTCACACACAGACGGTCTCTAAGTATGGATTTAACCGTAATACAAAGAGCAGATATATGGTACTTTATCACAAGCGTACAGCTGTATACAGTGTAGGGGAAAATTTCAATCTCCGTATATATTTCCGGAGTCACACACAGACGCTCTCTCTGTTATTTTTCGGTAACTGAGGAGAAATAGCAAAAAATAGCAAAAGCTGTAATACACCAGAGAGGCTGGAACCTATTGGATTGCAGTAACCTGAACTAACCACACAACTAGAAGTAGCCGTGGAGCGTTCCTACGGTGATCCTAGATGCCTCTTCACAGCCTGAGAGATAACTACCCCTAAAGGCAGAAAGATGAAAGCTATCTGCCCCGGAGCAGATCCCCAAAGAAAATAGGAAGCCCCCAAACATGTAATGGCAGTTAGACAAGAAGAAAGCACGGACGCAGACAAAAAATAGAATGAGCAAACGCTGGGGCCCAATCTGTCTAGACAGAAAAGCACAGGAAAGAATTCTGACTGCAATCCAACAAAAACCCTAACAAAAATACCAACACTTCTGATTGCCAAAAAAACCTGAGATCACACGATCTCATCCACCTAAATCCGATTCTCTGGTGTAACAAAACGCTATTCAGCAAATAAAAAGTAACAAAAGAGCAAAGCAAAAGTGCAGACACAAACGGAGCACAATTGCAGCGCCAGACCCCCAAAAGGGGACAGGCTGCAGTCCACTGCAAGCAGCAAACCAGCAGAGAAAATCAAACAGAGGAAAAAAAAACAGGAAACACTTATCTGAGGGAGAGCAGGAAACTAGCAGTGCTTCAAGCAAGACCAGAAGTAACAATTGATAACCGGCAAGGCTGCTGGGAACTCAGGCCACTTATATCCTACCATTCAGCGCCAGCTGAAGGCCATTCAGTAATCAGTTCATTACCCTCAGCAACCACCGGAGGGAGCCCCAGCTCAGAAGCCGCCTCCAGCATATTCACAACATCTCTCAGTATGGATTTGACCGTGATACAAAGAGCAGATATACGGTATTGTATCAGAAGCGTACAGCTGTATACAGTGTAGGGGAAAATTTCAATCTCCGTATATATTTCCGGAGTCACACACAGACGCTGTATATGATGTAGGGGAAAATTTCAATCTCCGTATATATTTCCGGAGTCACACACTGTTAAGGGCCTGCGGAACTCACCTAATAGATATTAAGGAGAGGTGCGTTCGCAGCCCGGGGTCCACCGTGCAGGCAGAGCCTGCTGCTAGTAAGATGGTGTAAACGGGCAGTATGAGCGAACTCTGTTATCCCGCAGAGTCGCAGATGTAAATGCCGTAGCACTATATGGCGATATAAGCGGACTCTGTTATTTCACAGAGCCGCTGTACAAAGACTGTGTCCTGTTAGACTCACAGGGAACACAGATGACTGCTAAGTGGATTGCAGTCTGTGGTCATGCAAACAGAACCCAAGCAGTAATCTCCTCACAGGAGTAGCCGGTATTCCAATGGCTTTTTCAGCCGAGCCCTGAACACTTGCATACAATCTCCTCACCGGAGGTGCCGGTATTCTAGGGGCTTATTTCAGCCAGACCTAACCACAAGCATACATGACCACACTGGCGCAAGCACGTAACAGATTTGATACTAGCACACGGCCATGCGGTAAGGACAGCCTTTTATATCAGCCACGAGAAAAAGACCTTCCAGGAAGGACCAATGGGAAGCTGCTTCAGAACATCAACAGCCACAGGACCTTCCTGAAGGACCAATAGGAGTGGCAGCTGTATCTGAGCATGTAACCCCTGATCTCCAATGGGAGATCTTGCCTTGGGCATGCTCAGATGAAGCAACAAAGGACTTAGTCCTAAAGCCGTCTGCTCGCCGCTGACCAGCACTGGCTACAATAGCTGAACCTGAATAGGCAGCAGCAAGTCTCTGCACAGTATTAGACCGGGCGAGACGCTGGGACCAACGTCTTTGCTGAGCAGGCTCCACTGCGACCGGAGACGGATGGGGGACCACAGCGGGACTGGTTCGAGACTGCCCTTGTGCAGCAGCGGGAACTCGAACCCTAACAATCACAGACGCTCTCTCAGTATGGATTTGACCGTGATATAAAGAGCAGATATACGGTACTGTATCAGAAGCGCACAGCTGTATACAATGTAGGGGAAAATTTCAATCTCGTATATATTTCCGGAGTCACACACAGACGCTCTCTCAGTATGGACTTGACCGTAATACAAAGAGCAGATATACGGTACTGTATCAGAAGCGTACAGCTGTATACAGTGTAGGGGAAAATTTCAATCTCCGTATATATTTCCGGAGTCACACACAGACGCTCTCTCAGTATGGATTTGACTGTAATACAAAGAGCAGATATATGGTACTTTATCACAAGCGTACAGCTGTATACTGTACGGTGTAGGGGAAAATTGAAATCTCCGTATATATTTCCAGAGTCACACACAGATAGTCAGCATGTATTTGTCTGTGATACCAGCCGGTACATGGTAGTGTGTGAGGACCGTACAGTTGTATATGGTGTGGGAAAAAATGAACAGTCGGTAAATGTGCAGAAAAAAAGAATAAAAGTATTAGTGTTGTGTAAAAAGCAGTCTGCACAGCAGTGTACACACAGCAATACAGCTATCAGGCAGCCTAATAACCAGCGCTGCTGCAAACAAGAAAATCCTCCCCTGTCACTGCACACTAACTGTACAGCACAATTACTATCAGTACAGGCACATAAGAACTTCTCTTTCAAGCCCTAACTCTCTCCCTACTGATAAACAGCGTCAGAAGTAAAATGGCGGTCGGCAGTCAGGGCTTTTATAGACACTATGACGCCCCACAAAGCAAGCCAATGACTGCAATGCCCTTCCCTAAGATGGTGGTGGACGCTGCCCATGTCATCTCGTTGCCCACAGTGTACGTCCTTGCTCATTGGCTGAAAAAAGGCGCCTGAAAGCATTCTGGGAAATTCGACTTTGGCGCTCGTTTTGCAGACCGCATGGCCAACTGCACGCTATCGCGAAAGTCTTTTGAATCTGACCGACCTGTTTTGCTCAACTCTATTGAAGACCAAAGAGCTGTCGAAGGACACCAGAAACAAAATTGTAGTCCTGTACCATGCTGGGAAGACTGAATCTGCAATAGGCAAGCAGCTTGGTATGATGAAATCAACTGTGGAAGCAATAATAAGTAAATGGAAGACATACAAGACCACTGATAATCTCCCTCGATCTGGGGCTCCACACAAGATCTCACCCCTTGAGGGTCAAAATAATCACAAGAACGGTAAGCAAAAATCCCAGTACCACACAGGGGACCTAGAGAATGACCTTCATAGAGCTGGGAACACCGTAACAAAGGCTACCATCAGTAACACACTATGCCGCCAGGAACTCAGGTACTGCAGTGCCAGACGTGTTCCCCTGCTTAAGCCAGTACATGTCCAGGCCTGTCTGAAGTTTTCTAGAGAGCATTTGGATTATCCAGAAGAGTATTGGGAGAATGTCATATGGTCTGATGAAACCAAAGTAGAACTGTTTGGTAGAAGCAAAACTCGTAGTGTTTGGAGGAGAAAGAATGCTGAGTTGCATCAAAAGAGCACCATACCTTCTGTGAAGCATGGGGGTGGCAACATCATGCTTTGTGGCTGTTTCTCTGCAAAGGGACCAAGGACTAGGATGACTGATCCGTGTAATGAATGGGACTATGTATTGTGAGATTTTAAGTGCAAACCTCCTTCCATCAGCAAGGGCACTGAAGATGAAATGTGGATGGGTCTTTCAGCATGCTAATGATCCCAAGCACACCGCCAGGGCAATGAAGAAGTGGCTTCGTAAGAAGCATATGAAGGTCCTGGAGTGGCCTAGCCAGTCTTCAGATCTCAACCCCATAGAAAACCTTTGGAGGAATTTGAAAGTCCGTGTTGCCTAGCGACAGGCCCAAAACATCACTGCTCTAGAGGAGATCTGCATGGAGGAATGGGCCAACATACCACCACCAGTGTGTGCCAACCTTGTGAAGACTTACAGAAAACATTTGACCTCTGTCATTGCCACAAAGGATATACAACAAAATATTGAGATGAACTTTTGTTAATGACTAAATACTTATTTTCCACCATAATTTGCAAAATAAATCTTGCCAAATCAAACAAGGTAATTTTCTGGATTTGTTTTCTAAATACTTTTGTACCCCACTGTATGTATTGGTCTATATTGATAGTCAACTGCAAGCTGAGTGATTTTTAGGACTATTAATGTTTTCACAGAGAAAAACTGTTACTAAATGGCATACAGTGCATATAAAAAGTCTACATGACCCAATTAAAATGCAAGGCTTTTGTCATCTAAAAATCATGCCAAAAAGAATACCGTATATTCCGGCGTATAAGACGACTTTTTAAGCCCTGAAAATCGTCTTCAAAGTCGGGGGTCGTCTTATACGCCGGGTATGGCGTTTCAGAGGTGTTTACCTAGGGTCTAGGCGCTGGGGGACGTCGGCGGCTCCTTTTGTGCAGCCCCAGCAGGCTCTGTGCTGGGGGGCGGCGGCGGCGGCTCCTCTTGTGCAGCCCCCGCAGGCTCTGTGCTGGGGGACGGCGGCGGTGATTCTTTTCTTAATCCCCGGAGGCCCCGGCAGCTCCATTGCTGCGATGCGATGCGATGGCCTCCGGGAAAATGGCCGCTGCATGCTCAGCTTCAGATCTCGTCTCAAGATCTCGGGAGACGAGATCTGAAACTGAGCATGCGCCGCCCTCAGCGGCCATTTTCCCGGAGGCCACCGCATCGCATCAATGGAGCTGCCGGGGCCTCCGGGGATTGAGAAAAGAATCACCGCCGCCGTCCCCCAGCTCAGAGCCTGCGGGGGCTGCACGAGTAGCCGCCGCTGTCCCCCAGCACAGAGCCTGGGGGCTGCACGAGAGGAGCCGCCGCCGTCCCCCAGCACAGAGCCTGGGGGGCTGCACGAGAGGAGCCGTCGCCGTCCCCCAGCACAGAGCCTGGGGGCTGCACGAGAGGAGCCTCCGACGCCGTCCCCCAGCACAGAGCCCCCCCCAGGCTGCACAAAAGGAGCCGCCGCCGTCGCCCAGCGCCTAGACCCTAGGTAAACACCTCTGAAAAGCCCACTCCCCCCACCATATGTTCCGTACCCGGCGTATAAGATGACACCCGGCGTATAAGAAGACCCCCCCACACTTTTAAGACAAATTCATATTTTGACTGTAAAAGTTGGAGGGTCGTCTAAATCTGTTTTTTTAAATTTTTACCGGTGTTTGGTAAGCGTTGGAAAAGGGGTAGTCTTATACGGTGAATATATCCTAAACTCTATATTTTAACAGGAAAAGTAGGGGGTCGTCTTATACACCAGGTCGTCTTATACGCCGGAATATACGGTAATTACAGAACTTTTTCCACCTTTTAATGCCACTCATACTCTGTACAATTTAATTGAAAATTAAAATTAAATCTTTTCTTGTGGAAAAAAATAAAGAATTAAAAGAATATGGTTGCATAAATATGCACACAGTTAAACTAAAACTTTTTTGCATACCATCTGAGTTTATCACATTATTTTGTTTTTGGGTAGGAGTCTATTAGCATGGCATATGTAGAATTGGCAATCTTTACCCACTCTTCCTTGCAGTAGGGCTCTAAATGTGTCAGATTGCAAGGTCATCTCCTGTGTTTAACGCCTCTTTAGTTAAACCCTCATGTTTTCAATTGGATTCATGTCTGATCTCTGGCTGGGCCATTCCGAAACTTTGATTGTCTTCTAGTGAAGACATGCTTTTGTTGATTTGGATGCATGCGCAGGTTCATTGTTGAGCTGAAAGGTGAAATTCCTCTTCATCTTCAGCTTTTTAGCAGAAGACTGAAGGTTGCATTGCAAAACTGATTGATATTTGGAACTGTTCATAATTCCCTCAACCTTAGCTAAAGCCCCAGTTTCAGCTGGAAAAAACAACTCCAAATCATAATGCTTCCTCTACCATGCTTCACTGTGGGTACAGTGTTCGTTTGGTAATGCACAGTGTTGGCTTTACGTCCAAATACCGTAGTTTAGAATTATGGTCAAAAAGTTCAACGATGGTTTCACTGGACCATAACACGTATTCACACATGCTTTTGCCAGACTTGGTACATATGGTGGCATAACATAGCCAGGCTTGGATGTTTTTCTTTGTAAGAAAAGGCTTCTGTCCTACCAGCCTGCAACACAGGCCAGACATATGAACAGTATGGGAGATTGTTGTCATATGCAATACACAACCAGTATTTGCAAAATATTCCTTTAATGTAGCAGTAAGCCTCTTGGCAGCCTCCCTGACCAAATTACTTTAATTTTTGAGGTTCATACAGTTCTAGGTAATATCACTGTTGAGCTAAATTTAAGCAACTTCCTAAATTATGGTCTTCACAGTGCTCCATGATATATCCAATGCCTTGGATTTTTTTTTGTTTCCTTCTCGTGACTAATAACTTTCAGCAATGAGATACATTTGCTGTGTAGTAAGCTGTTTATGAACCATAGCTTTTGCTGTAAAATGCAAGTAAGAAAATGTTAGAAAATTCTACTAGAACAGCTAAACTGTATATGGAGTTAACCATGATCACTGTAAATTATGGCAGCTGTGCAATATTTAACATGAGTTTAAATATTGATTGGCTAATTCTGGACACAATTGCATCCCCAATTATAATGGCATGTTCACACTAATGGATACACATAATTTTGTTCTTATTTTTATTTTCCACCTCAAAATTTATTTTATTATGTTTCTCAATGGATTTGTACAAATAATGGGCAACATTAAAGGGAATTTGTCAGCAGGTTTTTGCTACCTCATCTGAAAGCAGCCTGATGTAGGCAAAGAGAATCTGAATCCAATGATGTATCACTTTGTATACTGGCTGAGCCGTTCTCGGCCAATCAACGATTTTAGATGTAGCAATGAAGCAGAGCTGAGAAAGCTAACCACGCCCGCACCAGGATCTGTATATACAATGTCCATAGACAGTAAAATGCCTATCACAGGAGTGGGTATGTTGGATCAGGGTTCACAAGACCAGTTAGTCACAGCAATAATAATCTTCTGGTGCTAAAACAAAACCTCAGAGCTTGATAAGAGAGATATCCCTGAAATCTGTGTTTTAACCCCTAACTCATGCCGTCTTCACTATACATAGCAAAAACCCTCTGATAGATTCCTTTTAAAGAAGAAAAAAGCTCTGAAATCATTCTTCTTGGTATGGTTTTTTACATGACTAAAACCTGGCATTTTAATAGCGCTATATAGACTTTCTATATCCACAGTACTGTATATTCTAAATATTTGATGCATTAGTCATGCAATAGTTCTGAAAACATGAGAAATAGGTTTATACATCAATTCTGAAGGACCAATTTATATATTTATTGCCTTACAGGGAACATTTCACCAAATTTTACATGCTGCCCTGGCTATATCCTGATAAAGTGACTGACGCTCTGAATAAAATGTGTTTTTTTTTTCCAATTTCTCATCTAATTTTCTGAGATATTGAGCTTGTGAAGTATATTTGATAATTTACACTAAAATCAAGAAAGCATTAGCAGAGATTTATCTTTGGGAGCATTTACTTTTCCCCTGAATGACAATGAGCAATCAAAAGCTAGTGTGTCATGCAGGGGAGAAAAAGAAAACATTCCCTGAGAATCTCAGAACCAGCTTTCTATGTGTGATCTGGTATGACAAATGATTAATGTCTAACCAGATCACCCAAATCTAACTGCCAGCAATTACTATGCAGTAGAAGGGGAGCAGAGTATCCCAGGCATCGGGAAGTAAATCTGCATGGCTCTCACCATATCAAAGCCAGTTCTGACATTCTCTGGGGCTTTTCTTTCTTACCCTATGACACTTTCTGCTCTTGATTGGTCAATTTCATGTAAGGGAAAAAGTAAAATGCTCTCTATCACGCATCTTTCCTTGGTTTTAGTGGTAAATAGCATATAGACCTTTATAAACTAACAACTCCGCAAAGGAGATGATGAATGAAAATATATTCATCAGCCACATTATTATGTTTTGGCTAATTTAGCACATAAATTATGAGCTGATGAGAGGAATCTAGCTGTAATGATGTCTCAAATACACAGCTCAGCACACAGAGGCAGTTTCCTGTGTGGTTTTATTTTCTTTTTTCACACACAAAGACCAAAAACAGTAGCAAGGAGAACATTTTAGAGCAGGATTGAGATGTCTGGATGTAAATCAAACTTTGGAGTGAGGCTAAAAAACTTGTTAGAGATCTCGGCACAATCTTTCTGTGTCTCCCTCTGTCTATTTTCTCACTTCGCTCCTCGTTCCCTCCCCTCTGCAGAGTATAATGGGCTGGGTCACATGGCACCTCAATGTGCTGGTAGACCATCTTGTTTCAGCAAGATAGATTTAAGTTGTTTTTTTTCAGAGTGGATGAGAAGTGGGGAAGGAAGCAGATTTCTCTAATAAGACATATTCCAAAGTTTCTTATAATTTCCTGTAATATTGATTTTTGCAACGTTTCTTAAAAGTACAGTTCGATTTTAAGCAGACAGCCAAACAATTGGTCAGCTACAACTACAGCCAATCAGCAGTTGGTAGTGTGCTGCAGTTCTCACACATCCTTTGTAAGTCCAGAGGAAGTCTGAGAGAAGCAGTCCATTAGCGACCACTGTTTGGGTTTAGTGCTCACATGAAAAAACAGTGTCATGCAAGTCCTGGGTGACCCTACACCAGCATAGCTGGAGCTTCGCTCCCGGTACGGCTTTAACAGCTGATCCTTGTTTACATTCATTAAATTACATATATAATATGCATGCTGTACACCTTCTTTCACAGGCCCCTGAGGAAGCCACATACCAGTGGCGACACGCATTGGTCATTCTGCTCTGTTTAGCTCATTGACCTGTTTTTGACCTGGGTTACTATGCTCCCACTTTTGATATACACCATTGGCATCACTACGTGCTATATGTAGGTATGGTTCTCCCTTTTTACCTCTAATCAGTCCCCTCTAGTTTGCTCAATTATATACTAATTATATACTAGTTTGCTATTATATACTAATTTCATTTTTGTTTATTATTAGCTCACAGGGCAAAACTGTTTTCAAATGGTGGCTATTTTCTATTTTACCTTTGCCAGATATTGCTTTTTTGCTTCCTATATGCTCCTCATATGAAATCTTGTTTAGGACTGGAGCTTCTTAGCAGTATAACTGCTAATATTTTTGCTGGCTACATCATTTCGCTCTTATATTATGCTAATTGGGAGAGGTTCATGTATTACCTACATCATTCTATTTGCCTGGGTCATATCTATTACACATAGAGATTAAACTCTCTATACACTGCCGGACAGGGTTGGTCACCCTATTGTGGGTGATCATGTTTGGAGTCATGCTATTGACCTTTTAACTGTTTTTACATTTTCTGTATAGTTTGCATCAATATTAGGATATATATTTTGTCTTATTATGTCTGGTGATCCCACTTTATAAAGTTTATCTTTTTTCTTGTTTTGTGTACTAGTGCTTACTACTTACCATAGGTGATCCCAGAGCTACTAACAGTGGTGTCCTCTGTCTTCTTTTTCTTACAGCATAGCTGGAACGGCGGTTGGAGGAGGTGAGTAGTATCTATCATTCTTATTTTACATTGGGGTATATAATCTTTAAGAAGGGTTTGTCTGAGTAGCGGACAACCCTTTTATGGCACTTGTCCACATTGCTCATGTAGCATTACAATGTTACTTAAAAACAGGGAAATATGGTGTGTCAGCACTCTGATAAAAATAGTATTTAAGAAGGGGATGTCCGGGTTTTCCCGATTAGTAGACAACCCCTATTGTAACTGTAATACTGATTTTTTTTTTACTTTTGATTTGTATGCACATAGTGTATACTCCAAAGACAGACAATCTCTGTATAAGTAACAACATGAAAGGCTGATTAGTCATAGTTTCTAGGTATCAAAGCTATCAGCTAAGCTATGTCTACAAGTTGCTGCAATACAGGATCCTCTCTGTTGAGTCAAACTTCTCATCATGTCCCAATGACACACCTTTTAGGTAAGATATGAGAAAAGATCGAATGACACATCTATGATCCAGGTGATATGAACTAGATGTGAATAATTGCAATTTGTTACCATCTTTTCATTTAGCCATTAAAAGGTATCAACCACTGAGGACTCTCAAGTCTAAATATTTTTCTATCTACTGGCTAACACGGTACAAAGATACACATCTTTCCTATATTAGATCAGTGGGAGTCCATCCACTGATACTTCCATCGATCACCAGAACAGGGAACTTGCGCCCACATTCTGAATGGTGCAGCCATTTCGCATACATTCTGCCAATCCATTATTATTCTATGTGATTGTCAGCCTTTGCTGATTGTTGTATCAATATCCATCAGAAAGAATAAAAAGAATAATATCTGAAAATTGTAACCAAGCAAGTTTCATGCCACTCTTGTTGCGGACAAATGTTTCTTCGCCATGTTGAGTTGAAGCTTTTTCTTTATAGTAAACACTAAAAGGTTTCCTACATTCAAACACCAAACTAATTCGTTAACCCCTTCACCCCCGAGGGTGGTTTGCACGTTAATGACCGGGCCAATTTTTACAATTCTGACCACTGTCTCTTTATGAGGTTATAACTCTGGAACGCTTCAACGGATCTTCGCGATTCTGAGATTGTTTTCTCGTGACA
This sequence comes from Oophaga sylvatica, assembly GCA_033576555.1. Lineage (NCBI taxonomy): Eukaryota > Metazoa > Chordata > Amphibia > Anura > Dendrobatidae > Oophaga > Oophaga sylvatica. Next base: position 398,346,552 of record JARQOD010000004.1, read on the forward strand.
TATTGTACTTCATGTTGGTGGTAAAATTTCTTCGATATAACTTGCGTTTATTTTTGAAAAAAACACAAATATGGCGAAAATTTTTAAAATTTTGCAATTTTCAAACTTTGAATTTTTATTCCCTTAAAACAGAGAAATATATCACACAAAATAGTTAAGAAATAACATTTCCCACATGTCTACTTTACATCAGCACAATTTTGGAACCAAAATTTTTTTTTGTTAGGAAGTTATAAGGGTTAAAAGTTGACCAGCGATTTCTCATTTTTACAACAAAATTTACAAAGCCATTTTTTTTTAGGGATCACCTCACATTTGAAGTCACTTTGAGGGGTCTATATGGCAGAAAATACCCAAAAGTGACACCATTCTAAAAACTGCACCCCTCAAGGAACTGAAAACCACATTCAAGAAGTTTATTAACCCTTCAGGTGCTTCACAGTAACTAAAGCAACGTGGAAGGAAAAAATGAATATTTTACTTTTTAGCCACAAAAATGATCTTTTACAAACTTTTTTTTTATTTTCACAAGGGTAAAAGGAGAAAATGGACAGATAAGGTTGTTATGCAATTTCTCCTGAGTACGCCAATACCCCCATATGTGGGGGAAAACCACTGTTTGCGCACACGGCAGAGCTCGTAAGGGAAGGAGCGACGTTTGACTTTTTCAAACTAAAATTGGCTGGAATTTAGATTGGATGCCATGTCGCGTTTGGAGAGCCCCTGATGCGCCTAAACAGTGGAAACCCCCCACAAGTGACACCATTTTGGAAGCTAGACCCCCTAAGGTACTTATCTAGATCTGTTGTGAGCACTTTGAACCCTCAAGTGTTTCACAAAAGTTTATAAAGCCTGGGTGTGAAAAAAAAAAAAAATCAATTTTCCACAAAAATGATTTTTTAGTCCCAAATTTTTGAATTTTCCCAAGGAAATTGGACCCCAAAAGTTGTTGTCCAATTTGTCCTGAGTACGCTGATACCCCATATGTGGGGGGGGAAACTGTTTGGGCGCACGGCAGGGCTTGGAAAGGAAGTAGTAACGTTTTGGAATGCAGACGTTAATGGGGGTCATGTTCCGTTTGCAGTGCCCCAGATGAGCCTAAACAGTGGAAACCCCCCACAAGTGACCCCATTTTGGAAACTAGACCCCCTAAGGAACTTATCTAGATCTTTGGTGAGCACTTTGAACCCCCAAGTGCTTCACACAAGTTTATAATGCCCGGGCATGAAAATAAAAAATCCTATTTTTTTCCCACAAAAATTATCTTTTAGTCACTAATTTTTTATTTTCCCAAGGGTAACAGGAGAAATTGGACCACTGTTTGGGCGCACGGCAGAGCTCGGAATGGAAGGAGCACCATTTGACTTTTTCCAACCAAAATTGGCTGGAATTGAGTTTGGATGCCATGTTGCATTTGGAGAGCCCCTGATGTGCCTAAACAGTGGAAACCCCCCACAAATGACCCCATTTGGGAAACTAGACCCCCTAAGGAACTTATCTAGATTTTTGATGAGCAATTTTAACCCCCAAGTGCTTCACACAAGTTTATAACGTAGAGCCGTAAAATTTAAAAATCATATTTTTTCCACAAAAATGATCTTTTCACCCCAATTTTTATTTTTCCAAGGGTAACAAGACTCCAAAAGTTATTGTGCAATTTGTCCTGAGTGCGCTGATACCCCATATATGGGGGTAAACCACTGTTTGGGTGCATGGCAGAGTTTGGAAGGGAAGGAGCGCCGTCTGACTTTTTCAACGCAGAATTGGCTGGACGCCATGTCGTGTTTGGAGAGCTCCTGATCTGCCTAAGCAGTGGAAACCCCCATAAATGACACCATTTTGGAAACTAGACCCCTCAAGGAACTTATCTAGATGTGTGGTGAGAACTTTGAACCCCCAGGTGTTTCACTAAAGTTTATAACGTACAGCCGTAAAATAAAAAATCTTTTTTTTTTTTTACAAAAATGATTTTTTCACCCCCAATATTTTATTTTCACAAGGGTAACAGAAGAAATTGGAACGCAAAAGTTGTTGTCCAATTTGTCCTGAGTACACTGATACCCAATATGTGGGCGAAAACTACTGTATGGGCACACGTCGGGGCTCGGAAGGGAAGTAGTGACGTTTTGGATTGCAGACTTTGATGGAATGGTCTGGGGGCGTCATGTCACATTTGGAGAGCCCCTGATGCACCTAAACAGTGGAAACCCCCCACAAGTGACCCCATTTTGGCAAATAGACCCCACAAGGAACTTATCTAGGTGTGTGGTGAGCGCTATGAAGCCCCAAGTGCTTCACAGAAGTTTATAATGTACAGCCGTAAAAACAAAAAAATATTTTTTTTTGTACAAAAATGATATTTTCGCCCCCAGTTTTTTATTTTCCCAAGGGTAACAGAAGAAATAGGACAAATTGCACAATAACTCTTGGGGTCCAGAGTACGCTGATACCCCATATGTGGGGATAAACTACTGTTTGGACGCATGGCAGAGCTCAGAAATGAAGGAGCACCATTTGACTTTTTCAACGCAGAATTGGCTGGAATTGAGATCAGACGCCATGTCACATTTGGAGAGCCCCTGATGTGCCTAAACAGCGGAAACCCCCCAATTCTAACTCCAACCCTAACCCCAACACACCCCTAACCCTAGTCCCAACCCTAACCACAAACCTAACCCTAACACACCCCTAATCCCAACCCTAACCCTAATCCTAACTTTAGCGCCAACCCTAACCCTAACTTTAGCCGCAACCCTAACCCTAACCCTAATGGGAAAATGGAAATAAATACATTTTTTTAATTTTATTATTTTTCCCTAACTAAGGGGTGATAAAGGGGGGTTTGATTTACTATTTATAGCGGGTTTTTTATGATTGGCAGCTGTCACGCTAAAAGACGCTTTTTATTACAAAAATAGTTTTTTGCATCGCCACATTTTGAGAGCTATAATTTTTGCATATTTTGGCCCACAGAGTCATGTGAGGTCTTATTTTTTGCGGTACGAGTTGACGTTTTTATTGGTACCATTTTTGAGCAGGTGACATTTTTTGATCGCTTTTTATTTCGATTTTTGGGAGGTTAGAATGAACAAAAATCAGAAATTCATGAATTTCTTTTGGGGGAGGCGTTTTTATTGTTCCGCGTGTGGTAAAATTGATAAAGCAGTTTTATTCTTCGGGTCAGTACGATTATGGCGATACCTCATTTATATCATTTTTTTATGTTTTGGCGCTTTTATAGAATAAAAACAATTTTATATAAAAAATAATTATTTTTGCATCGCTTTATTCTGCGAGCTATAACTTTTTTATTTTTTTTGCTGATGATGCTGTATGGCAGCTCGTTTTTTGCGGGACAAGATGACGTTTTCAGCGGTACCATGTTTATTTATATCGGTCTTTTTTATCGCGCGTTATTCCACTTTTTGTTCGGCGGTATGATGATAAAGCATTGATTTTTTGCTTCTTTTTTTTTTTTTTTTTAAGGGGTTCACTAAAGGGGTTAACTAGTGGGACAGTTTTATAGGGGGGGTCGTTACGGACGCGGCGATACCAAATATGTGTACTTTTATTGTTTTGTTTTTTTTATTTACAGGAAGAAATGAATTTATTGGGGAATATTTTTTTTTTATTATTTATTTTGGATTTTTTTTTATAACATGTTTATTTTTATCTTTTTAACTTTTTTACTTTGTCCCAGGGTGGGACATCACTGTATTTTATCAAATCGCTGGTGTGACAGTGTGCACAGCACTCTGTCACACCAGCGATCGCTCAGGCATAGCTGCAGGCTTCTCAGTGCCTGCTCTCAGCAGGCACTGAGGAAGCCGCCTCCCTCCAGGACCCCGGCGCCATCTTGGATCCGGGTCCTGGGAGGGAGGAAGCCCTCAGAACAGCGCGATCACATCGCGCTGGTCTGAGGGTCTCAGGGGGGCGCGCAGGGAGCCCCCACCCTGCGCGATCCTCCCCTGTGCCCCCAGTACACCGCGATCATGTTTGATCGCGGTGTGCTAGGGGTTAATGTGCCGGGAGCGGTCCGTGACCGCTCCTGACACACAGTCACGGGTGTCAGCTGTGATAATCAGCTGACACCCAGCGGCGATTAGCTGCGCTCCCCTCAGGAGCGCAGCTGATCGCCTATGACGTACTATCCCGTCCATGGGCAGAATGGCACGGGTTTTATGGACGGGATAGTACGTCTAATGTCAGAGAGGGGTTAATGAAATGTGAGATTTTAGGTGGGAGATTCAGTAGATATGGAAAAATTAAAAAAAACGCATACCATAAGGATACAGCCTTCCCAAAACCTGTCCGATAACAAATGCACTTGCAGGATGCAGCAGGCTCCCACTGGTAAAGGCAGGGGCAGCACAGGTGCAAACTACTGATAAAAACAGCCACCTACACACCGAGCAGATTATGGAGGCTAGATTATGCACACAAAAGAGGCTTTAGTAGAATAGTCACACAGGTATGTGTGGTGCAAAGTGTCTGGCTTACAGCCTATTGATGACGCCCATAATATTAGCAGACGGGCTGCCTAGCACTATATATATGCACCCCACAGAGACAGATGCTCCAATACACCAAACCAACAATAAGGAGCCTGGCTGCATCCTGCAAAAAATGATAAAAAGTGCAGTAAAGGCTGAAAAAAATAATGCATATGATAAATACATTAAATGAGGTATTGGTTAATATTCTGGCCAAAATAGATAAACTCGCAACCCTGTGCCACTAGAGGCTTCGTTATATTTATTTATTTTACTCACTTATATAGCGCCATTAATTCCACAGCACTTTACAGGTACGAGGGGCATTCATTAAAGATTTCCCCTGACCCTCTTCCTGTGGACTGAGAGCAATGAAACTTGGCACAGTTATTTGTCCTTCTCTACATAGGTACCATCTAGGGACACACACTTATCCCATCTTTTTATGCAAATGTAAACACCTCGCTTGTAGAAGTCAACAGGTTGCTCCAAAAGCCACATTGTGACTTTGGAAATCAGAGTCTCATCATCTGGAAAATGCTTGTCCTTTAAAAATAACTTCATTGTTGGAAAGAGGTGGTGCAAGGTCGGGTGAATAAGGAGGATGCAATAGAATTTCAAAGCCACAGGAGCATGCTTCCATTTGGGCAACATGTGAGTTGTGAAATGGTGCATTGCTTTGCAGATGGCAGACATCTTTGGTGAGCATGCCACATCTCTTGGTTTCGATGGCCTCCCGCAATTTCCGCAGCAGTGAAGTATATTATGCCCCAGTGAACATGGTACTCTTTGCTAGGAAATCCATCAATACTACTCCATGCTGTTTCCAAAATACTGTGAGCATGTCCTTGCCTGCCGAGGGTTGGGCACGTGCCTTCTTTGGAGGCAGTGAGTCATGATGCTTCCATTGCATCGACTGGACTTTAGTCTCAGGATCATAGTGATGGATCCAGCTTCCATCCTGTGTGATCAATCTGTTGAAAAAGTCCTCCTTGTTTCCATGGCACATCGTCAATAGAGCCTGAGAGCATTCAACTTGTTCCTGCTTCTGGAAAGGTGTGAGCAGCCAGGGAACCCAGTGAGGGGATATCTTATGCATGTGAAGATGGTCTTGGATGATTTTTTTCCACGGACCTCACACTAATCTTGACATTTTGGGCTAGGTGGCGAATGGTCACGCAGTGATTTTCCAAAATGACGACCTCCACTTGCTGGATGGTGTGTTCATCAATAGCAGAGTGGGGTCGCCCTGGAATTGGAGCTGTTTGCACCGAAATCTGACCACATTTGAATTGACGATGCCAGTTCTTGACTACATCAGATGATGGAGAATCATCACCATAAACCTCTTTCATCTCATCGAACGTCTCCTTTGGTGTGCTGCCTTTCAAGTAAAGGAACTTGATGACTGCTCTGTATTCCACTGTGTCCATTATCAAACCTCACACCACTTCAGCACCTGTAAAATTAAGACCGTTATCAGTTCTGAGTTGCAAATTAGCACATAACCTATAGAGACTTACATCATTACATATGTGCAGTTTCAGCATCCTGTGATAAATAGAAGTGGGTCAGGGGAAATCTTTAATGAACGCCCCTCGTTTCCTCACTGTCCCCATTGGGGCTCACAATCTAAATTCCCTATCAGTATGTCTTTGGAGTGTGGGAGGAAACCGGAGAACCCAGAGGAAACCCACGCAAACATGGCGAGAATATACAAACTCCTTGGTGGGATTTGAACCCATATACACACGTGGTCAAAATTCTTGGTACTCCTTGTTTAATGACCGAAAAACCCACAATAGTCACAGAAATAACTTGAATCTGAAAAAAGTAATAATAAATCAAAATCTATGAAAATGATGAAATGAAAGTCAGACATTGCTTTGAAACCATGCTTCCACAGAATTTTAAAAAAAAATAAAACTCATGAAATAGGCCTGGACAAAAATGATGGTACCCCTGAAAATAATGTGACAAAAGGGACATGTTAAATCAAGGTGTGTCCACTAATTAGCATCACAGGCAGGGCCGGCGTCAGCACCCGGCATACCCGGGCAAGTGCCGGGACCCTGAGCAGGTGGGGGGGCCCACTCGCCGTTGGGCACCCAGTCACCCGTTAGCGGATGAGAGCGGTGCCAGTGTCGCCATTGGGCCTCCCTGCTTGCTCAGGGCCTCGACAGCCGGCACAATACTTACCTCTCCCCGTGCCTCCGCAGCTCCGGGCTCCAGGGGGCGACTGCAGGGCGCTCGCGCTTCCTCTCACAGCAGCGCCGCTGGATGACGTCATCATTCAGCAGCCGACTGTGGCAGAGAGTAAGCGTGGGCGCCAGTGATGCTACGGGACTGCCTGCGCTGCGGACACCGGACAGGTGAGATGTGGTGTGTGTGTCTGCCTGCGTGTGTGTATATAGTGCTGTGCTTTGTGTGTGTGTGAGAGAGTGCTGTGGTGCTGTCTGTGTGTGGTGCTGTATGTGTGATCGTGGTTGGGGAGGCAGTGATGGTGGTGAGGAGGCAATGATGATGATGGGGAGGCGATGATGATGGGGAGGCAATGATGATGATAATGGGGAAGCAGTGATGATGATAATGGGGAGGCAGTTATGATGATGATGGGGAGGTAATGATGATGATGGGGATGCAATAATGATGATGATGGTGAGGCAATGATGATAATGGGAGGCGATGATGGTGATGGGGAGGCAATGATGATAATGGGGAGGCAGTGATGATAATGGGGAGGCAATGATGATGATGTTGGGGAGTCAATGATGATGATGATGGGGAGGAAATGATGATGATGGGGGTGCAATAATGATGATGATGATGGGGAGAAAAGGATGATAATGGGGAGGCAATGATGATAATGGGAAGGCAATGATGATGATAATGGGGAGGCAATGATGATGATAATGGGGAGGCAATGATGACGATGGGGGAGGCAATGATAATGATGGAGAGGCAATGATAATGATGGGGAGTCAATGATGATAATGGGGAGGCAATGATGATGATAATGGGGAGGCAATGATGATGATAATGAGGAGGCAATGATGATGATGGGGAGGCAATGATGATGATAATGGGGAAGCAATGATGATAATAATGGGGAGTCTTTCCACAGCACCCTTTCCTGAGCCATAACAGTGCAGAACGCAGCACAGTGCAGAGTAGAGCTCCATATTTTGTATGGAGCATTATATGGGGTCCATTATTCTTTATGGAGCATTATATTTGGCCCATAATACTGTATGGAGGACTATGTGGTGCCCATAATATTGTATGGAAGACTGTACTGTCCAGTCTGTACTGTGCGCTGTGAGGATTTGGCGGTTTTTGAGCTATTGTACAATTTACAATAGATATCACTCATGTAATGGAAGAAGTGAAGTGTTTGGCATTGTACTATACCCATATTTCTCTGCAGTATCTGTGCATCATTAATCGTAGTCTGTGTTAATGGGGCCCACTGAGACTCTTTCGCCCGGGGCCCATAAAAACCTGGAGCTGGCCCTGATCACAGGTGTCATAGAATCATAGATTCATAGAATGGTAGAGTTGGAAGGGACCTCCTGGGTCATCTGGTCCAACCCCCTGCTCAAAGCAGGATTCACTAAATCATCCCAGACAGATGTCTGTCCAGCCTCTGTTTGAAGACTTCCATTGAAGGAGAACTCACCACCTCTCGTGGCAGCCTTTTCCACTCATTGATCACTCTAACTGTCAAAAAGTTTTTTCTAATATCTAATCTGTGTCTCCTCCCATTCAGTTTCATCCCATTGCTTCTAGTCTTTCCGTGTGCAAATGAGAATAAAGATAATCCTTCTACAATGTGACAGCCCTTGAGATATTTGTAGACAGCTATTAAGCCTCCTCTCAGTCTTCTTTTTTGCAAGCTAAACATTCCCAAATCCTGTAACCGTTCCTCATAGGACATGGTTTGCAGACAGGACACCATTCTGGTCGCTCTTCTCTGAACTTGCTCCAGTTTGTTGATGTCTTTTTTAAAATGTGGTGCCCAAAACTGGACACAGTATTCCAGATGAGGTCTGACCAAAGAGGAGTAGAGGGCAATAATGACTTCACGTGATCTAGACTGTATGCTTCTGTTAATACATCCCAGAATTGTACAGTATTTGCCTTTTTTTGTTGCTGCATCACACTGTTGACTCATATTCAGTCTGTGATCTATTAGTATACCCAAGTCTTTTTCACATGTGCTGTTGCTTAGCCTTGTTCCTCCCATTCTGTATACGCTTTTTTCATTTTTATTTCCCAGATGTAGTACTTTGCATTTTTCACTGTTAAAAACCATTCTGTTAGTTGCTGCCCACTGCTCCAGTTTATTTATATCTTTTTGAATCCTTTCTCTCTCTCTTCTCTAGTATTAGCTATCCCTCCTAGCTTTGTGTCATCAGCAAATTTAATCAGTTTACCCTCAATTCCTTCATCTAAATCATTGATAAAGATGATGAACAATACAGGGCCCAAGACAGAGCCCTGTGGTACCTCACTTGATACATTCTTCCAACTGGATGTGCAGCCATTTACTACCACTCTTTGGGTCCTATCACTAAGCCAGTTATGAATCCACCTAACAGTTGCCTTGTCCATTCCATACTTTGTTATTTTTTCAATAAGGATTGTGTGAGATACTTTGTCAAATGCTTTGCTGAAGTCAAGATATAATATATCTACAGCATTTCCCTGATCCACCCTGTCAGTGATTCTGTCATAGAAGGAAATTAAATTAGTCTGACATGACTTATTAGTTACAAACCCATGCTGACTCTGGTTAATCACTTCATTTTTGTCCAGGTACTTACATACATGTTGTTTAAGAATTTGTTCAAAGATCTTTCCTGGTATAGATGTCAGACTCACCGGCCTATAGTTCCCTGGGTCCACCTTCTTCCCCTTTTTGAAGATAGGAACAACATTTGCTCTTCTCCAGTCTTCTGGGACTTCTCCTGTTCTCCAAGAATTTTCAAAGATTATGGAGAGTGGTTTAAAAATTTCTTCTGCTATCTCCTTCAGTACTCTGGGGTGTAATTCATCTGGACCTGGAGACTTGAATTAATTTATGTTAGCTAAGTGTTTCCTCACTATTTTTCTGTTTATAGATATCCTGGATTCTTCTATTCCCTTAATAGGACAGTTGATGTTACATTTCCTTTCTGAGAGAAAACAGATGCAAAATAGGAATTTAAAAGTTCGGCCTTCTCAACATCCTTTCTTACCATTTCATAATTTTCATCCTGTAAAAATCCTATAGCATCTTTGACTTTTCTTTTACTTTTGACATATCCCCAAAATCCTTTTTTATTGCTTTTGACATCTCTTGCAAGCCTTAATTCATTGTCAGCTTTAGCTAATCTGATTCTTGCCCTGCAGGTTCTGCAGACGTCATTATATTCTTCTTTAGATATGCCTCCCTCTTTCCATTTGATAAACATTTCTTTCTTCCTTTTTAGCATGTGTTTAAGATCTTTGTTCATCCATCCTGGTTTCGTTAAATGCTTCCTATTCTTCCCTCTTTTCGGAATTGTCAATGATTGTGCTTTGAGAATCTAATTTTTCAAGATTTCCCATCCTTCCTGGACATTTTTGTCCTTAAGGATATCCAGCCATTGGATCCCTCCGATTCTCTTTCTGAGTCCCTTGAAATCTAACCTTGAAGTCTGAGTCTTCACAGGAATTCCTCCTCTAGTTGTCCAAAATTCTAAAAAGGCATGGTCGCTACCTCCTAGGGTCCCAGCCACTCTTACCTCCTCAACCATTTCCTCCCTGTTTATAAGGATTAGATTCAAGGTAGCAGATCCCCTTGTTTTCTCCCCTACCTTTTGGAAGATAAAGTTGTCAGCAAGAGAGGATAAGAATTTCCTGGACCTGTTAGTTTTGCCTGAGAGAGATTCCCAACAAATGTCTGGATAGTTGAAATCTCCCATTACCACTATGTCATATTTTTTGGAGAACTTGGCCATATGATGCATAAAGAGTTCATCCAAATCTTCAGCTTGCATAGGCGGCCTGTAGTAAATGCCTACAATGGTGTCCTTTCCATTGTTTGCTCCTTGTATTCTTACCCAAACAGTTTCCACAGAACTCCCAGTCTCTGAAGCTTCAATCTCTGTGCAGATATACGTTTTCTAACATACAATGCCACACCTCATCCTCGTTTATCAAGTCTGTTTCTTGCAAATAAGTTGTATCCTTCTAGCCTTGTATTCCAATCATGTGTATCATCCCACCAAGTTTCAGTGATTCCAATGACATCATACTTCTTCTCCTGCGTTAGTAGTTCCAATTCTCTTTGTTTGTTGCCAATGCTTTGTGCATTTGTATAGAAACATTTTAGTTTGTGATTGGTTTCTCTTCCTACAAAATTTTTATTATTTAGATTTTTTTGTCTTCGTTCTTCCTTTCCACTTCTAATAGCCGAGTTCTCAATAGCATTTGTCAGGTGTATGGATTTTTCTGGCCTTTTGCTTCCCTTCCCACATTGTTCTAGTTTAAAGCTCTCCTGATGAGTGTAGCAAGGCGACTTCCAAATACATGTTTTCCAGTCTTCGTAAGGTGCACCCCATCTCTAGCAAGTAGTCCACCGTATAGGTAATTCACTCCGTGATCCAGAAATCCAAATCCTTGCTGACGGCACCAAATCCTACAATGTCTACAATCTTGGAATCAGTGAGTGGGCCTGTATAGAGGGCTACAGATACTCACTGTGCTGATTGGTGACATGGTGTGTATCACACTCAACATAGACCAGAGGAAGCGAAGGAAAGATTTGTCTCAGGAGGTTAGAAAGCTTGGTCTCAGTCGCAGGTCATGGGTCTTGCAACAGTATAATGACCCAAAACACACAGCTAAAATCACCCAAGAATGGCTAAGAGGAAAACTGTTGTGAATGTTTTGGAAATGAATTCTGAGCAGAAGCTCCCTCTGGTGGTTACAAACAGTACTGAACCATTCAATGAGGATTGGCAATCAGGATTCACAGACTGGCTTGATATAAGGGAGGTTCCCTCCCATCATGGTTGCCGGTGATCAATTGTTCTTGTCTCAACTGTGGTTCCTGGTTCACTTGGAAGCTTGCTGAGTCTTGCCTCTTCTTCTGCTTTCAGATAAGATATTTTCTGTTTTTGTTTTTGTGCTTACCATTTGCATATTTCTCTGCATTTCTGTGAGGTCAGCCAGGTTCCCCCCCCCCCGGGGGGCTTGGGCTCCTCTCAGTTCCACTGGAGCCATTGTTATTTGTTCATTTGCCTTTTCCAGTTTTTTCAGTGGCTGCGGCTTAGTTTTGTTACACCAGAGAACTGATTTAGGTGGTAGAGGTCGTGTGATCTCAGGTGTTTTTGCAATCAGTAGCGTTGGCATTTTTTAGGGTTTTTTTGGATTGCAGTGAGTATCCTCTCTATCCTTTTCTGTCTAGGCAGATTGGGCCCCAGCGTTTGCCCATACTATTTTCTGTCTGTGTCTGTGCTTCCTCTTGTCTAACCGCCATTACATGTTTGGGGGCTTCCTATGTTCTTTGGGGATCTGCTCCGGGGCAGATAGCTTTCCTCTTTCTATCTTTAGGTGTAGTTAATCTCTCAGGCTGTGACAAGGCGTCTAGGACCAACGTAGGAACGCTCCACGGCTGCCTTTAGTTGTGGTGGTTAGTTAGGGTACTGCAATCCAATAGATTCCAACCTCTCTGGTGTATTGCCGTTTTTGCCTGCTCTCCTCAGCTACCAAAACATAACAGTATCACCGGCCAAACTGAAAATTGTATGGTACTCACAGAAGGGAAAAATAGTGTGGAAAGAAAAAAGTTGTCAGAGTTGTCAGAGATTTTTTTTTTTCTGTTTCTTGCATTTTTTCCCTCTTTTTCTCTGGGTGCTGAGGAGGATTTTTTTTTTCTCTCAATGGAGCTTGCACAGCTGTCTGGCCGTGTGGATCAGCTTGCCACTGACGTTCGGAGTATTGCTGTTTATCTTGCTGGGTTACCTAGGATTCCCATGCCAGATTTGTTTTTGGGAGATCGGGCCAAATTTCTGAATTTCAAAAATAACTGTAAGTTGTTTTTTGCCTTAAAACCTAAATCCTCAGGGAACACAGCACAGCAGGTTCAAATTGTCATCTCTCTCCTGCCCGGCGATCCTCAGGATTGGGCTTTTTTCCCTGACACCTGGGGACCCTGTTTTGAGTGATGTTGATACATTTTTTTCTGGCTCTGGGGTTATTGTACGATGAGCCTAATGTCACTGATCAAGCTGAAAGAACCTTGTTGGCATTAAATCAGGGGCTTGAGGACGCTGAGTTGTACTGTCAGAAATTCCGAAAATGGGCAGTCCTAACCAAATGGAATGATGATGCTTTGGCAGCCCTTTTTTGGAAGGGGCTGTCAGAGAATGTAAAAGATGTTATGGTGGGTTTCCCTGCTCCCTCTGGTCTCAATGATTCTATGTCATTAGCGATTCAAATTGACAGACGTTTGCGTGAGCATAGTGGTATGCGTGGAATGGTGTTGCCTTGTGAGCCAGCTTCTGAACCCATGCAGTGTGATGGAGTGGCTTCTGGGGCACAGCGTCATGAGTTTCGAAAACGCAATGGGTTATGTTTCTATTGTGGTGACGCCTCTCATGCTATTTCTGTCTGCCCTAAGCGGGGAAGACGTTTTGCACGCTCAGTTGTCTTGGGTAGTGTTCAGACTAAACTTCTGTTGACTGTTACCCTGATTTGCTCCCTGTCCACATTTTCTGCTCAGGCTTTTGTTGATTCAGGAGCAGCTATTAACCTGATGGATTTTGATTTTGCCAAACGTTGTGGGTTTCCCTTGATACCCCTACAGAAGTCTATTCCTTTACTGGGGATCGATTCTACCCCTTTGGCTGAGAATAAACCCCAGTTTTCTACTCAGGTGATAATGAGGGTTGAACCTGATCACCAGGAGTACTGCAAATTTTTGGTTCTGTATAATCTGCATGACATTATAGTGCTGGGTTTCCCTTGGTTACAGTCTCATAATCCTGTTTTGGATTGGAAATCTGTGTCTGTAACCAGTTGGGGCTGCCAATGTGTTTCTTCTGCCTCTCCCCAGTCTCAGGATGTTCCTGACTTTTTGACTGATTTTTCTGATGTGTTTAGCGAAAGTAAATCTGCATCCTTGCCCCCCCATAGGAGCTATGACTGCGCTATTGAATTAGTGCCTGGTAGTAAATTCCCTAAAGGTCGCCTTTTTAACTTGTCTGTACATGAACATGACGCTATGCGGTCTTATATCAAGGAGTCATTGGAGAAGGGTCATATCAGACCATCCTCTTCACACTTGGATGCAGTTTTTTTCTTTGTGGCCAAAAAGGATGGTTCATTAAGGCCGTGTATTGATTATCGTCTCTTGAACAAGATCACTGTGAAATATCAATATCCGTTACCCTTGATTTCTGACCTGTTTTCCAGGGTGAAAAGTGCTACTTGGTTTACCAAACTTGACCTCAGGGGGGCGTATAACCTTATTCGCATTAAGCACGGGGATGAATGGAAGACGGCGTTTAATACCCCAGAGGGGCATTTTGAGTACCTAGTGATGCCCTTTGGGCTCACTAATGCTCCTTCTGTCTTCCAGTCCTTCATGAATGACATTTTCAGGGATTTTGTGGATAAATTTCTGATTGTTTATTTGGATGATATCTTGATTTTTTCCAATGACTGGGACTTTCATGTGAAACATGTTCGGACTGTGTTCCAGATTTTGAGAGAGAATGCTCTGTATGTGAAAGGATCAAAGTGTCTTTTTGGCATACAGAGGATCTCATTTCTGGGATTCATTTTGTCTCCATCTGATATTGAAATGGACCCGGTCAAGGTTCAGGCCATCTGTGATTGGGTCCAACCTACTTCATTAAAGGCTCTTCAGAGATTCTTGGGTTTTGCCAATTTTTATCGTAAATTTATTGGTAATTTCTCTGTTATTGTTAAACCATTGACTGATTTGACCAAAAAGGGTTCTGATGTGGTGAATTGGCCTCCTGAGGCAGTCTCTGCGTTTCAGGAACTTAAGCAGAGATTCACTTCTGCTCCTGTTCTACGGCAGCCTGATGTTTCTCTGCCATTTCAGGTGGAGGTTGATGCCTCTGAAATTGGGGCAGGTGCCGTTTTTTTCCCAAAGAGATCCTGAGACCTCTAAAAGTAACCCTTGTGCCTTTTTCTCTCGAAAATTTTCTCCAACTAAACGTAATTATGACGTGGGTAATCGGGAGTTATTGGCCATGAAGTGGGCTTTTGAAGAGTGGAGACATTGGCTGGAGGGAGCCAAACATCAGGTGGTGGTCCTCATGGACCATAAGAATCTGGTTTATCTGGAATCAGCCAAGCGACTTAATCCTAGACAGGCCAGGTGGGCCTTGTTTTTCACACGTTTTAATTTTGTGGTTTCCTTTCTTCCTGGCACTAAGAATGTTAAGGCGGGTGCCCTCTCAAGAAGTTTCCTTGCGGACTCTCCTGAGTTATCTGATCCTGATGTTATTTTGAAAGAGGGTGTAGTTCATTCCGCCATCTCGCCCAATTTGAGACTGGCTCTGGAAGGGTGTCAGGAGGATAAACCTGAGCGCTGCCCTGTTGGGAAATTGTTTGTCCCAGACCTGTGGAAAAAGAGTGTGATGTCTGAGATTCATTGTTCCGCGTTGGCTGGTCATCCCGGGATTTTTGGTACCAGAGACTTGGTGAGTCGGTCCTTTTGGTGGCCTACTTTGTCTTGTGACGTCAGGGAATTTGTGCAGTCCTGTGGGACTTGCTCTCGCTCCAAGCCTTGCTCTCGCTCTAGTGGTTTGTTGATGCCATTGCCTGTGCCCAAGAGACCATGGACCCATATCTCTATGGATTTTATTTCCGACCTCCCTATTTCTCAGAGAATGACCGTTATCTGGGTGATTTGTGATAGGTTTTCCAAGATGATACATCTTGTGCCATTACCTAAGTTGCCTTCCTCCTCCGAATTGATGCCTTTGTTCCTTCAGCACGTGGTTCGGTTACACGGCATTCCTGAGAACATTGTGTCTGACAGAGGAGTCCAGTTTGTTTCCAGATTTTGGAGGACTTTTTGTTCTAAACTTGGTGTTCAATTGTCTTTCTCCTCTGCTTTTCATCCTCAGACCAATGGACAAACTGAGAGAACAATCCAGACATTGGAGACTTATCTGAGATGCTTTGTGTCTGCTGATCAAGATGACTGGGTATCTTTTTTGCCTTTGGCTGAGTTTGCTCTTAATAATAGGGCTAGCTCTGCCACTT
This sequence comes from Oophaga sylvatica, assembly GCA_033576555.1. Taxonomy (NCBI): domain Eukaryota; kingdom Metazoa; phylum Chordata; class Amphibia; order Anura; family Dendrobatidae; genus Oophaga; species Oophaga sylvatica. The sequence goes on from JARQOD010000004.1 coordinate 398,362,319, forward strand.
TGATGTCTCCATTTTTCTGCAATTTTGGGTTTCACCCTCGATTTTCTTCGGGACAAACGGAGGCTTCTGTCTGTCCGGGTGTTGACTCTGTTGTGGAGCTTATGCAGCAGATTTGGGACCAGGTAGTGGAGAGGTTGTCCCTCTCTCAGGAGAAGGCCCAGCGGTTGCCAACCGGCATAGGACTGATGGTCCTCTGTTGTGAATGGGTTTGAGATGAGTTCTGAGCAGAGGCTCCCTCTGGTGGTTACAAGCGGTACTAGTGAGGATTGTGAGGACTGGGAATCAGGTGTTACTGATTGGTCTTATATAAGGGAGTTATTTTCCCATCAGGGTTGCCGGTGATCAATTGTTCTGGTCTGAATCCTTCTTTCCAGTTTCCCTTGTAGCCTGCTGTGTCGTGTCTGCATCTCCTGCTATCAGATAAGACAATTTCTTATTTTGTGTTTTTGCTATATTTTTGCATTTTGTCCTGCACTTCTGTGGGGGCCTTCAGGGTCCCCTCCGGGGGCTTTTGCCCTCTCAGTTTAGTCCAGCCACTGTGTTTTGTACTTTTGCTTTTTCCAGTTTTTTTTCAGTGGCTGCTGTTTTGTTTTTGTTACACCAGAGAACTAATTTAGGTGGTAGAGGTCGTGTGATCTCAGGTGATTTTGAAATTAGTAGAGTTGGTGTTTTTTTGGGGTTTTCTGGGATTGCAGTAAGTACCCTTCCTATCCTTTTCTATTTAGATAGTTTGGGCCCCAGCGTTTGCTCATACTATTTTCTTTCTGTGTCAGTATTTCCTCTTGTCTAACCGCCATTACATGTTTGGGGGCTTTCTATTATCTTTGGGGTTCTGCTCCGGGGCAGATTGCTTTCCTATTTCTATCTTTAGGTGTAGTTAGTTTCTCAGGCTGTGACGAGGCGTCTAGGACCAACGTAGGAACGCTCCACGGCTGCCTCTAGTTGCGGTGGTTAGTCAGGGTACTGCAATCTCATAGATTCCAACTGCTCTGGTGTATTTCCTTTTTTGTCTTGCACTCCTCAGCTACCGTAACATAAGAGTATCACCGGCCATAAAAATTGTATGGTACTCACAGAAGGGAAAAAATATTTTGAAGGAAGAAAAGTTGTCAGAGATATTTTTCTGTTTGTTGCATTTTTTTTTTTTTTTTTTTTTCCCTCTGTATCTCTGGGTGCTGGGGAGGATCTTTTCTCCCAATGGAGTTTGCACAGTTGTCTGGCCGTGTGGATCAGCTTGCCACTGAGGTTCGGAGTATTGCTATCTATCTTGCTGGGTTGCCTGTTGTGGAACCTAGGATTCCCATGCCAGATTTGTTTTTAGGGGATCGAGCTAAGTTTCAGAATTTCAAAAATAATTGTAAATTGTTTCTTGCCTTAAAATCTAAGTCCTCAGGGAACGCAGCGCAGCAGGTTCAAATTATCATCTCTCTCCTGCGCGGCGATCCTCAGGATTGGGCTTTTTCCCTGATACCTGGGGATCCTGTTTTGAGTGATGTTGATGCGTTTTTTCAGGCTTTGGGGTTATTGTACGATGAGCCTAATGTCACTGATCAAGCTGAAAAAGCCTTGTTGGCATTAAATCAGGGGCTTGATGACGCTGAGTTATACTGTCAGAGATTCCGTAGGTGGGCAGTCCTGACCAAATGGAATGACGACGCTTTGGCGGCCCTTTTCCGGAAGGGTCTGTCAGATAATGTAAAGGATGTTATGGTGGGATTCCCTGTCCCCTCTGGTCTCAATGATTCTATGTCATTAGCGATTCAAATTGACAGACGTTTGCGTGAGCGGAGAAGTATGCGTGGAATGGTGTTGCCTTGTGAACCAGCTCCTGAAACCATGCAGTGTGATAGAGTGGTGTCTGGGGCACAGCGTCATGAGTTTCGAAAGCGCAATGGGTTATGTTTCTACTGTGTGTGATGCCTCTCATGCTATTTCAGTCTGCCCTAAGCGGGGAAGACATTTTGCACGCTCAGTTGTCTTGGGTAGTGTTCAGACTAAGTTTTTATTAACTGTCACTCTGATATGCTCTCTGTCCTCATTTTCTGCTCAGGCTTTCGTTGATTCTGGAGCAGCTATTAACCTGATGGATTATGATTTTGCTAAACGTTGTGGGTTTCCCTTGATACCCCTACAGAAGTCTATTCCTTTACTGGGGATCGATTCTACCCCTTTGGCTGAGAATAAACCCCAGTTTTCTACTCAGGTGATAATGAGGGTTGAACCTGATCACCAGGAGTACTGCAAATTTTTGGTTCTGTATAATCTGCATGACATTATAGTGCTGGGTTTCCCTTGGTTACAGTCTCATAATCCTGTTTTGGATTGGAAATCTGTGTCTGTAACCAGTTGGGGCTGCCAATGTGTTAATACCAACACTCCTGTTTTTTCTGCCTCCCCCCAGGCTGAGGATGTTCCTGACTTTTTGTTTGATTTTTCTGATGTGTTTAGCGAAAGTAAATCTGCATCCTTGCCTCCCCATATGAGCTATGACTGCGCTATTGAATTAGTGCCAGGTAGTAAATTCCCTAAAGGTCGCCTTTTTAACTTGTCTGTACCTGAACATGACGCTATGCGGTCTTATATCAAGGAATCATTGGAGAAGGGTCATATCAGACCATCCTCTTCACCCTTAGGTGCCGGTTTTTTCTTTGTGGCCAAAAAAGATGGTTCATTAAGGCCGTGTATTGATTATCGTCTCTTGAACAATATTACTGTGAAATATCAATACCCGTTACCCTTGATTTCTGACCTGTTTTCCAGGGTGAAAAACGCTACTTGGTTTACCAAGCTTGACCTCAGGGGGGCGTATAACCTTATTCGCATTAAGCACGGGGATGAATGGAAGACGGCATTTAACACCCCTGAAGGGCATTTTGAGTACCTTGTGATGCCCTTTGGGCTCACTAATGCTCCTTCCGTCTTCCAGTCCTTCATGAATGACATTTTCAGGGATTTTGTGGACAAGTTTCTGATTGTTTATTTGGATGATATCTTGATTTTTTCTAATGACTGGGACTCTCATGTGAAACATGTTCGAACTGTATTCCAGATTTTGAGAGAGAATGCTCTGTATGTGAAGGGATCAAAGTGTCTTTTTGGCGTACAGAAGATCTCATTTCTGGGATTCATTTTGTCCCCATCTGTTATTGAAATGGACCCGGTCAAGGTTCAGGCCATCTGTGATTGGGTCCAACCTACTTCATTAAAGGCTCTTCAGAGATTTTTGGGTTTTGCCAATTTTTATCGTAAATTTATTGGTAATTTCTCGGTTATTGTTAAACCATTAACTGATTTGACCAGAAAGGGTTCTGATGTGGTGAATTGGCCTCCTGAGGCAGTCTCTGCGTTTCAGGAACTTAAGCAGAGATTCACTTCTGCTCCTGTTCTACGGCAGCCTGATGTTTCTCTGCCATTTCAGGTGGAGGTTGATGCCTCTGAAATTGGGGCAGGTGCCGTTTTTTTCCCAAAGAGATCCTGAGACCTCTAAAAGTAACCCTTGTGCCTTTTTCTCTCGAAAATTTTCTCCAACTAAACGTAATTATGACGTGGGTAATCGGGAGTTATTGGCCATGAAGTGGGCTTTTGAAGAGTGGAGACATTGGCTGGAGGGAGCCAAACATCAGGTGGTGGTCCTCATGGACCATAAGAATCTGGTTTATCTGGAATCAGCCAAGCGACTTAATCCTAGACAGGCCAGGTGGGCCTTGTTTTTCACACGTTTTAATTTTGTGGTTTCCTTTCTTCCTGGCACTAAGAATGTTAAGGCGGGTGCCCTCTCAAGAAGTTTCCTTGCGGACTCTCCTGAGTTATCTGATCCTGATGTTATTTTGAAAGAGGGTGTAGTTCATTCCGCCATCTCGCCCAATTTGAGACTGGCTCTGGAAGGGTGTCAGGAGGATAAACCTGAGCGCTGCCCTGTTGGGAAATTGTTTGTCCCAGACCGGTGGAAAAAGAGTGTGATGTCTGAGATTCATTGTTCCGCGTTGGCTGGTCATCCCGGGATTTTTGGTACCAGAGACTTGGTGAGTCGGTCCTTTTGGTGGCCTACTTTGTCTTGTGACGTCAGGGAATTTGTGCAGTCCTGTGGGACTTGCTCTCGCTCCAAGCCTTGCTCTCGCTCTAGTGGTTTGTTGATGCCATTGCCTGTGCCCAAGAGACCATGGACCCATATCTCTATGGATTTTATTTCCGACCTCCCTATTTCTCAGAGAATGACCGTTATCTGGGTGATTTGTGATAGGTTTTCCAAGATGATACATCTTGTGCCATTACCTAAGTTGCCTTCCTCCTCCGAATTGATGCCTTTGTTCCTTCAGCATGTGGTTCGGTTACACGGCATTCCTGAGAACATTGTGTCTGACAGAGGAGTCCAGTTTGTTTCCAGATTTTGGAGGACTTTTTGTTCTAAACTTGGTGTTCAATTGTCTTTCTCCTCTGCTTTTCATCCTCAGACCAATGGACAAACTGAGAGAACAATCCAGACATTGGAGACTTATCTGAGATGCTTTGTGTCTGCTGATCAAGATGACTGGGTATCTTTTTTGCCTTTGGCTGAGTTTGCTCTTAATAATAGGGCTAGCTCTGCCACTTTGATGTCTCCATTTTTCTGCAATTTTGGGTTTCACCCTCGATTTTCTTCGGGACAAACGGAGGCTTCTGTCTGTCCGGGTGTTGACTCTGTTGTGGAGCTTATGCAGCAGATTTGGGACCAGGTAGTGGAGAGGTTGTCCCTCTCTCAGGAGAAGGCCCAGCGGTTGCCAACCGGCATAGGACTGATGGTCCTCTGTTGTGAATGGGTTTGAGATGAGTTCTGAGCAGAGGCTCCCTCTGGTGGTTACAAGCGGTACTAGTGAGGATTGTGAGGACTGGGAATCAGGTGTTACTGATTGGTCTTATATAAGGGAGTTATTTTCCCATCAGGGTTGCCGGTGATCAATTGTTCTGGTCTGAATCCTTCTTTCCAGTTTCCCTTGTAGCCTGCTGTGTCGTGTCTGCATCTCCTGCTATCAGATAAGACAATTTCTTATTTTGTGTTTTTGCTATATTTTTGCATTTTGTCCTGCACTTCTGTGGGGGCCTTCAGGGTCCCCTCCGGGGGCTTTTGCCCTCTCAGTTTAGTCCAGCCACTGTGTTTTGTACTTTTGCTTTTTCCAGTTTTTTTTCAGTGGCTGCTGTTTTGTTTTTGTTACACCAGAGAACTAATTTAGGTGGTAGAGGTCGTGTGATCTCAGGTGATTTTGAAATTAGTAGAGTTGGTGTTTTTTTGGGGTTTTCTGGGATTGCAGTAAGTACCCTTCCTATCCTTTTCTATTTAGATAGTTTGGGCCCCAGCGTTTGCTCATACTATTTTCTTTCTGTGTCAGTATTTCCTCTTGTCTAACCGCCATTACATGTTTGGGGGCTTTCTATTATCTTTGGGGTTCTGCTCCGGGGCAGATAGCTTTCCTATTTCTATCTTTAGGTGTAGTTAGTTTCTCAGGCTGTGACGAGGCGTCTAGGACCAACGTAGGAACGCTCCACGGCTGCCTCTAGTTGCGGTGGTTAGTCAGGGTACTGCAATCTCATAGATTCCAACTGCTCTGGTGTATTTCCTTTTTTACTTGCACTCCTCAGCTACCGTAACATAAGAGTATCACCGGCCATAAAAATTGTATGGTACTCACAGAAGGGAAAAAATATTTTGAAGGAAGAAAAGTTGTCAGAGATATTTTTCTGTTTGTTGCATTTTTTTTTTTTTTTTTTTTCCCTCTGTATCTCTGGGTGCTGGGGAGGATCTTTTCTCCCAATGGAGTTTGCACAGTTGTCTGGCCGTGTGGATCAGCTTGCCACTGAGGTTCGGAGTATTGCTATCTATCTTGCTGGGTTGCCTGTTGTGGAACCTAGGATTCCCATGCCAGATTTGTTTTTAGGGGATCGAGCTAAGTTTCAGAATTTCAAAAATAATTGTAAATTGTTTCTTGCCTTAAAATCTAAGTCCTCAGGGAACGCAGCGCAGCAGGTTCAAATTATCATCTCTCTCCTGCGCGGCGATCCTCAGGATTGGGCTTTTTCCCTGATACCTGGGGATCCTGTTTTGAGTGATGTTGATGCGTTTTTTCAGGCTTTGGGGTTATTGTACGATGAGCCTAATGTCACTGATCAAGCTGAAAAAGCCTTGTTGGCATTAAATCAGGGGCTTGATGACGCTGAGTTATACTGTCAGAGATTCCGTAGGTGGGCAGTCCTGACCAAATGGAATGACGACGCTTTGGCGGCCCTTTTCCGGAAGGGTCTGTCAGATAATGTAAAGGATGTTATGGTGGGATTCCCTGTCCCCTCTGGTCTCAATGATTCTATGTCATTAGCGATTCAAATTGACAGACGTTTGCGTGAGCGGAGAAGTATGCGTGGAATGGTGTTGCCTTGTGAACCAGCTCCTGAAACCATGCAGTGTGATAGAGTGGTGTCTGGGGCACAGCGTCATGAGTTTCGAAAGCGCAATGGGTTATGTTTCTACTGTGGTGATGCCTCTCATGCTATTTCAGTCTGCCCTAAGCGGGGAAGACATTTTGCACGCTCAGTTGTCTTGGGTAGTGTTCAGACTAAGTTTTTATTAACTGTCACTCTGATATGCTCTCTGTCCTCATTTTCTGCTCAGGCTTTCGTTGATTCTGGAGCAGCTATTAACCTGATGGATTATGATTTTGCTAAACGTTGTGGGTTTCCCTTGATACCCCTACAGAAGTCTATTCCTTTACTGGGGATCGATTCTACCCCTTTGGCTGAGAATAAACCCCAGTTTTCTACTCAGGTGATAATGAGGGTTGAACCTGATCACCAGGAGTACTGCAAATTTTTGGTTCTGTATAATCTGCATGACATTATAGTGCTGGGTTTCCCTTGGTTACAGTCTCATAATCCTGTTTTGGATTGGAAATCTGTGTCTGTAACCAGTTGGGGCTGCCAATGTGTTAATACCAACACTCCTGTTTTTTCTGCCTCCCCCCAGGCTGAGGATGTTCCTGACTTTTTGTTTGATTTTTCTGATGTGTTTAGCGAAAGTAAATCTGCATCCTTGCCTCCCCATATGAGCTATGACTGCGCTATTGAATTAGTGCCAGGTAGTAAATTCCCTAAAGGTCGCCTTTTTAACTTGTCTGTACCTGAACATGACGCTATGCGGTCTTATATCAAGGAATCATTGGAGAAGGGTCATATCAGACCATCCTCTTCACCCTTAGGTGCCGGTTTTTTCTTTGTGGCCAAAAAAGATGGTTCATTAAGGCCGTGTATTGATTATCGTCTCTTGAACAATATTACTGTGAAATATCAATACCCGTTACCCTTGATTTCTGACCTGTTTTCCAGGGTGAAAAACGCTACTTGGTTTACCAAGCTTGACCTCAGGGGGGCGTATAACCTTATTCGCATTAAGCACGGGGATGAATGGAAGACGGCATTTAACACCCCTGAAGGGCATTTTGAGTACCTTGTGATGCCCTTTGGGCTCACTAATGCTCCTTCCGTCTTCCAGTCCTTCATGAATGACATTTTCAGGGATTTTGTGGACAAGTTTCTGATTGTTTATTTGGATGATATCTTGATTTTTTCTAATGACTGGGACTCTCATGTGAAACATGTTCGAACTGTATTCCAGATTTTGAGAGAGAATGCTCTGTATGTGAAGGGATCAAAGTGTCTTTTTGGCGTACAGAAGATCTCATTTCTGGGATTCATTTTGTCCCCATCTGTTATTGAAATGGACCCGGTCAAGGTTCAGGCCATCTGTGATTGGGTCCAACCTACTTCATTAAAGGCTCTTCAGAGATTTTTGGGTTTTGCCAATTTTTATCGTAAATTTATTGGTAATTTCTCGGTTATTGTTAAACCATTAACTGATTTGACCAGAAAGGGTTCTGATGTGGTGAATTGGCCTCCTGAGGCAGTCTCTGCGTTTCAGGAACTTAAGCAGAGATTCACTTCTGCTCCTGTTCTACGGCAGCCTGATGTTTCTCTGCCATTTCAGGTGGAGGTTGATGCCTCTGAAATTGGGGCAGGTGCCGTTTTATCCCAAAAAGATCCAGAGACCTCTAAAAGTAACCCTTGTGCCTTTTTCTCTCGAAAATTTTCTCCTACTGAACGTAATTATGACGTGGGTAATCGGGAGTTATTGGCCATGAAGTGGGCTTTTGAAGAGTGGAGACATTGGCTGGAGGGAGCCAAACATCAGATGGTGGTCCTTACGGACCATAAGAATCTGGTCTATCTGGAATCTGCCAAGCGACTCAATCCTAGACAGGCCAGGTGGGCCTTGTTTTTCACACGTTTTAATTTTGTGGTTTCCTTTCTTCCTGGCACTAAGAATGTTAAGGCGGATGCCCTCTCGAGGAGTTTCCTTGCGGACTCTCCTGAGCTATCTGATCCCTCTGTTATTTTGAAGGAGGGTGTAGTTCTTTCCGCCATCTCGCCCAATTTGAGACTTGCTCTGGAGGGGTGTCAGGAGGATAGGCCCGAGCGCTGCCCTGTTGGAAAATTGTTTGTCCCGGACCAATGGAAAAAGAGTGTGATGTCTGAGATTCATTGTTCCGCATTGGCTGGGCATCCCGGAATTTTTGGTACCAGAGACTTGGTTAGTCGGTCCTTTTGGTGGCCTACCTTGTCTCGCGATGTCAGGGAATTTGTGCAGTCCTGCGGGACTTGCTCTCGCTCCAAGCCTTGCTCTCGCTCTAGTGGTTTGTTGATGCCATTGCCTGTGCCCAAGAGACCATGGACCCATATCTCTATGGATTTCATTTCCGATCTTCCTGTTTCTCAGAGAATGACCACCATCTGGGTAATTTGTGATAGGTTTTCCAAAATGATACATCTTGTGCCATTACCTAAGTTGCCTTCCTCCTCTGAATTGGTGCCGTTGTTCCTTCAGCACGTGGTTCGTTTACACGGCATTCCTGAGAACATTGTGTCTGACAGAGGAGTCCAGTTTGTTTCCAGATTTTGGAGGACTTTTTGTTCTAAACTGGGTGTTCAATTGTCTTTCTCCTCGGCATTTCATCCTCAGACCAATGGTCAAACTGAGAGAACAAACCAGACATTGGAGACTTATCTAAGATGCTTTGTGTCTGCTGATCAGGATGACTGGGTCTCTTTTTTGCCTTTGGCTGAGTTTGCTCTTAATAATAGGGCTAGCTCTGCCACTTTGATGTCTCCGTTTTTCTGTAATTCTGGGTTTCACCCTCGATTTTCTTCAGGACAGACGGAGGCTTCTGTCTGTCCAGGTGTTGACTCTGTTGTTGAGCGTATGCAGCAGATTTGGGACCAGGTAGTGGAGAGGTTGTCCCTCTCTCAGGAGAAGGCCCAGCGGTTTGCTAACCGGCATAGGACTGATGGTCCTCGGTTTAAAGTGGGGGACTTGGTCTGGTTGTCCTCAAAGAATATTCCTATGAGAGTAGCATCTCCTAAATTTAAGCCTAGGTTCATTGGACCTTATAAGATCATGGAGATTATTAATCCTGTTTCTTTTTGTTTGCTTCTTCCAGGACATTTAAGATCCATAACGTGTTCCACAAGTCCTTGTTGAAGAGGTTTGTTGAGCCAGTGGTTCCTGCTGCTGTGCCTCCTGACCCTGTTTTGGTTGAGGGCAATCTGGAGTATGTGGTTGAGAAAATATTGGATTCTCGTTTTTCTAGACGAAGACTCCAGTATTTGGTTAAATGGAGAGGTTATGGTCAGGAAGACAATTCTTGGGTGTTTGCTTCGGACATCCATGCTAGGAGACTTATCCGTGCGTATCATAGAACTCATCCTGACCCACCTGGTTGCTCAAATGAGGGTTCGGTGACCCCTCCTCAAGGGGGGGGTACTGTTGTGAATGGGTTTGAGATGAGTTCTGAGCAGAGGCTCCCTCTGGTGGTTACAAGCGGTACTAGTGAGGATTGTGAGGACTGGGAATCAGGTGTTACTGATTGGTCTTATATAAGGGAGTCATTTTCCCATCATGGTTGCCGGTGATCAATTGTTCTGGTCTGAATCCTTCTTTCCAGTTTCTCTTGTAGCCTGCTGTGTCGTGTCTGCATCTCCTGCTATCAGATAAGACAATTTCTTATTTTGTGTTTTTGCTATATTTTTGCATTTTGTCCTGCACTTCTGTGGGGGCCTTCAGGGTCCCCTCCGGGGGCTTTTGCCCTCTCAGTTTAGTCCAGCCACTGTGTTTTGTACTTTTGCTTTTTCCAGTTTTTTTTCAGTGGCTGCTGTTTTGTTTTTGTTACACCAGAGAACTAATTTAGGTGGTAGAGGTCGTGTGATCTCAGGTGATTTTGAAATTAGTAGAGTTGGTGTTTTTTCGGGGTTTTCTGGGATTGCAGTAAGTACCCTTCCTATCCTTTTCTATTTAGATAGTTTGGGCCCCAGCGTTTGCTCATACTATTTTCTTTCTGTGTCAGTATTTCCTCTTGTCTAACCGCCATTACATGTTTGGGGGCTTTCTATTATCTTTGGGGTTCTGCTCCGGGGCAGATAGCTTTCCTATTTCTATCTTTAGGTGTAGTTAGTTTCTCAGGCTGTGACGAGGCGTCTAGGACCAACGTAGGAACGCTCCACGGCTGCCTCTAGTTGCGGTGGTTAGTCAGGGTACTGCAATCTCATAGATTCCAACTGCTCTGGTGTATTTCCTTTTTTACTTGCACTCCTCAGCTACCGTAACATAACAGTCCTCGGTTTAAAGTGGGGGACTTGGTCTGGTTGTCCTCAAAAAAAATATCCCTATGAGAGTTGCATCTCCTAAGTTTAAGCCTAGGTTCATTGGACCTTATAAGATCATGGAGATTCTTAATCCTTTTTCCTTTCGTTTACTTCTTCCAGGGACATTTAAGATCCATAACGTGTTCCACAAGTCCTTATTGAAGAGGTTTGTCGAGCCAGTGGTTCCTATGGCTGTGCCTCCTGACCCTGTTTTGGTTGAGGGCAATCTGGAGTATGTGGTTAAGAAAATATTGGATTCTCGTTTTTCTAGACGGAAACTCCAGTATTTGGTTAAGTGGAGAGGTTATGGTCAGGAGGACAATTCTTGGGTGTTTGCTTCGGACATCCATGCTAGGAGACTGATCCGTGCGTATCACCAAGCTCATCCTGACCAACCTGGTTGCACAAATGAGGGTTCGGTGACCCCTCCTCAAGGTGGGGGTACTGTTGTGAATGTTTTGGAAATGAATTCTGAGCAGAAGCTCCCTCTGGTGGTTACAAACAGTACTGAACCATTCAATGAGGATTGGCAATCAGGATTCACAGACTGGCTTGATATCAGGGAGGTTCCCTCCCATCATGGTTGCCGGTGATCAATTGTTCTTGTCTCAACTGTGGTTCCTGGTTCACTTGGAAGCTTGCTGAGTCTTGCCTCTTCTTCTGCTTTCAGATAAGATATTTTCTGT
>JARQOD010000004.1:398373820-398428311 GCA_033576555.1 Oophaga sylvatica
TTTTGTTTTTGTGCTTACCATTTGCATATTTCTCTGCATTTCTGTGAGGTCAGCCAGGTTCCCTCCCCCACCGGGGGGCTTGGGCTCCTCTCAGTACCGCTGGAGCCATTGTTATTTGTTCATTTGCCTTTTCCAGTTTTTTCAGTGGCTGCGGCTTAGTTTTGTTACACCAGAGAACTGATTTAGGTGGTAGAGGTCGTGTGATCTCAGGTGTTTTTGCAATCAATAGCACCAGCATTTGCTCATACTATTTTCTGTCTGTGTCTGTTTCCTCTTGTCTAACCGCCATTACATGTTTGGGGGCTTCCTATGTTCTTTGGGGATCTGCTCCGGGGCAGATAGCTTTCCTCTTTCTATCTTTAGGTGTAGTTAATCTCTCAGGCTGTGACGAGGCGTCTAGGACCAACGTAGGAACGCTCCATGGATGCCTTTAGTTGTGGTGGTTAGTCAGGGTACTGCAATCCAATAGATTCCAACCTCTCTGGTGTATTGCCGTTTTTGCCTGCTCTCCTCAGCTACCAAAACATAACAGAAAACATTCTGAAGTGGCCTTCTATGAGCCCTGACCTAAATCCTATTGAGTATCTTTGGAAAGAGCTGAAACATGCCATCTGGAAAAAGCAACCTTCAAACATGAGACAACTGGAGCAGTTTGCTCTAGAGGAGTGGGCCAAAATACCTGTCGAGAGGTGCAGAAGTCTCATTGACAGTTACAGGAATAATTTGATTGCAGTGATTGCCTCAAAAGGTTGTGCAACAAAATATTAACCCCTTCATGACCCAGCCTATTTTGACCTTAAAGACCTTGCCATTTTTTGCAATTCTGACCAGTGTCCCTTTATGAGGTAATAACTCAGGAACGCTTCAACGGATCCTAGCGATTCTGAGATTGTTTTTTCGTGACATTTTGGGCTTCATGTTAGTGGTAAATTAAGGTCGATAATTTTTGCGTTTATTTGTGAAAAAAATGGAAATTTGGTGAAAATTCTGAAAATTTTGTAATTTTCAAATTTTTAATTTTTATTCTGTTAAACCAGAGAGTTATGTGGCACAAAATAGTTAATAAATAACATTTCCCACATGTCTACTTTACATCAGCACAATTTTGGGAACAACATTTTTTTTTGTTAGGAAGTTATAAGGGTTAAAAGTTGACCAGCGATTTCTCCTTTTTACATCAAAATTTACAAAACCATTTTTTTTAGGGACCACCTCACATTTGAAGTCACTTTGAGGGGTCTATATGGCAGAAAATACCCAAAAGTGACATCTTTATAAAAACTGCACCCCTCAAGCTACTCAAAACTACATTCAAGAAGATTATTAACCCTTCAGGTGCTTCACAGGAACTAAAGCAGGAAGGAAAAAATGGACATTTTAATTTTTCCAACAAAAATTTTCTTTTAGCATCAATTTTTTCATTTTCACATGGGCAACAGTATAAATTGGATCCTAAAATTTGTTGGGCAATTTCTCCTGAGTACACAGATACCTCATATGTGGTCATAAACCACTGTTTGGGCGCACGCAGGGCTCAGAAGGGAAGGAGCGCCATTTGACTTTTTGAATGGAAAATATGCTGGAATATTTAGTGGTTGCCATGTCGCATTTGGAGAGTCCCTGTGTGCCTAAACATTGGAGCTCCCCCACAAGTGACCCCATTTTGGAAACTAGACCCCCTAAGGAACTTATCTAGATGCATAGTGAGCACTTTGAACCTCCAGGTGCTTCACAAATTGATCCGTAAAAAAAAGAAAGCACTTTTTTTTCACAAAAATTTTCTTTTAGCCTCAGTTTTTTTCATTTTCACATGGGTAACAGTATAAATTGGATCCTAAAATTTGTTGGGCAATTTCTCCTGAGTACACAGATACCTCATATGTGGTCATAAACCACTGTTTGGGCGCACGGCAGGGCTCAGAAGGGAAGGAGCGCCATTTGACTTTTTGAATGGAAAATATGCTGGAATATTTAGCGATTGCCATGTCGCATTTGGAGAGTCCCTGTGTGCCTAAACATTGGAGCTCCCCCACAAGTGACCCCATTTTGGAAACTAGATGCCCTAAGGAACTTATCTAGATGCATAGTGAGCACTTTGAACCCCCAGGTGCTTCACAGAAGTTTATAACGCAGAGCCGTGAAAATAAAAAATCATTTTTTTTCTCAAAAAATCATTTTTTAGCCCACTATTTTTTATTTTCACAATGGTTACAGGAGAAATTGGACCCCAAAAGTTGTTGTCCAGTTTGTCCTGAGTACGCTAGTACCCCATATGTGGGGGGGAACCACTGTTTGGGCACACGTCAGGGCTCGGAAGGGATGTGGTGACGCTTTGAAATGCCGACTTGATGGAATGGTCTGCGGGCATCTTGTTACGTTTGCAGAGCCCCTGATGTGCCTAAACAGTAGAAACTCCCCACAAGTGACCCCATTTAGGAAACTAGACCCCACAAAGAACTTATCTAGATGTGTGGTGAGCACTTTGAACCCCCAAGGGCTACACAGAAGTTTATAACGCCCGAGCATGAAAATAAAAAAATCATATTTTTTCCACAATCAGGATCTTTTAGTCCCCAATTTTTTTATTTTCCCAAGGGTAACATGAGAAATTAGACCCCAAAAGTTGTTGTCCAATTTGTCCATATTGATGTTTTGGGAGAAAACTACTGTATGGGCACACGTCGGTGCTCGGATGGGAAGTAGTGACGTTTTGAAATGCCCACTTGATGGAATGGTCTTCGGGCGTCATGTTACGTTTGCAGAGTCCCTGATGTGCCTAAACAGTAGAAACTCCCCACAAGTGACCCCATTTTGGAAACTAGATCCCCCAAGGAACTCCTATAGATGTGTGATAAGCACTTTGAATCTCCAAGTCCTTCACAGAAGTTTATAACGCAGAGCCGTGAAAATATAAAATCATTTTTTTTCCACAAAAATAATTTTTAGTCCCCAATTTTTTTTCCCAATGTTAACAGGAGAAATTAGAACCCCCAAAGTTGTTGTGCAATTTTTCCCGAGTACGCTGATACCTCATATGTGGGGATAAACCACTGTTTGGGCATACGTCGGGGCTTGGAATAAAGGGAGCACTGTTTGACTTTTTGAACGCAAAATTTGCAGGAATCAATGGTGGCGCCATGTCGCGTATGGAGACCCCCTGATGTGCCTAAATAGTGGAAACCCCTCAATTCTAACTCCAACACTAACCCCAACACACCCCTAACCCCAACCCTAACCCCTACACACACCTAACCCTAATACAAACCCTAATCATAACCCTAACCCCAACACCACCCCTAACCCTAATCCCAACTCTAACCATAAACCTAACTACAAGCCTAACCCTAATTCCAACCCTAACCCTAATTCCAACCCTAACTCAAATTCCAACCCTAACCGTAATTCTAACCTTAACCCTAATGCTAACCCTAACCCTAGTTCTAACCCTAAGGCTGGGTTCATATTGCGTTTTACCAGCCCGTTCAACACGTAGCGTTGACCGGCTGGTAACGGTATAGCATAACGCGATCGCGTTATGCTATACCCGCTAGCGCAGATGAATCAGCAGATAATCAGCTGCGGATCCGCAGCAAAATCAGTCGCGGATCAGCAACAAAATCCGCCGCGGATCAGCAGCGAAATCCGCCGCGGATCAGCAGCGAAATCAGCCGCGGATCAGCAGCGAAATCCGCCGCGGATCAGCAGCGAAATCCGCCGCGGATCAGCAGCGAAATCCGCCGCGGATCCGCAGCGGAATCAGTCGGGGATCCGCAGCGAAATCTGTCGCGGATCCGCAGCGAAATCAGTCGCGGATCCGCAGCGAAATCAGTAGCGGATCCGCAGCGAAATCAGTAGCGGATCCGCAGCGAAATCCGCCGCGGATCAGCAGCGAAATCCGCCGTGGATCAGCAGCGAAATCCGCCGCGGATCCGCAGCGGAATCAGTCGGGGATCCGCAGCGAAATCTGTCGCGGATCCGCAGCGAAATCAGTCGCGGATCCGCAGCGAAATCAGTAGCGGATCCGCAGCGAAATCAGTAGCGGATCCGCAGCGAAATCCGCCGCGGATCAGCAGCGAAATCCGCCGCGGATCAGCAGCGAAATCCGCCGCGGATCAGCAGCGAAATCCGCCGCGGATCCGCAGCGAATCAGCAGCAAAATCAGTTGCGGATCAGCAGCGAAATCAGCCGCGGATCAGCAGCGAAATCCGCCGCGGATCAGCAGCGAAATCCGCCGCGGATCAGCAGCGAAATCCGCCGCGGATCCTCAGCGAAATCCGCCGCGGATCTGCAGCGAAATCCGCCGCGGATCAGCAGCGAAATCAGCCGCGGATCCGCCGCGAAATCCGCCGCGGATCAGCCGCGATATCCGCCGCGGATCCGCAGCAAAATCAGCTGCGGATCAGCAGCAAAATCCGCTAGGAAAAAAAAAAAAATATCTTTTTTTTATTATTTGTCTCTACCTATGACAGGGGGGGGTTCATTTACTTTTTTTTTATTTTGATCACTGTGACAGTTTATCACAGTGACCAAAATAATTTTTTTTACAATGGAGGGCGCACTGCGCAAGCGCCGGCCGGCGGGCGCACTGCGCATGCGCCCGCCATTTTCCAAGATGGCGGCGCCCATGAAGAATCCCGGGCAGCCGCCGGGACGGATCCAGGGACATCGGTGGACCGGGAGAGGTGAGTAGGGGACGTCGGAAGGTGAGGGGGGGGGATCGGAAGGTGAGGGGGGGTGATCGCAGGAGCAGGGGAGCAGACAGCGACGGCGGTGACCGATCGCTGCCATCTTTCGATGGCGGCGGCCGATCACCGCCGTGACATGGTGTGGGGGGGTCTGATCGCGGTCTCCAGCCATGGCAGATGCTATTGCAGCATCGGCCATGGCTGGATTGTAATATTTCACCAGTTTCATTGGTGAAATATTACAAATTGCTCTGATTGGCAGTTTCACTTTTAACAGCCAATCAGAGCGATCGTGGCCACGTGGGGGTTAAGCCAATCCCCCTGTGGTGATGCAGTAAGGGTCCTGTTACTGCGGGTCGGGTGACCTTTCAGTGACCCCGGACCCCCGACCCGCAGTAACATGATTTATAGCATGACGCCGACGGTGGCGTCATGGGTCGGGATGGCACAGGTTTTCATGACGCCAACGTCGGCGTCATGGGTCAGGAAGGGGTTAAGTTAAGGGTACCATCATTTCTGTCTAGGCCTATTTCATGAGTTTTATTTTTTTTAAATTCTGTGGAAGCATGGTTGAAAAACAATGTCTGACTTTCATTTGTATATTTTCATAGATTGTTGATTTATTATTACTTTTGTCAGATTCAAGTTATTTCTGTGACCATTGTGTGTTTTTCTGTCATTAAACGAGGGGTACCAACAATTTTGACCATGTTTGTATCATTCAAAACTGAGTGACTTCTAGTAAAGTCAATTTTATGGTGTCTTCATAACTTACATATCTCTAATCTGTGTTGAAAACTTGTACATTTGTACAGTACTATTTCCAGTGTAGCAAAAAAAAAAAGCATAAATATGAAGAAATCATTGAGTAAAATGTTATAAATACAGTATGTGCTGTAGGCGGTAAATCGGCTATTTTAGAATTTGGCTTAAAACGAATCGTGATTTTTGACAGCACTCAGCAGTATGTCTATTTTCACACAGAGTTCTTGTTATCATGCAGATCTTGCTCTAATTTTACTGCCAATCCATAAACAAAGTCTTCAAAAGGGGTCCTTTTTTTCATTGAACTCTATGTGAAGGGTCCATAATAAAGCCGCAAGAGAACACTTGAGACCATTGAGATTCAGCTGCAAATTACAAGAATGGCACCATAGATCAATTTCTCTATGGAAAATACCTGCAGCATGTGGATGAGAATTTTAATTTCAGATGCACTTTTCTTGTTTTATACAAGCCTGAGGATTTTCTGCTCAAAATTCTGGATCGAAAATACACAATTATTTCAATACTTGTGGGTGAACACATATATTAAAGAAAGAAATTGCATGCAACCTACTAGAATAATTAGGTGCACTTTTAGGTTTATTCCTGTGTAATTTAACATTTTCAGGAGGGTGCTAGGAGGGCATGTGCCCTAGGGGAAGGGATAGGGCTTCATTAAGCCACCATGCCTTGATCAAGGTATTGAGTTACAATGCTGAATCTTTGCCAAGCTAGGACTTCGGGCAGTTGTATCTTTGTATATGGAGGAGGACCGGGCCGTGGGTAACTGTTCTGTGCCGGGTCTGGAACTGTTGGGGCTGTCTCCTCTGTTGTACGGGGCAAAGAATAAGAGACCGGCCAAACCTTTGCACCAGGAAGCAGTGGGCGTGGCTACGTGGCAGCAGCCACAGCGCGCGCGGAAGCAGTCAGTTTTGGCGGGAGCAGGCAGTGTGCAGCAGGGAGAGAGGAGTGCTTCGTTCCTCGAGTACCAACACTGAGCAGGCCGGCGTCCGTTTACCCCCGCCGCCACCAGCAGGGACTTAGTGGGCAGGGACTTATCAGAGGGCAAGGTGCCGTATGCTCCATGTCCGTGAGTACAGCGCGCGTGCCGCTTAAGAGAAACCGGTACGGGGCAGTCGTTTACACCCTGGGTTGCCAGAATATACTTGCCGGTCTACGTTGGACCTGGATAGTGCTGTGGCCTTCTCTGTCTCAGCTGCATCAAACTATGGACTAGGGGTTCAGTGGAAGGTACCGGAGACTGACCGCTGCCGCCAGAAGACGGATCGTTGTTGCTCACTGGGCCCTGTTGGTCCAGCACCGTGCCAGCCATCGTGGCACCATTGATTTCCCTGCAGCTCCAACAGCCTGAAGAACTACTGACACGATAAGTTACCCCAAAGAACTGCCATTACTAGAGTTGAGCGATACTTTCCGATATCCAAAAGTATCGGAATCGGAATGGTATCGCCGATACCATTAAAATATCGGCGATACCCGATACCGATACCGGAAATCCAATGTAAGTCTATGGGAACAAAATATCGTAACTAAAAAAACCTCTTTCTTTCCTTGTAAACTCTAAATATACACACATAGAATACATATATATATATATACATGTAATTGTGACATATATATATACATATATTTATAGTTTATACACTTCTACATAGTAAAATAGCCTCTGATTTAATTGCCGGGTAAAACCGGCTTTTGTGAAAAGACAGAAGCACCCGACATGAAATGACACTTGGTTTACATAGAGTTAACCATGTCTTTTCATGTAGTTTGATATCTGATTTGCACAAACAATTACATGAGTGTAAGTGTGCAAAATTTCACACCTGTAGAGGTTAATTAAAGGTATAAATTCGTTGTAAAAAAACGGACTTTTTTGCTACGAATTTACACCTTTAATTAACCCCTACAGGTGTGAAATTTTGCACACTTACACTCATGTAATTGTTTGTGCAAATCAGATATCAAACTACATGAAAAGACATGGTTAACTCTATGTAAACCAAGTGTCATTTCATGTCGGGTTCTGCATTTTCACAAAAGCCGGCAATTGAATTAGCGGCTATTATACTATGTAGAAGAGTATGAACTATAAATATATATATATATATGTGTCACAAACTCAATGACATGTATATATATATATGAGGTGTAAAATTGCTGAAAAAAAAATGCGTGGGCTCCCGCCCTATTTTCGCAACCAGACAGACAAAGCCAGTGAGTGGGGGCAGATAATAATAGCCCAGAGAGAGACCATTATTTTTGCCCCCCCCCCCCGGCTACTAACATCTGCCCCCAGACACCCTAGAAAGGGCAAATCTCTAATTAGATTTGCCCTTTCTGGCACTTTGCCCGTCTATTCCCATTGCCCTGTAGCGGTGGCGAATGGGTTAATAAGGGGTTAAAATGACCTTGCAATTGAAAGGTCACTTTAAGCCAGGTTAATAATTGAGAGCTGTCAATTAGACAACTATCAATTATTAATCCTATTGTATGAAAGAAAAATCAAACACACACACTTTAATAAAAAAGTTTAATGAAATAATCACACAGTTTTTGACCATATTTTATTTACCTGCTAAAACCATTTCCTGTAATAAAAATAAAATAATAAAGCAAAATTATTCTTACCTATCCCATGCACAGTCAGGTCCCACGGTGTAATCCTTCAGAAAGGGTTGTTTACTGCAGGGACCGCAGCTAATGCTGCAGCCTAACAGTAAACCCCCAAATGAATGAGCTCCTCTCCTGGCTGACAGGAGAGGAAGTGGAAAGCTTAATTGATTGCTTTCCACTTTCACTTCAGGTCAGCCAGGGACACCATCAGTGACGTCAGAGGGAACTGATTAACAAAAATAGGGGATCCCCTCGAAAAAAATTAGCGTGGGGTCCCCCCTATTTTTGTTAACCAGCCAGATGAAGCAGACCGCTGAGGCCTGGTTTTTCAGGCTGGTAAGGATCCAATATCCATGGACCTTGCAAGCCTGATAATACCAGGCCACAGCAGTCTGCTTAGCTTGGCTGGTTAACAAAAATAGGGGATCCCCTCGAAAAAAAAATGGCGTGGGGATCCCCCCTATTTTTGTTAACCAGCCAAGTAAAATGCAGACTGCTGCGGCCTGGTATTAAAAGACTGTCAAGGCCCATGGATTTTGGCCCTCAACAGCCTGATAATACCAGGCTACAGCAGCCCCACATTTGGCGCATCAAAAGATGTGCCAATTGTGGCACTTTACCCGGCTCTTCCCACTTGCCCTGTAGTGGTGGCAAGTGGGGTAATAAGGGGTTAATGTCACCGTTGATTGCACGGTGACAATAAGCCCGGTTAATAATGGAGAGGCGTCAATAAGACACCGATCCATTATTAATCCCAAAGTTTTTAAATGTTTAAAAAAAAAAGACACAGCAAGAAAAAAGTATTTTAATGAAATAAAAGAGACAACACAGTTTTCATTTATTTTATTACACTCTCATTCCTGCGACGCCATCGATCTCCTGTAAAAAAAAAAAAAAAAAACCAACAGTATACCACCTGTCCGACGCAGTCCATAGTAACGACTGTCCCACGACGATCCAGCTCTGCTACATCGGAATGACAGGCAGAGCCTGACATCCCGGCGCAGCACAGCTGATTACCTGCTTCTCCGGCGGTGACGTCATCGGACTGCTTTACGGCCGCGATTACCCAGCAGTCACTGCAGTTATCGCGAGAAAACTGCATGTGACCGCCAGGGAGAAGAGGATGGCGGCCATGAAGCAGTCTGGGATGTGACCGCCGGAGATCTTCTGCCGGGTAAGTGCCGCTGACTCCTGACAGACCCGACCGACGGACACTGACAGTGACAAACCCGACCGACGGACACTGACAGTGACAGTGATATTCCGATTCCGGTATCCGATATGACGAAAATATCGGTACTCGGAATCGGAATTCCGATACAGCCAATATCGGCCGATACCCGATATTTGCAGTATCGGAATGCTCAACCCTAGCCATTACCTTATCCATTGTTCTTTGACCCTGCATTTCCTTTACAATTGAACTGTTTATTCCTCCATTTAACTGTTTACTTCCTCATTTAACTGCTTATCTCCCTGCGTGGAGTATCCCATTGTTAAAGTAAAGTTGTTAACCCTTGCTCTGCCTCTCGTGCCTCACTGCATCTCGCAACCTGCTCACATTTGCACAGTGTACCTTTACATGAAGTAAGATGATGTACAGTTTTATGAATAAATAGCTAAAGCCCCACATACACTTTAGATAGCTGTCACTGATGTTTCAGTTGATCTTTCGGTCAACAGTTATCTCCCCCATATCTCCCATACACTGGAGCACTCACTCTGCCGAGTGCTACTGTATCCTTTATGAGAGGGCCGCTAACAGAAATCTCTGGTGGTGGCTTACCTGTTAGTTAACAAAAGGATCGGCAATCCGAAATCAGACATGTTAGAAGCTTCTGCCCCCTGGACATTATCAATGAGGGAACAGTTATGAGGCCCCCTATACAAACTCATAAGACTGTGAGTCAAACCCATCAATATTGGTGAATATGGCTGGTGTTAGTCTAATGTGCATGGAGGCCATAAAAGTAAAAATATAAAGATGATTGGATGGCTGAAGCTGGGGTCCGCTGGCTGTATTCACCAGCATCAGCTGAACAAACACTTCATTCATTATTCAGTTACAGTCTACACAATTTAACTAAAGCAGTACTGAATGTGGCAGTGGAATATATTGGGCCTGGTACAATGCCCTTTGCCCTTTAGGCTTACATAAATAGAAGTCAGAGCATATAGAAGTCTGTAGTTAAGTACTTTATAACCATATTTAAGCTTCCTAATCCAGGAATACAATGTTGCCATTGTCAGGGGGATTGAATTGGCTGCTGAGCTGAGCTTCTTTTACATCAAAGGACAACACAGAAACAATGGTGGCTGGATATTCATCTCCTTTCTATATGTGAGTGTGTGTTTGTGTGTGTGTGTGTGTGTGTGTGTGTGTGTGTGTATATATATATATATATACAGTGCCTACAAGTAGTATTCAACCCCCTGCAGATTTAGCTGGTTTGATAAGATGCAAATAAGTTAGAGCCTTCAAACTGCAAACGAGAGTAGGATTTATTAACAGAAGCATAAATCTTACAAAACAAAAAGTTATGTTGCTCAGTTGAATTTTAATAAATTTTAAACATAAAAGTGTGGGTCAATTATTATACAACCCCTATGTTTAATATTTCGTGGAATAACCCTTGTTTGCAATTACAGCTAATAATCGTCTTTTATAAGACCTGATCAGGCCGGCACAGGTCTGTGGAGTTATCTTGGCCCACTCCTCCATGCAGATCTTCTCCAAGTTATCTAGGTTCTTTGGGTGTCTCATGTGGACTTTAATCTTGAGCTCCTTCCACAAGTTTTCAATTGGGTTAAGGTCAGGAGACTGACTAGGCCACTCCAACACCTTGACTTTTTCCCTCTTGAACCAGGCCTTGGTTTTCTTGGCTGTGTGCTTTGGGTCGTTGTCTTGTTGGAAGATGAAATTACGACCCATCTTAAGATCCTTGATGGAGGAGCGGAGGTTCTTGGCCAAAATCTCCAGGTAGGCCGTGCTATCCATCCTCCCATGGATGCGGACCAGATGGCCAGGCCCCTTGGCTGAGAAACAGCCCCACAGCATGATGCTTCCACCACCATGCTTGACTGTAGGGATGGTATTCTTGGGGTCGTATGCAGTGCCATCCAGTCTCCAAACGTCACGTGTGTGGTTGGCACCAAAGATCTCGATCTTGGTCTCATCAGACCATAGAACCTTGAACCAGTCTGTCTCAGAGTCCTCCAAGTGATCATGAGCAAACTAGACGAGCCTTGACATGACGCTTTGAAAGTAAAGGTACCTTACGGGCTCGTCTGGAACGGAGACCATTGCGGTGGAGTACGTTACTTATGGTATTGACTGAAACCAATGTCCCCACTGCCATGAGATCTTCCCGGAGCTCCTTCCTTGTTGTCCTTGGGTTAGCCTTGACTCTTCGGACAAGCCTGGCCTCGGCACGGGAGGAAACTTTCAAAGGCTGTCCAGGCCGTGGAAGGCTAACAGTAGTTCCAGAAGCCTTCCACTTACGGATGATGCTCCCAACAGTGGAGACAGGTAGGGCCAACTCCTTGGAAAGGGTTTTGTACCCTTGCCAGCCTTGTGACCCTCCACGATCTTGTCTCTGATGGCCTTGGAATGCTCCTTTGTCTTTCCCATGTTGACCATGTATGAGTGCTGTTCACAAGTTTGGGGAGGGTCTTAAATAGTCAGAAAAGGCTGGCAAAAGAGATCATTAATCCACATATGTGAAGCTCATTATTCTTGGTGCCTGAACTACTTCTTAATACTTTAGGGGACCAAAGAGAATTCTTGTGGTTTGAGGGGTTGAATAATAAATGACACTCTGAATTAACTTTTAACGTTTTTTTAAAAAAAAAAAAAAAATTAAAAAAATATTTTTTGCTGCAGTGCATTTCCCACTTCCAGGCTGATCTACAGTACAAATGTCACAATGCCAAGTTAATTCCGCATGTGTCAACCAGCTAAATCTGCAGGGGGTTGAATACTACTTGTAGGCACTGTATATATATATATATGTGTGTGTGTATATATTCTACTAGTGTATACCTAATCTATATAGCCCTTATGCAGCCATGTCATACACCTGCCATTTATCAGATGACATTTTTGGGTTTCTGGAAGAACAAGGCTGTATTTGCATTGCAGCTTTCTGTGCATATACCATAGCCGGCCATAATTCCTCCATACTAGCACAGGACAAGGAAGCTTTATGATTGTAAAATGCTCACTAAATTGTAGGAAGTGTTTTTAATCTATCTGTCATATTCCATCTGATAAACAGCGGCACATGTAATTACAATGAGCGGGGGAGTTAAAAAAAAAACAAATCCATTGGCTTTACAATATATTGTGGCTTGTGGGAGTCATGTGGGCTGTTTGGAATGTGATTTTATGAGCAAATTTAGATTATGTAGCAAAATCTCCAGCAGGACCATTTAAACCCACTAAGAAATACTACATTCTTGCATGAAATATTCTGATCAATCAATTTAACAAGTCCTATAATTCTATTGACCTATTGACTCCCCTTTTCCAGGTTCACCATGGATTCTCGACCAGTGTTCCCGATGTCGGTTATTGTCCGCACCCTGCCCCTGATATCAAGTTCACAGTACTGCAGCCAATCAGTGAGCACAGCAAATCTGAGTGGTTCTTGTGGAGCTTCTGAGCAGAGGCAGTGCCGGTGAGGTTAGCATTGTCAGTGTGATAGTGCTGAATCCAATGACAGCTTGGTGGCAGTTTCCAGTGTGGAAGTTCATCTCACGTGGCGGTATATGGAGGTAGAAAATAGGAACACTGTCTCTTTAAATCTTCGGTTGGTTTATTGTTATGCGGCATAAACCAACAAGAAGGGAAAATA
This sequence comes from Oophaga sylvatica, assembly GCA_033576555.1. Classification (NCBI taxonomy): domain Eukaryota; kingdom Metazoa; phylum Chordata; class Amphibia; order Anura; family Dendrobatidae; genus Oophaga; species Oophaga sylvatica. Next base: position 398,386,767 of record JARQOD010000004.1, read on the forward strand.
AACACAGCCTTTCCAGCTAAAACAGAAAACAAAAAAAACAAAAACAAAACACTGCAACACAGTCCATACATATGCAGGTAGCACCCCGCTCTGGAGCAACACAGGTTCAGACTCTCTTAAGGACACCAAACCACTGAAGAATCCTCTCTCCAGTCTAGCTGAACCCACACTGCCTCTAGAGCCCAGTTATTTAAACCCCAGACCATGTGACTCTTTCCATCATGTGACTGATCACATTATCATGACATCACAGAGGTCCTGGCAGCTCTGCAAGTGGAGATAAAGTGGGCATTCTCCCACCCGCTCTTTGAAGGTCCACATGAAACCAGCCCATTATGCAACTTTAACTTAACCATTACAACATGTAGTGTTGACGCCATTAAGCGCAGTGACACATATCTCCCTTCTATTACATTACTGGTGACTTTGTCACATATCCCCCCTCTGCCCAAAGACAGGGGTTTTGGCATCTTCACTCACCAAGCAGTAGAGTCTGGACAGGGCATCTACGTTCCCATGCAACTTTTCTGGCCTATGCTCGACGTGAAAAGTGAAATCTTGGAGGCCTAAGAACCATCTAATTAGCAGAGCATTTTTACCATTCTTTTCCTTCAACCACCTCAGAGGGGCATGGTCAGATGCCAGCTTAAACCTACGGCCTAGCAGGTAGTACCTCAGGGTATCTACGGCCCATTGTATGGCTAAGCACTCCTTCTCGACGATGGCATAGTTTCTCTCACATGAAGAGAGCTTCCGGCTCACATACAGGATGGGATGCTCCTCCCCATTCACTTCCTGAAACAGCACGGCTCCCAAGCCGACTTCTGACGCATCTGTCTGGACCACGAACTCCTTGCTGAAGTCTATATTAAATAGATAAGACTGAGAGGTCTTCTGTGGATTGGGCTTGCACCTGATGTTGTCTTACCTGTTACGAGGGCTTGTGTGTCCCATGCCATAGTGCTGTATTTACAGAGTATGCATTGTAGTTGGGAGACCGACCATACTTTAAAGCTTTAGTTTATTCTTGTTGAGGGCAGAGCAGAGTACTGCAGTGAGCAGGCACCGGGAAAGGTCAGAGAGGTCTGGCGCCTGCGCACTGCAGTACTCTGCTCTGCCCTCAACAGGGAAGATAAGTACGCCTGCGCAGGAGCGCGATGTCAGGAAGCGATGAAGCAAGCAGGAGGCCGGCATCACGTGAAGATGGGAGGCGCTGGACCCGGTATAAAAGTTATAATAAAAGTTATTTTTCTTATCTTGCAGGTCGGATCGGGGGCTTTTCTACAGCATTATAGAATGCTGTAGATAAGTCCTGAAAGGCAGTGGCCGCATCTTATAGTGGCCAAAACAGGAGACAGATTCCCTTTAAAAGTGTTCAAAAAGAAATCACAATTTTAGTGCAAATATGATATGTAGCAAAATTTGCTATTTTTTACGCCAAATGTCTTAAAGTAGATGATAAAATTCCCATTGAATGTTGTAGTATATATTCTGTCAAAAATAACAGTTTTCCTTTAATATTAGGGCTCCTGCAAATGTTGCCTGGTGTACACCATCAAAATACTGAGGTAATTATCTATGTCATATGGCATCTGATGGAAGATGGCACATCTATCTATCTATCTATTTATCTATCTATATCTATCTATCTATCTATCTATCTATCTATCTATCAATCTATTATCTATCTAACTAACTATATTCTATCTATTTATCTCCTATCTATCTATCTATCTATCTATCTATCTATCTATCATCTATATCTATCTATCAATCTATTATCTATCAACTATCTATCTATCTATCTATCTATCTATCTATCTATCTATCTATCTATCTATCTAAACTAACTATATTCTATATATTTATCTCCTATCTATTTATCTATCTATCTATCTATCTATCTATGTATCTCTCTATCCATTTGTCACTAAATACAGAATCACACAATACATGGATTGTTCCATCCAAGAGCAATCTTGTGTGGTTACATTAATATTCAGACACATGCCTCCTACACTGTCACTGTGGCTGTGGGAAAAGCAGAGTAAATATGCATTGGCTAAATATTTTCCTTTTTGGCTAGGTGCCCCACATTCTGCTTGTTAGTCATGAGATCAACTGTCACAAGTCAGGGAAACCTTACGATGAACTTAACAGTGTCACTTTTTTCTTAAAGGGAAAATTGAGAAAGAAGTTCAAGCAACATTGTTTGCAGACCTATTTTTAAATTGAAGATCTTATGGCATTATAGTGTTCAAACACTGTTCTATTTCTTGTTTATGCCTCTGACACGATTGTGGTAACGGGTTACTCTATTGTGTGCAGGTTCTCTCAGCCACATTACATGAATGCTTCCTGTCTCGTGCTCTTACCAACGAGTCCCTCCTCTCTATCCTCTGAATACATCCAGGTAGTGAGACCCCTAGAGGCGGCTCAGCATATAACATATTGCTACATCCTTTGTCTTTTAACTGAAGAAATAACTAAGCTAATATAACTAACATACATGTGAACATTTCAATATTCAAGATATTGGTGACATAAACATAACTGGCAAGCATCATGCTATTAAGATACTTTAAAATACTTGGTTGTATATATAGTCCTTGAGGTGTGCTGGCTTTGTGATCATTCTGCCCGATCTAGTAACATACGATGCGTTACTGCTAGTGTTGAGCGATACGATACTGCAAGTAGGCAATGTGATTTTAGTCAGCCAATGAGGAATCCTAAGAAGTGTGGGCACATCCTGTACTGCTGCGGTCATGTTAACTAATGGCATGGCTGTGATTGGATGCTGAAATGATGTCAGAATGCACTATAAAAGGCGCCGCCGCCATTTTAGCGTCACTGTGCTGTGAATTCAGTAAGGGACAGAACGCTGCTGTGCTGACTCTGAGGGACAGTTAGAGATTGCGATTTAGTGTACTGTGCTGTAGGCAGGCTAGCACCAACCGCTGTGTAAAGCTTCCTTTTGCCTGCAGTGTTGTTTTAACAGCTCTGCAAGGTGTGTGGGAGTGCAGGTGACGCTGCAGTTTGCTCTGTATGCAACGCTGTCTGTAGGCATCTGCACGTGTCACTCACAGACTCTTTTTTTTTTTTTCTTCAGTGTATAAAAGGCGCTGCCGCCATTTTAGCGTCACTGTGCTGTGAATTCAGTAAGGGACAGAACGCTGCTGTGCTGACTCTGAGGGACAGTTAGAGATTGCGATTTAGTGTACTGTGCTGTAGGCAGGCTATCACCAACCGCTGTGTAAAGCTTCCTTTTGCCTGCAGTGTTGTTTTAACAGCTCTGCAAGGTGTGTGTGAGTGCAGGTGACGCTGCAGTTTGCTCTGCATGCAACGCTGTCTGTAGGCATCTGCACGGGTCACTCACAGACTCTTTTTTTTTTTCTTCAGTGTAATTCTTGCTGCTCCATGCAATTTAACTATTAGTGTGACGCGCTTCCATCCGTATCCAATACATTGGTTGCAAACACTATAGAAGTAGACAAAGGAGTAGCCTTTCACAGATTGTGAACAGTTGTGTTTCAGTGTTCACTTCAGTCTCTGCGTAATAACCACACTTAGGCCTTATAACTTTTCTGACTTTCTTTATCAATCTACCAAGATGTAGAAGGCAGGGAGTAAGGCACGTGGTCGTGGCCGTGGAGTTTCAGCAGGGAGAGGACGTGGGGATTCTGTGGCTGCTGCCGCACCCAGTGACACAGCATCCACCAGTTTTCCCCGTCAGCGTTCCTTTATGCGCACTTTGGTAGGAGCTCAGCGTACCCCCCTGCTGCGGGAAGAATAAATTGAAGCCGTTGTTGGTTGGATGGCAGCCAATGCATCGACTTCAATTCCTTCCACCTCCTCTCAGGAACACAGCACTGTTGAACAACCATCTGTCTCTTCACCGCCTGCCAAATTGCCCAGGCAGTCAGAGAGTTCTGAACTGGAGCCAGCTGAGTCTCTGCTTCTGTTCTCAGAATCTGTTGGCTTGCAAACAGGGGCCCAGCCAAGCAGCATTCTGGAATGTGAAGAAGAGGCAGTATGCAGTGATGCGCAACAGCTGTGTCTCTCTCAATCTGAAGAGGCGGGTGAGCCAGTGCCGATGGTCAGCACACCGCAGAACGCATCTGATGATGATGAGACTCAGTTGCCATTTTCTGTTGAGCATGGTGCTGGCCAGACCACCCAACAGCAGCAGGTGTTGGAAGAGGGTACTGGAGATGATGAAGTCCGAGACCCAACATGGCGTGAGCAGCAGGAAGGTGGTGGGAGCAGCTCTGAGGAAGAGATTGGCCCAACGGTACAAAGAGGAGGGAGAGGTAGGCTGCAGACTCGCTTGCCTGTAGCCTCCAGTTTGGCACCTGTTGGGAGCAGTTGTGTTAGAAATGTCAAAATTGGCGCTCCCATGACTTGCACTGCGTGGTCCTTTTTTGACAGAGTTGTAGATGATATTTGCTATGTTCAATGCAAGCTGTGTAAGCAAAAAGTTAAAAGAGGTAAAAATATCAGTAACCTGAATACCACAAATATGTGGAAACATGTACGGACAAAGCACGTAGCTGAGTTACAAAGACACACTGGAGATGTAGGCCAACCTTCAGCAGCACCTACATCTTCAGGTCGTGTTGGAGCCTCTTACTCCAGCTCACACACAGCTGGTTCGGCTTCCTCACAGGATCGGCATGGAAGAACCTCTTTCACTGTTGTCCAGAGACCCAGTGTTATTGCACCCACAGCTGCAAGTTCCCTGTCATCCTCACACTCCCAGGCCACAAAACAGCCATCGGTAGCACAGGCATGGGATAAAAGACGGCCATACTCGGCAAACCATCCACGAGCACAGGCTCTGAATGCTGGCCTTGCAAAACTCCTGTCCCTTGAAATGCTGTCATTCAGGCTGGTGGAGACTGACAGTTTCAGGAACTTTATGGCATTGGCAGTCCCAATATAATGTGCCTAGCCGATTTTATTTCAGCAGGCAAGCCGTCCCTGCTCTGCAAAAACATGTCGAGGGAAACATTAAACATGCGCTACTAAACGCCGTCAGTAGCAGGGTCCACCTGACCACCGATGCGTGGACCAGTACCCATGGCCAGGGACGATACCTTTCCCTCACTGCCCATTGGGTCAATGTTGTGGATCCGGGTACAGATCTTGCCAGTGGCGCTGTACGTGTTCTGCCAACTCCAAGGATTGCAGGAATCCAGTCTGTACACATTGATTCCTCCTCCTACTCCAGTTCCTCAGAATCATCGCTGCACGAGCCGTCACGGTATACCTCCACATGGACCCGTGAACGCTTACCTGTTGCGACCGATATGAGCACAGCCGTGGCCAAACGTCAACAGGCTATCCTGAAATTAATTCCCATGGGAAATCGAAGCCACACAGCGCAGGAGCTCTGGGATGCCATCAAGCAGGAGAGCGACGTGTGGTTTTTGTCAGCTAATCTCCAGCCAGGCTTGGTAGTGTGTGACAATGGCCGAAATCTGGTGGCAGCTCTGGGCCTTGGCAACCTCACTCACATACCATGTCTGGCACATGTGCTCAACTTGGTCGTGCAGAGTTTTTTGAGGGACTATCCGGATCTTGATGCACTGCTGCACAAGGTCCGCCTAGAGTGCGCTCACTTGCGACGTTCCAGCATGGCCAGATCGCGCATTGCAGCTCTGCAAGTCAGATTTCGCCTTCCTGAACATCGCATCATATGTGACGTACCCACCAGGTGGAATTCCACGTTACATATGTTGGAGCGGTTGTGTGAACAGCAGCCAGCAGTAATGGAGTATCAGCTGCAACAGGCGCAATCAACTCGCAATTTGCGCCGTTCACACTTCACCACTACTGAGTGGGCCTCTATGAAAGACATCTGTGACGTTTTGCGTGCGTTTGATGTCTCAACGTGGATGGCGAGTGCAGATGATGCACTAGTCAGCATGACTGTCCCCCTTATCTGCCTGCTTCAGAAATCACTGAAAGCACTAAAGGAAGAGGTTTTGGAAGAGGTGGATGAGGAGTCACAAATTAAAATACCTTCAGGACAGTCAGCGCACCGTGGTTCCTCACAAAGGGCTGGGCAGGGCTCACTTTGTGAGGAGGATGAGGAGGAGGAGTCAATGGAGGAGGAAGAAATCCCTACAGAGGGAGGTACACAACGCTGTAGTCAGTATGTAGAGCGAGGGTGGGGTGATGCAGAGGAGGCAGAGATGACGCCTCTTCCAGAGGACAGCTTTTGTTGGCCAGTTGGGAGTCTGCAGCACATGGTTGATTTCATGCTTCATTGCCTGAGAAACGACCGCCGCATCGCCCACATTCTCACCACGTCAGATTATTGGGTGTACACCCTCCTAGACCCTCGATACCGGGACAACTTACAAACCCTCATCACACCGGTGAACCGGGACCGTAAAATGCAGGAGTACCAAGACACACTGGTGCAATCCATACTGTTGTACATTCCAGCCGAGAGAGCTGCTGCTGCTACTGCTTTACAAAGCAGCTCTGTGCGTCGAGGCAGTGTAGACACCTTTACAACAAGAGGGAGCAGAAGCAGCGCCTCTGCACAGGGCAAGAGCTGTATGTTAGAAATGTGGCGAAGTTTTGTGACAGCGCCAGCAAGGTCTACACCATCCGAGACGGCTCCAGTCACCAGGAAGAAACGTTTCCGTAAGATGGTGACAGACTACTTGGCTTTCCCTCTAAGTGTACTCCCAGATGCCTCTTCCCCTTTCAAATTTTGGGTCTCTAAGTTGGATACATGGCCAGAGCTTAGCCAGTATGCATTGGAGGTGCTGGCTTGCCCTGCTGCCAGTGTATTATCTGAGCGCGTCTTTAGTGCTGCAGGTGGTGTAGTAACAGACCGTCGCATGCGACTATCCTCAGAGAATGTAGACCGGCTTACTTTTCTGAAAATGAACAAGGCATGGATCTCACCTGAATTTGCCTGTCCGTTTTCAGATTAAATAACTGTTTGGCAACGTTTTCCATGTCTCCTGTTATGTTCATCTTTCTACCACCTGAACTCTACTCCCTGGGCTACAACACCGCCATTTGTTGCTCGGAAGTAATTGGCAGGGGTACTGACTCCTGGCCAGCCTGGTTACAGCACGACAGCTGTTTCCTGGCAGTGTGAACGTCAATTATCCTCCAATAAGTTGTGCTGTCGTGTTGCATTCGGGTTAGCCGACTCTATGGTGCCTGCAGTTTACGTGATTCCTATGTGTGCTGTGGGATATGTAAATAAAGGCTGTTTCCATTGTGACAATAGGACAAGCACCCACTGTAGGACTGTGTGATTCGGTAACTGCGGACGGCTTGCGTCCTGTCAACTTACATTTTCATGGGTGCGTTCTGCTACCCGTCCGGGGTCCAGTACCGTCAACTGGTTCTCCCCAGTGCCTTTGGCCTAGGTGCCTCCATCTCCGTATCCGAGTTCCAGCAACGTCTGCTGGTCCTTGGTAGTGCTTTGGAGCACAGGTACCTCCTGCTTAGTAACCGTGTCACAGTAACGTCAGCTGGTACTCGGTTGTGACATTGCCTCTTTTCCTTCTGCTACCCGTCCGGGTTCCAGCACAGTCAGCTGGTCCTCGTTACTTCCATTGTCTCTTGCTCCATGTCATACCCGTCAGGGTTCCAGTAACGTCAGCTGGTTCTCGGAAATTAGACGACCTTAAAGACCACCCAGAAGAAGATGATGACAACAAGGACAACAATCAGGAAGCCAACCAGCCTGAACACCATCACAAAGAAAAAATAAAAGATTACCCAGAAGAAGATCACCAACAAGACAAAGAAGGTTAAGACAAACTACAAGATACAGAACAAGAGACAGAAGAACAATAAGCAGAAGATCAAAAAGCAGAAGAACATGAAGTATAAGACCAAAATGAAGAGCAAAATATATGCTCTAAATTCTAAGCAGAAGAAGACTAAGCAGTGTATGGGGGTGAGTCCGTTCCTCCTCGTGGTGCCCCTGGAAAATGCCTGCTGCTGCAGGCTAAACTGAACACGGACAAATACTGTTGTAATTTAAATCTTTTGTGACAGCAAGAACGGAAGGATGAACAATTCATACTTTTACAGATTACAAGTACAGGAATCTCTGTCACAAATAAGAAATTCTAATATGATGAAGAAGATGAAGAGGAAGAAGATGAATAATTTGAATATGAAGAAGATTAATTAGTTTAATAATAACAATATGAGTAATGTAAACAAAAACATGAATAGCAAGAAGTTTAAGAAGAAGATTAAGAAGGTGAAGATGAAGAATAATTTGATGAGAAAGATGATGATGCTGATGAAGATTATGAAGGAGAAAGTGTGGCACTGGCAAAAGTTAAAAAGGTGAAGAGCATGGAAGTTGTGAAACATACATATTTGCCAAAATAGAAAAAAGGTTAACAACATTGTCAATTTGTTAGTCAATGCAAACGTATTTAAAAAAATATATATATTAATGCTATTCCAATGCATTGGGTTAAACATGTATGCCTTTATTGTCTCCTCAACCTCCCCCAATACATTCTACATTACTCTTTGTTGTTTTCCTTCATGTACAATTAACCAACAAGGCAAGAATGTTTTTTTTTAATGTCGATATTTTGTTCCCATAGACTTACATGGGACTTCCGCTATCGGAATCGGATATCGGCGATATTTAGTGATATCGGCGACTGCATTCCGATCCGATATTTTCCGATACCAAGCAGTATCGCTCAACACTAGTTACTGCCACTATTCGGTGGTTCTCTCGATTCGGGAGTTACCGCATCTGGTATTGCCTGTCTCCGACCAGAATCTCCACTCTGAACCTGGGCCATCCCTGTAGCCTCTCTGCTTAGACTTGCTGTTTCCTCATCTTGGATATGAGGATACTGTTCATATGACCATGTATCAGATCCTTCTTGCGTTTTCCTCAGATGTCTCCGATTTCTCCTTAGTTTTCTTCCCTCCTCTGTCCCAATCTCTAGGATCTAGGTCCTAGTTTCTGGAGCACCTTTGCTTTTCTCCATTGTTTGTCATATTTGCTCGGCTGCATCCTGATGTTGTCATTTTGTCTCAGTTCTGATAGATCTTTTGCCGACTGATTATAATAGAACGCTTGTCTATCCTGATTTTTCTTTAGTTTTGACCTCATTCCCCTCACCAGATTTGGCTTCAGAAGACGACTAGCTGTTGGTATGAGTGTCCTTGTCCGTTTACTCAGAAGCCTCTGTGCTGGGCTGCTGTCTAGACCTTGGGAAGGTGTGTTTCTGTGGTCCAGTATAGATAGATATACATCTGTCCCTGCCTGTTTCGCTCTCTTAATCAACTTCTTTGCTGTTTTCACCGCTGATTCTGCTTTGCCATTGCTTTGAGGATATCCAGGAGATGATGTATTATGTTCAAATTCCCATAACTTGCTGAACTCCTTGAACTCTTCTGACCTAAATTGAGCGGCATTATCAGTAAAAACAATCTCTGGAATCCCATATCTGGCAAAATGAGCCTTGAGTTTTTTAATAACTGTTCTTGCTCTTGTATCCTTCAAATGGTCCACTTCCCAAAAATTTGAAAAATAGTCCACAGTTACCAGGTATTCTCTTTCCTCCAATGTGAACAAATCTATACCTATTTTTGACCATGGTCTATTTGGAACGGCATGCGGTTGCAATGGCTCTTTCGGTTGTTTATCCCCGCCGGACGCACATATCTCACATTGTGCTATGTAACTTTTTATGTGATCATTCATACCCGGCCAATAAACTGATTCTCTTGCTCGCCGCAAACATCCTTCAATGCCCAAGTGGGACGAGTGTAATTTCTGTAGTATGTCTCTTCTCAGAGTCTCCGGTATCACTGCCCTTTCTCCCTTTATGATGATTCCTTGGTGTACTGACAGTTCATCTCGTATATGGAAGAATGGAGCAACTTCCTTTGGAGCATGCTGCTTATATTTTGGCCAGCCCTGCAGGATCACAGATTTTAATATCTGTAGTGTTTTATCTTTTTCTGTGAAGGTCTGTATTTGTTTCAGTTTATCTTTAGATACTGCAAGATACTCACACATATTGATGTTGTCTATTTCTTGTCCTTTATCCTCTGAGTTGGGTAAGTATGCTCTGCTTAGAGTATCTGCAATCAACCAGTCTTTTCCTGGACAATATCCAATTTCATAATCATATTTTTGAAGTCGCAGAAGCATGCGCTGCAGTCTCTTTGGTGCATTTAGTAGAGGTTTTTTTGTAATGCTCTCCAACGGTTTGTGATCGGACTGTACTGTTACCTGTCGACCGTATGTGTACTGATGAAACCTTTCCATTCCAAACACCACAGCTAGTAACTCCTTTTCGATTTGGGCATATCCCTGCTCTGTCGGTGTTAGCGCTTTGCTTGCAAATGTGATTGGTTGCCGCTCTTGCATTAATGTGGCACCTAGGCCTTTTTCTGATGCATCACATTGGACTACCACCTCTAACTGTGGATCAAAATATTTTAAGGTTGCTGTGTCTGCAATGGCTGTCTTTACTGATTGAAAAGCCGTCTCCTGTGCTTCTGTCCATTCCCACAACACATCTTTGTGAGTTAGCTGTCTCATTGGCTCACACATGTCTGATAAATTCTTGCAAAACTTGGACAGATAATTCACCATGCCCAAAAATCGTTGTACTCCACACACATCTGTTGGGGTAGGCATCTCTTGTATCGCCTTCACCTTTTCTGGATCCACTTTCACTCCATTTGAGGTTAGCAGATGTCCTATATATGGCACTTCCGTCATTTTCAGTTTCAACTTTTCCAAGTTCAACTTTATCCTTTTTTCTCTACACCTATCTAAAAATCGTAGCATCCTTGTATCGTGATTCTTTATTGCAGATTGCATATCGTCACCTTCTCCCACTATTAATATATCGTCTGCTATCGTCTTTACCCCTGGGAGTCCTTCCAAAGCTTGCATCAACTTCTGCTGAAATATTTCTGGAGCTGGTGTCAGTCCCATGGGCATTCTCAGCCATTTACGGCGACTAAATGGAGAAGAAAACGTTGTCAATAAACTGGATTCTTCATCCAGTTCCACATGCCAAAATCCATTTTTTACGTCACAAACTGAAAATATTTTTGCCTTTGATAAATCTGGTAGCACATCCTCTATTGTAGGCATCGGATAGTGATTCCTTTTGAGAGCTTTGTTGAGTGGTTTGGGATCGATACAAATTCTTAGTTTTCCTGATGGTTTCTGCACTATGACCAAACTACTTATCCAGTCTGTGCTCTGATGGACGACTTCTATCATGCCTCGCTTTTCTAAAACCTGTAGTTCTTCTTTCAATGGCTGAAGTAGCGCTACAGGCACTTTTCTTGTCGGTAATCTGGTAGGTTGTACTGTGTTATCAATTTCCAGTTTGTGTTTTCCTTCAAAACATCCATCACCCTCAAATACATCCGCATACTGTGTTTTTATAATCTGTAAATCTAGATTGCTGTCTGCTTTTGGGATATCCTTCATACTCTGTTTGACTTCCACAGACATAATGTTATGGAATTGTACCTTTATTAAGTCCATTGCCTGAACTGCTTTTATACCTAGTAACGGTATGTGGTCACCACCCTGCAGCACTGTAAATTGGGCTCTATAACTCTTTCTGTTGCATGGGTTACTAACCTTCAGTTTGCATGTCCCAAGAGGTTTCAGTATCGTTTTGTTGTACATCATAAGTACCTTATCAGTAGGTTCAATGCACACCTGTTCATTTAGTAGATCCTCCGGTATGACATTGCAACTTGCTCCACAGTCCAACTGAAATCTAATGGGTTTGTCATTTAATAAAAGAGTTGCAAACAGTTGTCTTGTATCTTTAGGTTCTGGCTGTCTGACTGTATTGACATTCTCTGTTGCAGACTGTAGCTGTATCCATGTAATATCTTCTGCACTGTCACTGTCATTGTCCTGTGTCACACTGTGAATTTCTCTGTGCTTTTTAAAGGGCTTAAGTCTGCAGAGAGCTGCGAAATGATTCATCTTACCACAGGTCCTGCAGCTTTGTCCATATGCTGGACACTTCTCTTTGTCTCTCTCATGTCTTCTGCCACAGTATCTGCATTGGACTGTTCTCGCTTGGTGCTCTGCTTTTCCTCTCATGGTTACTGCATGTACTGGCTCCTCAGTGGTGTCTGCCATCATCTTCAGGCTGTCTCTTGTTAGCTCTGCAGCTCTGCTTATTTGCATGCATTTCTCTAGGGTCAACTCCCCCTCTCTCAGCAGTCTCTCTCTTAGCTGTGGCTCTCTGATGCCGCACACTATTCTATCTCTGATAAGAGAATCTCTGATCTCTCCAAAGCTGCATGTTGCTGCCAGTCTTTTCAGCTCAGTCACATATGCGTCTATATTCTCTCCCATCTCCTGATTTCTGGTGAAAAACTTAAATCTTTCCACTGTCTCATTCTTCTTGGGGTCACAGTGCTTATCAAATGCCTGTACAATGTCTGCCAGACTGTCTGTACCGTCCTGGATCAGGGTCTGAGCAAGTTCTCTGCCTTTTTCTCCAATCAGATAGTAGAAGAGCTTCACCTTCTGATCATTGGTGTCTACTGTAAGATCCACATACAGAGTAAACTCCTCCTTCCAATGTCTCCAGGTCTGCGATAGATTTAAGGACATGATGTCTAGTCTCTGAGGAGGTTTTAATGCGGTCTCCATAATGCTGTACTGTGGGCACTGTACTTACAGTTGAGCTTTGTACCACAAGCTGCCTGGATTGTCTGTCCACTTGTTCTTTATAGGTTCAGCCCTGCTGCCACCATGTTCTATTTCTTGTTTATGCCTCTGACACGATTGTGGTAACGGGTTACTTTATTGTGTGCAGGTTCTCTCAGCCACATTACATGAATGCTTCCTGTCTCATGCTCTTACCAACGAGTCCCTCCTCTCTATCCTCTGAATACATCCAGGTAGTGAGACCCCTAGAGGCGGCTCAGCATATAACATATTGCTACAAACACCCTGCAAAGGTGTCGATTAGATGACCAAGGTGTGACCTGTAAGATCATGGGAGCAGTGTCATCTGTAAGATCATGTTATGCTAAACTTTTTCTTTATACTCCCTTTATTTCACATGGTAGTGAAGCCTAAGAGTTATATGTGCGTATAATCGCTCACCTGTGCTGTTAGTACACAAGATGCCCGATCCACAGTATAAGATGCAATAAAAAAATGGATCTAGCACGTAGTGAAAGTATTTTTCTAAATATCCATTTCATGTATATTTTGTTCAGTAGAACTGAAAGGCCCAGGAGAAGCGTTATTGGTTGACGCATTTCAAACCTACCTGGTTCTGACTCATAACCCAAAAATAAAACATTTAATAATGATTTTAAAAGGAACCTGTCATTAAAATTACACTGCCCAAACCATGAGCAACATGAATCAGAGCCTGGCTGCATGATTGCAGCCAAGTATGTCTTTTTTTAAGTGCTGTGAAAGGCTGTGTGCCCACGTTGCGTTTTTAAGCGTTTTCACCTTGCAAGGCCGCCGCAGAAACGCTTAAAAAATGATAGTTAAAACGCATCCCATGCAATCCTATGGGATTCCACAGTTGCTGTTCCCATGCTGCAGATTTTTCCACTGTTGAATCGCATTGTGGAAAAATACGCAGCATGTTCATTATTTTAGCGGAATTGCGGCGATTCAGCCTCCATAGGATTGCATTGAAGCGCTCACCTTACGCATGTGGTCATACCCACCATGCGTAAAGCGAGCGTTTCATGTGCGGATGGTACCCAGGGTCTGGAGGAGAGAAGATATACTTACCCTCTGTTGGCCCCAGAGTCCTCCCGGTCCTCAGCGGTGCACCTGGCGGCTTTGTTCCCAGGTGTGCTTTGCGCCAAAATGTCCTTTGTGACGTCGCTGTCGCGTGACCGCTACGTCATCAGAGGTCATTTTGGCGCAAAGCACACCTGGGAACAAAGCCGCCACGTTCACTGCTGAGGATCGGGAGCGTCACTGAGGAGATCGGGGGATGACAGGATGTGAGTATGACCAACCTGTCAATCACTTTTCCAAGTGATGCTTCAAATTGCTTGGAAAAGCGCTTGAATTCCGCAAGCAAAAAACGCTTTCATAACGCTTGAGTTTTGCGGGAAAACGCATGTGAATTCCGCATGCATTTTACCCGCGTTGGGGAGTTGCGGAAATGCTGCGGACAATTCCACAGCATTTCTGCAACGTGGGCACATAGCCTAACCCGTTACACAGTGAGGTAGTGACTGACAAATATGTTGTTTGCTGTTGCCTTTTTTTTACATTTTACATTTACATTGTTACCTTGTTTTTACATATTTCTTCAGTGATGAGTGAGATGACAATATTGTCCGGAGCAGTGCATTCCAGAGCACTGGTGCAGCATGCGAGAAGTCTTGGAGATGGGAGTGGGAGTTTCATATTATTGAGGATGTTTAAAAAAATTGCAATAGACAAAAGGTGAGTGATCAACCTCCAATTTACATTACAAATAAGAGATTTCGCTGGATCAGACCACATTATTCCCTACTTAATAAAAAATTAATAGTAAATAAAGGAATATCACATCTAGAAAAGGCACAGGAAGGAATGCACAGCAAGGCTGAAGTGTATTGTGGCTCAGAGACCCATCGGGTCCATGCACGGGAATACACACTGCCGGCAAATCAGAGGTTGGCAGCTGACGTCAGCGCGCATGTGACTTGCATGCCAGTGATGACATGCTCTCCCGTCACTTGCACGCTGACGTCAGCTGCTGCAGAAGAGGTCACCCCAAGGTGGGGGAGTGGATGGGTGGTGAATATAATTGTTTCTTTATTTCTATGCATTAAAGAACAGCGGCAGATTTGGAGACTTATACCAGTATGGGCAACATACATACTAGGATGTGGCCTAGGAAAAGGGACATATACTGTACCAGGATGAGGGAGATACAGCGGCATGTAAAAGTTTGGGCATCCCTGGTCAAAATTACTGTTATTGTGAACAGTTAAGCAAGTTGAAGATGAAATCATCTCTAAAATGCCTGAAGTTGAAGATGACACATTTCCTTTGTATTTTAGGCAAAAAAAAACATATATTCTTTCATCTACATTTTAAAAATTGTAAAAAAAGAAAATGGGCCAATGCAAAAGTTTGGGCACCCTGCATGGTTAGTACCTAGTAGCACCCCCTTTTGAAAATATCACTTGTAAATGCTTTTTGTATCCAGAGAAGAGTCTTTCAATTTTTGCTTCATTTTCATCCATTTTTCCTTGAAAAATTCTCCTAGTTCTGTGAGATTCTTGTGTTGTCTTACATGCATTGCTCTTTTGAGGTCTAGCCACAGATTTTCAATGATCTTTAGAGCATGGGACTTTGAGGGCCATTGTACAACCTTAAGCTTACATCTTTTGATGTACTCTATTATGGATTTTTACTTGTGTTTAGGATCATTATCCATTTGTAGAAGCATCCTCTTTACAACTTCAGCTTTTTTTACAGATAGTGTTATGTTTTCATCAAGAATTTGCTGAAATTTAATTGAATCCATTCTTCCCTCTACCCTTGAAATGTTCCCTGTGCCATTGGTTGCAACACAACCCCAAAGCATGATTGATTTACCCCCATACTTAATGGTAGGCGAGATATTCTTTTCCTGAAATTTTGTGTCCTTTTTTTCTCCACACATACCTATGATCATTGTGGCCAAAGAGTTATATTTTAAACTCATCAGTTCAGAGGACTTGTTTCCAAAATGCATAAGCCTTGTTTAGATCTTATTTTGCATACTTCTGACGCTGACTTTTATGGTGAGGAAGCAGGAAAGGTTTCTTCTGATGACTCTCCATGAAGGTCATATTTGTGCAGATGTCTCTGAACAGTAGAACAATGTACCACAGCTCCAGAATCTGCTAAATGTTTCTGAAGGTAATCTACAGTCAAGCGGGGGTTCTGATTTGCCTTTCTAGCAATCCTATGAGCAGCTCTCACTGAAATTTTGCTTAGTCTTCCAGACCTTTTCTTGACCTCCACTGTTCCTGTTAACTGTTATTTCTTAATTACTTTTCTAACTGAGGAATGGGCAATTTGAAATCTTCTTATAGCCTTCTCCTGCTTTGCGGGCCTCCATCATTTTCATTTTCTGAGTGCTAGGTAGCTGCTTAGAAAAACCCATGGCTGCTGTTTTTTGGCACAAGGTTAGAGGAGGCTGGGTTTTTATAAAGTTGGAAAATGTGCATCATCTGGCCTTTCCTAAAGATGATAGGGAACAAGCCATAATCTAACAGGCTAATTAAGTTCTGAAACCTCAGTCAAAGTTATCTGAGCACACAAATCTCCCAGGGTACCCAAACTTTTGCATCAGCCAATTTTCCTTTTATATATATACATTGCCTAAAATTCAAAGGAAATGTGTCATCTATAGCTTTAGGCCTTTTAGAGATCATTTAGTCTTCAACTTGCTTAACTGTTCACAATAACAGTAATTTTGACCAGGGGTGTTCAAATGTTTACATGCCACTGTATATACTAGCATGGAGCCCAGGATAAGAGACATATATGCCAGGATTGGGGATATATATACCAGGATGAGCCCCAGGATAAGAGACATATATACCAGGATTGGGGATATATATAGTACAGACCAAAAGCTTGGACACACCTTCTCATTCAAAGATTTTTCTGTATTTTTATGACTATGAAAATTATACTTTCACACTGAAGGCATCAAAACTATGAATTAACACATGTGGAATTATATACTTAACAAAAATGTGTGAAACAACTGAAAATATGTCTTATATTCTAGGTTCTTCAAAGTAGCCACCTTTTGCTTTGATTACTGCTTTGCACACTCTTGGCATTCTCTTGATGAGCTTCAAGAGGCAGTCACCGGAAATGGTCTTCCAACAGTCTTGAAGGAGTTCCCAGAGATGCTTAGCACTTGTTGGCCCTTTTGCCTTCACTCTGCGGTCCAGCTCACCCCAAACCATCTCAAATGGGTTCAGGTCTGGTGACTGTAGAGGCCAGGTCATCTGGCGTACCACCCCATCACTGTAATATTCGGTCAGGATATCATAATACAGGTCCTTCTCAAAAAATTAGCATATAGTGCTAAATTTCATTATTTTCCATAATGTAATGATTGCAATTAAACTTTCATATATTTTAGATTCATTACACACCAACTGAAATTTGTCAGGTCTTTTATTGTTTTAATACTGATGATTTTGGCATACAACTCCTGATAACCCAAAAAACCTGTCTCAAAAAATTAGCATATCAAGAAAAGGTTCTCTAAACGACCTATTACCCTAATCTTCTGAATCAACTAATTAACTCTAAACACATGCAAAAGATTCCTGAGGCTTTTAAAAACTCCCTGCCTGGTTCATTACTCAAAACCCCCATCATGGGTAAGACTAGCGACCTGACTGATGTCAAGAAGGCCATCATTGACACCCTCAAGCAAGAGAGTAAGACCCAGAAAGAAATTTCTCAACAAATAGGCTGTTCCCAGAGTGCTGTATCAAGGCACCTCAATGGGAAGTCTGTTGGAAGGAAACAATGTGGCAGAAAACGCTGTACAACGAGAAGAGGTGACCGGACCCTGAGGAAGATTGTGGAGAAGGACCGATTCCAGACCTTGGGGGACCTGAGGAAGCAGTGGACTGAGTCTGGTGTAGAAACATCCAGAGCCACCGTGCACAGGCGTGTGCAGGAAATGGGCTACAGGTGCCGCATTCCCCAGATAAAGCCACTTTTGAACCATAAACAGCGGCAGAAGCGCCTGACCTGGGCTACAGAGAAGCAGCACTGGACTGTTGCTAAGTGGTCCCAAGTACTTTTTTCTGATGAAAGCAAATTTTGCATGTCATTCGGAAATCAAGGTGCCAGAGTCTGGAGGAAGACTGGGGAGAAGGAAATGCCAAAATGCCTGAAGTCCAGTGTCAAGTACCCACAGTCAGTGATGGTGTGGGGTGCCATGTCAGCTGCTGGTGTTGGTCCACTGTGTTTCATCAAGGGCAGGGTCAATGCAGCTAGCTATCAGGAGATTTTGGAGCACTTCATGCTTCCATCGGCTGAAATGCTTTATGGAGATGAAGATTTCATTTTTCAGCACGACCTGGCACCTGCTCACAGTGCCAAAACCACTGGTAAATGGTTTACTGACCATGGTATTTCTGTGCTCAATTGGTCTGCCAACTCTCCTGACCTGAACCCCATAGAGAATCTGTGGGATATTGTGAAGAGAAAGTTGAGAGACGCAAGACCCAACACTCTGGATGAGCTTAAGGCCGCTATCGAAGCATCCTGGGCCTCCATAACACCTCAGCAGTGTCACAGGCTGATTGCCTCCATGCCACGCAGCATTGAAGCAGTCATTTCTGCAAAAGGATTCCCAACCAAGTATTGAGTGCATAACTGAACTTTATTATTTGATGGTTTTTTTGTTTGTTTTTAAAAAACACTTTTATTTTATTGGATGGTTGAAATATGTTAATTTTTTGAGACAGGTTTTTTGGGTTATCAGGAGTTGTATGCCAAAATCATCAGTATTAAAACAATAAAAGACCTGACAAATTTCAGTTGGTGTGTAATGAATCTAAAATATATGAAAGTTTAATTGTAATCATTACATTATGGAAAATAATGAAATTTAGCACTATATGCTAATTTTTTGAGAAGGACCTGTATGTGGTCTGGTCATGGAGTGGCAGTATTTACTCCTGTATGTGGTATTAATTGGTCACTATGTGGTCTGGTCACGATGTGATGGTATTTCTCACTTGTATGTGGAATTATTTGGTCATTATATGCTGGCAATATGTAGTCTGGTCACGATATGGTGGCATTTCTCCCTTGTACAGTATGTGGTATTATTCTGTGACTATGTGGTGGTAATATGTACTCCAGTCATGATGTGACAGTATTTCTCCTTTGCAGGTGGAATTATTCGGTCGCAATGTGGTGGTAATATGTGGTCTGGTCACGGTGTGGCTGTTCTCTTTTGTATCTGGTATTATTGGTCTTGAAATTGTGGATTGTGTTCTGTATGGCGGTCATTTGTTCTCTCTGATGCACTTACAGGGGTTCTTCAGTGCAAACAAGTACCGTAATCACCGTTATCACCTTTCCACAGAATAAGTGATAAGTTATTAATTGGTGAGGGTCTGACTGCTGGGACCCGCACTGATCAGGAGAATGTGAAGCTTTTATCCCATTAGACTAAAGCGGCATGTGCGAATTGACCACTGATCCATTCATTCCCTCAGTGGCTGCGAGTGCTGCTCTTGTTTTTTCGGGAAGCCCCAAAGAGAATCAATGAGCTGCGGTCAGGCATCACACCTACCGCTCCATTTTAAAATGGGGATAAAATTGTCCTGTCAGGGATAAAACTTCCCAATTCTTCCAATGGGTGAGGTTTCCAATGGTTGGACCCAAACGATCAATAAGTTATCACCTATCCTGTGGAGCCCATGGATTGGTGTGTTTTAACCAAAGAACCCCTTATTGCAATCTACTGTAATTGTATATCTCAATTAAGGTGGTGCACAGTAGATGTACAGGGGCCGCCTGTACTTTACAGTCGATGGTCCCCTATAATGGGGATAACGGCTAACATGTATTTGAATATAACTGTAGGGTGGGCCCCTAAGGTTAAAATCCTCCTGAGGGCCCTAGACACCCCAATTGGATGCTTATTATATATATATATATATATATATATATATACAAATATATATATATGCCAGGATGAGGGACATGTATGAGGGACCAGGATGGGGGGGCCCTGATCCAAATCTTGCATTGGGGCCTAAGAGACCCTAGATATGCCACTGGCGAGAAGCCTAGTAACTTCTTCTTTTGTGACCGGTTCAAAGAAAGAAAGTGAGCCATCTTCTGAAACATGTTGTGGAGACACGGGGGTTCGCGGTTTCTCTAGTCCGCTAGCCCGAAACTGCATGGACCAGGGCTCATCCCACCGAAAACCCGCTCTTCTTTTACCATGGGCATAATACTACTCAGATAACACAGTGTGAGGGGTAAAACAGTGTGGCAATACTTTATTGAACCTCAAAACAGAATATCCACATTGAACAATCCCAGTAAAATACCCAAGATGGTGCAAAATTACAGTCTCACCCTTCCACTGACTCACTGGGATGAAAGCAGCTACGACTTCCAGGGCCGACTACCCCCACCTATGGCATGCACATAGAGGAGGAAATGACAAGCTTAGGAAGCTGACAGTCCATTGAGGTACAAAGCATTGTGACCGGAGGGTCACAACCTGGCTTCTCTAAACATCTCCATGGAGCCAGGTGACCAGTAGGTCCAAATCCTCGCTTTGCCAAACGTATCCATGGGGTTCAAGTGCCCGGTGGGTCCAAATCCTGTTGAATTTCAAACCTGTTTCCCTCATGATTGAGCCATGATGTTCTGGTTGCTGTCATCTAGATTGCTCCTGGCTGCAGTTTTGTAAAGAGTCTCTGGATCTCCAGATCTCTTGGATGTCTTGCTATAGTGATATATCCCCTTTTTATAGTTCACAACTGTTGTCCTTCAAGCCATCATCCACAGGGGAAAGGGTGATGAGGTTAACCTGCATTGTTTGAATTATTGATAGTTTATCATTCAATGTTTAAAAGTCAACAAACTGCATGGCCTGGTATAATGTATAATCAGCATATCAGCAAAAAATATTGTTCAGTGACCCTACATCTCTGTTTTGCAAAGGAAACAG
Source organism: Oophaga sylvatica (assembly GCA_033576555.1). Classification (NCBI taxonomy): domain Eukaryota; kingdom Metazoa; phylum Chordata; class Amphibia; order Anura; family Dendrobatidae; genus Oophaga; species Oophaga sylvatica. Next base: position 398,407,487 of record JARQOD010000004.1, read on the forward strand.
TACAATAAACTGTAGGAGCTGATATAAGAGGTAAATAACAACCATTCATCAATTTACAACTATAAATTCAACCTACAAGAAGAGTCAACATAAAGGTAATGGTCTATGCTTGCTGGCTTACTGAAAACAGACATCCAGATAATTAAGATTAAATGCTGTGTCGTCACAGATGGCCCCCTCTTCCTTGTCTTCAACTATATTGTTATTAGTCAAGGTATGCTATCCACAAGAAGATAAAGAACCAAGGAAACTTTAGTCTCAAGACTGGAGTTTCAAAATTGAAAGAAGGTGCACTTTCTCAGGAACATGGGCAGCTAAGCCGGTAAATAAATTACTTATTTATGGAAAGTGACAGCTCATTGCATGACTTTAACCACATAATAAGAATGATGAGCTAATTAATTTTTTATTTTTTGTTCATGGAAAAGTTACATCGTAGTGCAAAGACAGATTAAAGGCTATGAGGGGAATTGGAGAAGACCTTTTTTCTTCTTTGTGACAATTACCGTATATACTCGTGTATAAGCCGAGATTTTCAGCCCATTTTTTAGGGCTGAAAGTCCCCCTCTCGGCTTATACGCGGGTCATATACGGGGGTCGGCGGGGTAGGGGGATCGGGGGTGTCGGATCATACTCACCCCTCCGCCGGCACGGTCTCTGCAGCCCCCTTGCTTCTCCCACGATCTCCGGCTCCTTCCTGCAGCGGTCACATGGCACCGCTCATTAAAGTCATGAATATGCACATATTCATGACTTTAATGAGCGGTAGCACGTGACCGCTGCAGGACTGAAGTGCTGCGGAGAGCGCCGGGAGAAGAGGAGAGGCTGCAGGGACGCGCGGCGGAGGGGTGAGTACCGCGATATTTACCTGTCCCCGTGCCACCGTTGGTCGCTGTTCCCTCGGTCCTGGCTGTGACTGTTCAGGCAGAGGGCGCGATGACGTCATTAGTGCGCGCCCCGCCCCCTGCCTGATCATTCACAGCCAGAGTCAGACCGAGGGAGCAGCGCTGCGGTGCAGAGAGGACAGGTAAATATCTCAGATGCCGGGGTCCTGAGCGAGCGGTCACCGCCTGCTCAGGACACCGGCACCTGGCCCCCAGCGACGAGAGGTGAGTATGTCATTTTTTTTTGCAGCAGCATATGAGGCCTATACTATGGGGCATAATTGTGCAGCATATGGGGCATAATATGGAGCATATGGGGCATAATATGGAGCATATGGGGGCATAATGTGGAGCATATGGGGGCATAATATGGAGCATATGGGGGCATAAGCTGTGGAACATATGGGGCATAATCTGGAGCATATGGGGGCATAATCTGTGGAACATATGGGTGCATAATCTGGAGCATATGGGGGCATAAGCTGTGGAACATATGGGGGCATAATCTGGAGCATATGGGGGCATAAGCTGTGGAACATGGGGGCATAATCTGGAGCATATGGGGGCATAAGCTGTGGGACATAGGGGGCATAATCTGGAGCATATGGGGGCATAAGCTGTGGAATATATGGGGGCATAATATGGAGCATATGGGGCATAATCTGGAACATATGGGGGCATAATCTGGAGCATATGGGGGCATAAGCTGTGGAACATATGGGGCATAATCTGGAGCATATGGGGGAATAATCTGTGGAACATATGGGGCATAATCTGGAGCATATGGGGGCATAAGCTGTGGAACATATGGGGCATAATCTGGAGCATATGGGGGCATAATCTGTGGAACATATGGGGCATAATCTGGAGCATATTGGGCATAATCTGTGCAGCACATGGGGGCATAATCTGTGGAGCATCATATGGGGGCATAATCATTTTTCACCCTAGGCTTATACGCGAGTCAATAAGTTTTCCCAGTTTTTTGTGGCAAAATTAGGGGGTCGGCTTATACACGGGTCGGCTTATACATGAGTATATACGGTAAGTTATAATACATTATACAATGGCATGAAAATCTTTCTCATTATCAAAAATATATACTTTTTGATTTGTTTTATTATGGTAATAAAAAAATAAACAAATCCACTTAAGGGCAGAGCTCTTGTCTCAGGGAACAATTAGTCTTTTAGCACCCACATCATGCTCTATATTCATTTATAGCACTTCAATATGGACACTGACTGTAGCAGGTGGGTGGTGTGACATTGTTTTCCCTCAACCCTCACCCTTCAGCTGGCGAGTGTTCTCTAGCGTATAAACAATTAGGCATCAAGTCCCCCTCTATTTGCCTACTTATATACAGTATCTCACAAAAGTGAGTACACCCCTCAAATTTTTGTAAATATTTTATTATATATTTTCATGGGACAACACTGAAGATATGACACTTTGATACAATGTAGTCAGTGTACAGCTTGTAGAACTGTATAAATTTGGTGTGCCCTCTAAATAACTCAACACTAGAGTTGAGCGATACTTTCCGATATCCAAAAGTATCGGAATCGGAATGGTATCGCCGATACCCAAAAAATATCGGCGATACCCGATACCGATACCGGAAATCCAATGTAAGTCTATGGGAACAAAATATCGGAATTAAAAAAAACCCATTCTTGCCTTGTTGGTTAATTGTACATGAAGGAAAACAACAAAGAGTAATGTAGAATGTATTGGGGAAGGTTGAGGAGACATTAAAGGCATAGATGTTTAACCCAATCAAATGGAATAGCATAAATTTTTTTTTTTTTAAAGATGTTCGGATTGACGAAGAAATTGACAATGTTGTTCACGTTTTTTCTATTTTGGCAAATATGTATATTTCACAACTTCCATGCTCTTCACCTTTTTAACTTTTGACACACTTTCTCCTTCATAATCTTCAGCAGCATCATCTTTTTCATCAAATTATTCTTCATCTTCACCTTCTTTATCTTCTTCTTAAACTTCTTGCTATTCATCTTTTTCTTAACATTACTCAAATTCTTCTTATTAAACTATTATTCTTATTCATATTGTACTTCATCTTCTTCATCATATTCTTATTTGTGACAGAGAATCCTGTACTTGTAATCTGTCAAAGTATGAATTTTTCATTCTTCCGTTCTTGCTGTCACAAAAGATTTAAATTACAACAGTATTTGTCCGTGTTCAGTTTAGCCTGCAGCAGCAGGCATTTTCCAGGGGCACCACGAGGAGGAACGGACTCACCCCCATACACTGCTTAGTCTTCTTCTGCTTATAATTTAGAGCATATATTTTTAGATCTTCTGCTTATTGTTCTTGTGTCTCTTGTTCTGTATCTTGTATTTGTAGCACAACCTTGTACCAGCTGATGTTACTGGGACACGGTTACTAAGCAGGAGGTACCTGTGCTCCAAAGCACTACCAAGGACCAGCAGACGTTACAGGAACTCGGATACCGAGATGGAGGCACCTAGGCCAAAGGCACTGCGGAGAACCAGTTGACGGTACTGGAACCCGGACGGGTAGCAGAAGGTACAAGAGCCAATGCAAGTAACGAGGACCAGCTGACTGTGCTGGAACCCGGATGGGGCAGCAGAAGGAAAAGAGCCAATGGCACAACCGAGGACCAGCTGACGTTACTGGGACACGGTTACTAAGCAGGAGGTACCTGTGCTCCAAAGCACTACCAAGGACCAGCAGACGTTGCTGGAACTCGGATACCGAGATGGAGGCACCTAGGGCAAAGGCACTGCGGAGAACCAGCTGACGGTACTGGAACCCGGACGGGTAGCAGAAGGTACCCATGGAAATTTAAGTTGACAGGCCGCGAGCCGGCCGCAGTTACCGAATCCCACAGTACTACAGTGGGTGATTGTCCTATTGTCACAACGGAAACAGCCTTTATTTGCATATCCCGCAGCACACATAGGGAGCACCTAAACTCCAAGCACCATAGAGTCGGCTAACCCGACCGCAACACGACAGGACAACTTATTGGAGGCTAAGTGACGTTTACACTGACAGGAAACAGATGGCGTGCTGTAACCAGTCTGGGCAGGAGTGAGTACCCGTGCCAATGACACTTCCGAGCAACAACTGGCGGTGTTGAAGCCCAGGGATGAGAAGACAACAGGGTGGAGGCAGCATGACTTTTTGCCGTTCACACAGCAGGGGAACAGCTGACATTACTGAACGCCAGTAACACTATAGCTTGTGTATTGGTCTGTGGACACGACACTTCTGAGCAGCAACTGCCAGTGTTGTAGCCCAGGGAGTAGAGTTCAGGTGGTAGAAAGATGAACATAACAGGAGACATGGATAACGTTGCGAACCAGTTATTTAATCTGAAAACGGACAGACAAATTCTGGCGAGATCCATGCCTTGTTCATTTTCAGAAAAGTAAGCCGGTCTACATTATCGGAGGATAGTCGCATGCGACGGTCTGTTAGTACACCACCTGCAGCACTAAAGACGCGCTCCGATAATACACTGGCAGCAGGGCAAGCCAGCACCTCCAATGCATACTGGCTAAGCTCTGGCCATGTATCCAGCTTAGAGACCCAAAACTTGAATGGGGAAGAGCCATCTGGGAGTACACTGAGAGGGAAAGACATGTAGTCTGTCACCATCTTACGGAAACGTTGCCTCCTGCTGACTGGAGCCGTCTCGGATGGTGTAGACATTTGTGGCGCTGCCACAAAACTTCGCAACATTTGGAACATACTGGTCTTGCCCTGTGCAGAGGCGCTGCTTGTGCTCCCTCTTGTTGCAGAGCTGTCTCCACTGCCTCGACGCACAGAGCTGCTTTGTAAAGCAGTAGCAGCAGCAGTGCTCTCGGCTGGAATGGAGAACATTATGGATTGCACCAGTGTGTCTTGGTACTCCCGCATTTTACGCTCCCGGTTCAACGGTGTGATGAGGCTTTGTAAGTTGTCCCGGTAGCGAGGGTCTAGGAGGGTGTACACCCAATAATCAGACGTGGTGAGAATGTGGGCGATGCGGCGGTCATTTCCCAGGCACTGCAGCATGAAATCAACCATGTGCTGCAGACTCCCAACTGGCCAAGAAACGCTGTCCCCTGCAAGAGGCGTCATCTCTGCCTGCTCTGCATCACCCCACCCTCGCTCTACATACTGACTAGAGCGTTGTGTACCTCCCTCTGGAGCGATGTCTTCCTCCTCCATTGACTCCTCCTCATCCTCCTCACAAAGTGAGCCCTGCCCAGCCCTTTGTGAGGAACCACGTTGCGCTGACTGTCCAGAAGGTGATGGAATTAGTGACTCCTCATCCTCCACCTCTTCCAAAACCTCATCCCTTAGTGTTTGAATTTTTTTTTGAAGCAGGCAGATAAGGGGGACAGTCAGGCTGACTAGTGCATCATCTGCACTCGCCATCCGCGTTGACTCATCAAACGGATGCAAAACGTGGCAGATGTCCTTCATAGAGGCCCACTCAGTAGTGGTGAAGTGTGAATGGCGCAAATTGCGAGTTGATTGCGCCTGATGCAGCTGATACTCCATTACTGCTGGCTGCTGCTCACACAACCGCTCCAACATATGTAACGTGGAATTCCACCTGGTGGGTACGTCACATATGATGCGATGTTCAGGAAGGCTAAATCTGCGTTGCAGAGCTGCAATGCGCGATCTGGCCATGCTGGAACGTCGCAAGTGAGCGCACTCTAGGCGGACCTTGTGCAGCAGTGCATCAAGATCCGGATAGTCCCTCAAAAAACTCTGCACGACCAAGTTGAGCACATGTGCCAGACATGGTATGTGAGTGAGGTTGCCAAGGCCCAGAACTGCCACCAGATTTCGGCCATTGTCACACACTACCAAGCCTGGCTGGAGATTCGCTGGCAAAAACCACACGTCGCTCTCCTGCTTGATGGCATTCCAGAACTCCTGCGCTGTGTGGCTTCGATTCCCCATGGAAATTAATTTCAGGACGGCCTGTTGACGTTTGGCCACGGCTGTGCTCATATCGGTCGCATCAGGTAAGCGTTCACGGGTCCATGTGGAGGTAGACCGTGACGGCTCCTGCAGCGATGATTCTGAGGAACTGGAGTAGGAGGAGGAGTCAATGTGGACAGACTTGATTCCTGCAATCCTTGGAGTTGGCAGAACACGTACAGCGCCACTGGCAAGATCTGTACCGGCTCCACAACATTGACCCAATGGGCAGTGAGGGAAAGGTATTGTCCCTGGCCATGGGTACTGGTCCACGCATCGGTGGTCAGGTGGACCTTGCTACTGACGGCGTTTAGTAGCGCATGTTTAATTTTTCCCTCAACATGCTTTTGCAGAGCAGGGACGGCTTGCCTGCTGAAATAAAATCGGCTGGGCACATTGTATTGTGGGACTGCCAATGCCATTAAGTCACGGAAACTGTCAGTCTCCACCAGCCTGAATGACAGCATTTCAAGGGACAGGAGTTTTGCAATGCCAGCATTCAGAGCCTGTGCTCGTGGATGGTTTGCCGAGTATGGCCGTCTTTTATCCATGCCTGTGCTACCGATGGCTGTTTTGTGGCCTGGGAGTGTGAGGATGACAGGGAACTTGCAGCTGTGGGTGGAATAACACTGGGTCTCTGGACAACAGTGACAGAGGTTCTTCCATGGCGATCCTGTGAGGAAGCAGAACCAGCTGTGTGTGAGCTGGAGGAAGAGGCTCCAACACGAGCTGAAGATGTAGGTGCTGCTGTAGGTTGGCCTACATCTCCAGTGTGTCTTTGGAACTCAACCACGTGCTTTGACCGCACATGTTTCCACATATTTGTGGTATTAAGGTTACTGACATTTTTACCTCTTTTTACTTTTTGATTACACAGCTTGCATTTGACATAGCAAATATCATCTGCAAGTGTATCAAAAAAGGACCACGCAGTGCAAGTCCTGGGAGCGCCCGTTTTTGCTGTTGGAAGAGAACTGCTACGAACGGGTGCCAAACTGGAGGCTACAGGCAACCGAGTCTGCAGCCTAACTCTCCCTACTGTTTGGACCGTTGGGGCAATCTCTTCCTCAGAGCTGCTACCACCACCTTCCTGTTCCTCACGCCATGTTGGGTCTTGGACCTCATCATCTCCACTACCCTCTTCCAACACCTGCTGCTGTTGGGTGGTCTGGCCAGCACCATGCTCAACAGAAAATGGCACCTGAGTCTCATCATCATCAGATGCGTTCTGCGGTGTGCTGACCATCGGCACTGGCTCACCCGCCTCTTCACATTCAGAGAGACACAGCTGTTGCGCATCACTGCATACTGCCTCTTCTTCACATTCCAGAATGCTGCTTGGCTGGGCCCTGTTTGCAAGCCAACAGATTCTGAGAACAGAAGCAGAGACTCAGCTGGCTCCAGTTCATAACTCTCTGACTGCCTGGGCAATTTGGCAGGCGGTGAAGAGACAGATGGTTGTTCAACAGTGCTGTGGTCCTGAGAGGAGGTGGAAGGAATTGAAGTCGATGCATTGGCTGCCATCCAACCAACAACGGCTTCAATTTGTTCTTCCCGCAGCAGGGGGGTACGCTGAGCTCCTACAAAAGTGCGCATAAAGGAACGCTCACGGGGAAAACTGGTGGATGCTGTGTCACTGGGTGCGGCAGCAGCCACAGAATCCCCACGTCCTCTCCCTGCTGAAACTCCACGGCCACGACCACGTGCCTTACTCCCTGCCTTCTTCATCTTGGTAGATTGATAAAGAAAGTCAGAAAAGTTATAAGGCCTAAGTGTGGTTATTCCTCAGAGACTGCAGTGAACACTGAAACACAACTGTTCACAATCTGGGAAAGGCTACTCCTTTGTCTACTTCTATAGTGTTTGCAACCAATGTATTGTATACGGATGGAAGCACGTCACACTAATAGATTAGATTTTAAATGGAATGGAGCAGAACCAATTGGAGATAAATGAAAAGGATGAGCCACTGAGACACGCTCAGCAGAGTACAAGCAGCAGTGCTTGAACAAGTAACTGGAGCGTGATGTGCACTCAAAAAATAAAAAACACAGACTGAAGTGAACACTGAAACACAACTGTCCACAATCTGTGAAAGGCTACTCCTTTGTCTACTTCTATAGTGTTTGCAACCAATGTATTGTATACGGATGGAAGCGCGTCACACTAATAGATTAGATTTTAAATGGAATGGAGCAGAACCAATTGGAGATAAATGAAAAGGATGAGCACTGAGACACGCTCAGCAGAGTACAAGCAGCAGTGCTTGAACAAGTAACTGGAGCGTGATGTGCACTCAAAAAATAAAAAACACAGACTGAAGTGAACACTGAAACACAACTGTCCACAATCTGTGAAAGGCTACTCCTTTGTCTACTTCTATAGTGTTTGCAACCAATGTATTGTATACGGATGGAAGCGCGTCACACTAATAGATTAGATTTTAAATGGAATGGAGCAGAACCAATTGGAGATAAATGAAAAGGTTGAGCCACTGAGACCGCTCAGCAGAGTACAAGCAGCAGTGCTTGAACAAGTAACTGGAGCGTGATGTGCACTCAAAAAATAAAAAACACAGACTGAAGTGAACACTGAAACACAACTGTCCACAATCTGTGAAAGGCTACTCCTTTGTCTACTTCTATAGTGTTTGCAACCAATGTATTGTATACGGATGGAAGCGCGTCACACTAATAGATTAGATTTTAAATGGAATGGAGCAGAACCAATTGGAGATAAATGAAAAGGATGAGCCACTGAGACACGCTCAGCAGAGTACAAGCAGCAGTGCTTGAACAAGTAACTGGAGCGTGATGTGCACTCAAAAAATAAAAAACACAGACTGAAGTGAACACTGAAACACAACTGTCCACAATCTGTGAAAGGCTACTCCTTTGTCTACTTCTATAGTGTTTGCAACCAATGTATTGTATACGGATGGAAGCGCGTCACACTAATAGATTAGATTTTAAATGGAATGGAGCAGAACCAATTGGAGATAAATAAAAAGGATGAGCCACTGAGACACGCTCAGCAGAGTACAAGCAGCAGTGCTTGAACAAGTAACTGGAGCGTGATGTGCACTCAAAAAATAAAAAACACAGACTGAAGTGAACACTGAAACACAACTGTCCACAATCTGTGAAAGGCTACTCCTTTGTCTACTTCTATAGTGTTTGCAACCAATGTATTGTATACGGATGGAAGCGCGTCACACTAATCGATTAGATTTTTTTCAAATATAATGGAGAAGCACCAATTGGAGAAAAATGAAAAGGATGAGGCACTGAGACACGCTCAGCAGAGTACAAGCAGCAGTGCTTGAACAAGTAACTGGAGCGTGATATGCACTCAAAAATAAAAAACACAGACTGAAGTGAACACTGAAACACAACTGTCCACAATCTGTGAAAGGCTACTCCTTTGTCTACTTCTATAGTGTTTGCAACCAATGTATTGTATACGGATGGAAGCGCGTCACACTAATAGATTCGATTTTTTTCAAATATAATGGAGAAGCACCAATTGGAGAAAAATGAAAAGGATGAGGCACTGAGACACGCTCAGCAGAGTACAAGCAGCAGTGCTTGAACAAGTAACTGGAGCGTGATATGCACTCAAAAAATAAAAAACACAGACTGAAGTGAACACTGAAACACAACTGTCCACAATCTGTGAAAGGCTACTCCTTTGTCTACTTCTATAGTGTTTGCAACCAATGTATTGTATACGGATGGAAGCGCGTCACACTAATAGTTAAATTTCATGGAGCAGCAAGAATTACACTGAAGAAAAAAAAATAGAGTCTGTGAGTGACACGTGCAGATGCCTACAGACAGCGTTGCATGCAGAGCAAACTGCAGCGTCACCTGCACTCACACACACCTTGCACAGAGCTGTTAAAACAACACTGGCAAAAGGAAGCTTTACACAGCGGTTGGTAAACTAGCCTGCCTAAAGCCCAGTACACTAAATCGCAATCTCTAACTGTCCCTCAGAGTCAGCAGAGCAGCGTCCTGTCCCTAACTGAGTTCACAGCACAGTGACGCTAAAATGGAGGCGGCGCCTTTTATAGTGCATTCTGACATCATTTCAGCAGCCAATCACAGCCATGCCATTAGTTAAGATGACCGCAGCATTACAGGATGTGCCCACACTTCATAAGATTCCTCATTGGCTGACTAAAATCACATTGCCTCTCAAAGAATTATGGGAACTTCCGATTCCGGTATACGATATAGGAAAAATATCGGAACTAAGTATCGGAATTCCGATAACGCGAATATCGGCCGATACCCGATACTTGCGGTATCGGAATGCTCAACACTACTCAACACACAGCAGCTGGCAACAAATGTGAGTACACCCATAAGTGTTATGTTTCGGTAGCTGAGGAGTGCAGGTAAAAAAGGCAATACACCAGAGCAGTTGGAATCTATGAGATTGCAGTACCCTGACTAACAACCACAACTAGAGGCAGCCGTGGAGCGTTCCTACGTTGGTCCTAGACGCCTCGTCACAGCCTGAGAAACTAACTACACCTAAAGATAGAAATAGGAAAGCTATCTGCCCCGGAGCAGAACCCCAAAGATAAAAGAAAGCCCCCAAACATGTAATGGCGGTTAGACAAGATGAAATACTGACACAGAAAGAAAATAGTATGAGCAAACGCTGGGGCCCAAACTATCTAAATAGAAAAGGATAGGAAGGGTACTTACTGCAATCCCAGAAAACCCTGAAAGGCACCAACTCTACTAATTTCAAAAACACCTGAGATCACACGACCTCTTCCACCTACATTAGTTCTCTGGTGTAACAAAATCAAAACAGCAGCCACTGAAAAAACTGGAAAAAGCAAAAGTACAAACATCAGTGGCTGAACAAAACTGAGAGGGCAGAAGCCCCCGGAGGGGACCCTGAAGGCCCCCGCAGAAGTGCAGGACAAAATGCAAAAATATAGCACAAACACAAAAGAAGAAAATGTCTTATCTGTTAGAAGGAGATGCAGACACGACACAGCAGGCTACAAGGGAAACAGGAAAAAAGGATCCAGACCAGAACAATTGATCACCGGCAACCCTGATGGGAAGGCGACTCCCTTATATAAGACCAATCAGTAACACCTGATTCCCAGTCCTCACAATCTTCACTGGACAGACTAGCACCGCTTGTAACCACCAGAGGGAGCCTCTGCTCAGAACTCATCTCAAACCCATTCACAACAGTACCCCCCCCTTGAGGAGGGGTCACCGAACCCTCATTTGAGCAACCAGGTCGGTCAGGATGAGTTCTATGATACGCACGGATAAGTCTCCTAGCATGGATGTCCGAAGCAAACACCCAAGAATTGTCTTCCTGACCATAACCTCTCCATTTAACCAAATACTGGAGTTTCCATCTAGAAAAACGAGAATCTAATATTTTCTCAACCACATACTCCAGATTGCCCTCAACCAAAACAGGGTCAGGAGGCACAGCAGCAGGAACCACTGGCTCAACAAACCTCTTCAACAAGGACTTGTGGAACACGTTATGGATCTTAAATGTCCCTGGAAGAAGCAAACGAAAAGAAACAGGATTAATAATCTCCATGATCTTATAAGGTCCAATGAACCTAGGCTTAAATTTAGGAGATGCTACTCTCATAGGAATATTCTTTGAGGACAACCAGACCAAGTCCCCCACTTTAAACCGAGGACCATCAGTCCTATGCCGGTTAGCAAACCGCTGGGCCCTCTCCTGAGAGAGGGACAACCTCTCCACTACCTGGTCCCAAATCTGTTGCATACGCTCCACAACAGAGTCAACACCTGGACAGACAGAAGCCTCCGTCTGTCCTGAAGAAAATCGAGGGTGAAACCCAGAATTACAAAAAAATGGAGACATCAAAGTGCCAGAGCTAGCCCTATTATTAAGAGCAAACTCAGCCAAAGGCAAAAAAGAGACCCAGTCATCCTGATCAGCAGACACAAAGCATCTTAGATAAGTCTCCAATGTCTGGTTTGTTCTCTCAGTTTGACCATTGGTCTGAGGATGAAATGCCGAGGAGAAAGACAATTGAACACCCAGTTTAGAACAAAAAGTCCTCCAAAATCTGGAAACAAACTGGACTCCTCTGTCAGACACAATGTTCTCAGGAATGCCGTGTAAACGAACCACGTGCTGAAGGAACAACGGCACCAATTCAGAGGAGGAAGGCAACTTAGGTAATGGCACAAGATGTATCATTTTGGAAAACCTATCACAAATTACCCAGATGGTGGTCATTCTCTGAGAAACAGGAAGGTCGGAAATGAAATCCATAGAGATATGGGTCCATGGTCTCTTGGGCACAGGCAATGGCATCAACAAACCACTAGAGCGAGAGCAAGGCTTGGAGCGAGAGCAAGTCCCGCAGGAGTGCACAAATTCCCTGACATCACGAGACAAGGTAGGCCACCAAAAGGACCGACTAACCAAGTCTCTGGTACCAAAAATTCCGGGATGCCCAGCCAATGCGGAACAATGAATCTCAGGCATCACACTCTTTTTCCACTGGTCCGGGACAAACAATTTTCCAACAGGGCAGCGCTCGGGCCTATCCTCCTGACACCCCTCCAGAGCAAGTCTCAAATTGGGCGAGATGGCGGAAAGAACTACATCCTCTTTCAAAATAACAGAAGGATCAGATAACTCAGGAGAGTCCGCAAGGAAACTCCTCGAGAGGGCATCCGCCTTAACATTCTTAGTGCCAGGAAGAAAGGAAACCACAAAATTAAAACGTGTGAAAAACAAGGCCCACCTGGCCTGTCTAGGATTGAGTCGCTTGGCAGATTCCAGATAGACCAGATTCTTATGGTCCGTAAGGACCACCACCTGATGTTTGGCTCCCTCCAGCCAATGTCTCCACTCTTCAAAAGCCCACTTCATGGCCAATAACTCCCGATTACCCACGTCATAATTACGTTCAGTAGGAGAAAATTTTCAAGAGAAAAAGGCACAAGGGTTACTTTTAGAGGTCTCTGGATCTTTTTGGGACAAAACGGCACCTGCCCCAATTTCAGAGGCATCAACCTCCACCTGAAATGGCAGAGAAACATCAGGCTGCCTTAGAACAGGAGCAGAAGTGAATCTCTGCTTAAGTTCCTGAAATGCAGAGACTGCCTCAGGAGGCCAATTCACCAAATCAGAACCCTTTCTGGTCAAATCAGTTAATGGTTTAACAATAACCGAGAAATTACCAATAAATTTACGATAAAAATTGGCAAAACCCAAAAATCTCTGAAGAGCCTTTAATGAAGTAGGTTGGACCCAATCACAGATGGCCTGAACCTTGACCGGGTCCATTTCAATAACAGATGGGGACAAAATGAATCCCAGAAATGAGATCCTCTGTACGCCAAAAAGACACTGATCCCTTCACATACAGAGCATTCTCTCTCAAAATCTGGAATACAGTTCGAACATGTTTCACATGAGAGTCCCAGTCATTAGAAAAAATCAAGATATCATCCAAATAAACAATCAGAAATTTGTCCACAAAATCCCTGGAAATGTCATTCATGAAGGACTGGAAGACGGAAGGAGCATTAGTGAGCCCAAAGGGCATCACTAGGTACTCAAAATGCCCTTCAGGGGTATTGAATGCTGTCTTCCATTCATCCCCGTGCTTAATGCGAATAAGGTTATACGCCCCCCTGAGGTCAAGCTTGGTAAACCAAGTAGCGTTTTTCACCCTGGAAAACAGGTCAGAAATCAAGGGTAATGGGTATTGATATTTCACAGTAATATTGTTCAAGAGACGATAATCAATACACGGCCTTAATGAACCATCCTTTTTGGCCACAAAGAAAAAACCGGCACCTAAGGGTGAAGAGGATGGTCTGATATGACCCTTCTCCAATGATTCCTTGATATAAGACCGCATAGCGTCATGTTCAGGTACAGACAAGTTAAAAAGGCGACCTTTAGGGAATTTACTACCCGGCACTAATTCAATAGCGCAGTCATAGCTCCTATGGGGAGGCAAGGATGCAGATTTACTTTCGCTAAACACATCAGAAAAATCAATCAAAAAGTCAGGAACATCCTGAGCCTGGGGGGAGGCAGAAAAAACAGGAGTGTTGGTATTAACACATTGGCAGCCCCAACTGGTTACAGACACAGATTTCCAATCCAAAACAGGATTATGAGACTGTAACCAAGAAAAACCCAGCACGATAATGTCATGCAGATTATACAGAACCAAAAATTTGCAGCACTCCTGGTGATCAGGTTCAACCCTCATTATCACCTGAGTAGAAAACTGGGGTTTATTCTCAGCCAAAGGGGTAGAATCGATCCCCAGTAGGGGAATAGACTTCTGTAGGGGTATCAAGGGAAATCCACAACGTTTAGCAAAATCATAATCCATCAGGTTAATAGCTGCTCCAGAATCAACGAAAGCCTGAGCAGAAAATGAGGACAGAGAGCATATCAGAGTGACAGTTAATAAAAACTTAGTCTGAACACTACCCAAGACAACTGAGCGTGCAAAACGTCTTCCCGCTTAGGGCAGACTGAAATAGCATGAGAGGCATCACCACAGTAGAAACATAACCCATTGCGCTTTCGAAACTCATGACGCTGTGCCCCAGACACCACTCTATCACACTGCATGGGTTCAGAAGCTGGTTCACAAGGCAACACCATTCCACGCATACTTCTCCGCTCACGCAAACGTCTGTCAATTTGAATCGCTAATGACATAGAATCATTAAGACCAGAGGGGACAGGGAATCCCACCATAACATCCTTTACATTATCAGACAGACCCTTCCGGAAAAGGGCTGCCAAAGCGTCGTCATTCCATTTGGTCAGGACTGCCCACCTACGGAATCTCTGACAGTATAACTCAGCGTCATCAAGCCCTGATTTAATGCCAACAAGGCTTTTTCAGCTTGATCAGTGACATTAGGCTCATCGTACAATAACCCCAAGGCCTGAAAAAACGCATCAACATCACTCAAAACAGGATCCCCAGGTATCAGGGAAAAAGCCCAATCCTGAGGATCGCCGCGCAGGAGAGAGATGATAATTTGAACCTGCTGCGCTGCGTTCCCTGAGGACTTAGATTTTAAGGCAAAAAACAATTTACAATTATTTTTGAAATTCTGAAACTTAGCTCGATCCCTAAAAACAAATCTGGCATGGGAATCCTAGGTTCCACAGCAGGCAACCCAGCAAGATAGATAGCAATACTCCGAACCTCAGTGGCAAGCTGATCCACACGGCCAGACAACTGTGCAAACTCCATTGAGAGAAAAGATCCTCCCAGCACCCAGAGATACAGAGGGAAAAAAAAAAAAAATGCAACAAACAGAAAAATATCTCTGACAACCTTTTTTCTTTCACAATATTTTTTCCCTTCTGTGAGTACCATACAATTTTCAATTTTTAGGCCGGTGATACTGTTATGTTTCGGTAGCTGAGGAGTGCAGGTAAAAAAGGCAATACACCAGAGCAGTTGGAATCTATGAGATTGCAGTACCCTGACTAACCACCACAACTAGAGGCAACCGTGGAGCGTTCCTACGTTGGTCCTAGACGCCTCGTCACAGCCTGAGAAACTAACTACACCTAAAGATAGAAATAGGAAAGCTATCTGCCCCGGAGCAGAACCCCAAAGATAATAGAAAGCCCCCAAACATGTAATGGCGGTTAGACAAGATGAAATACTGACACAGAAAGAAAATAGTATGAGCAAACGCTGGGGCCCAAACTATCTAAATAGAAAAGGATAGGAAGGGTACTTACTGCAATCCCAGAAAACCCTGAAAGGCACCAACTCTACTAATTTCAAAAACACCTGAGATCACACGACCTCTTCCACCTAAATTAGTTCTCTGGTGTAACAAAATCAAAACAGCAGCCACTGAAAAAACTGGAAAAAGCAAAAGTACAAACATCAGTGGCTGAACAAAACTGAGAGGGCAGAAGCCCCCGGAGGGGACCCTGAAGGCCCCCGCAGAAGTGCAGGACAAAATGCAAAAATATAGCACAAACACAAAAGAAGAAAATGTCTTATCTGTTAGAAGGAGATGCAGACACGACACAGCAGGCTACAAGGGAAACAGGAAAAAAGGATCCAGACCAGAACAATTGATCACCGGCAACCCTGATGGGAAGGCGACTCCCTTATATAAGACCAATCAGTAACACCTGATTCCCAGTCCTCACAATCTTCACTGGACAGACTAGCACCGCTTGTAACCACCAGAGGGAGCCTCTGCTCAGAACTCATCTCAAACCCATTCACAACACATAAGTGAAAATGGCCAAATTGTGCCCAATTAGCCATTTTTCCTCCCCTGTCTCCAGTCTCATGTGACTCATTAGGGTTACAAGGTCTCAGATGTGTATGGGGAGCAGGTGTGTTACTGTGAAAACTTAGGTAAGAAAGTGAAAGAACTGGGAGCGCAGGTGGTCTTCTCTTCCATCCTCCCAGTGGATGGCCATGGAACAAGGAGGTGGAATAAGATTCTGCAGGTGAACAACTGGCTACGTCGATGGTGCCGTCAGCAAGGATTTGGATTTCTGGATCACGGAGTGAATTACCTATACGATGGACTACTTGCTAGAGATGGGGTGCACCTTACGAAGACTGGAAAACATGTATTTGGAAGTCGCCTTGCTACACTCATCAGGAGAGCTTTAAACTAGAACAATGTGGGAAGGGAGGCAAAACGCCAGCAAAAGCCATACACTTTACAAATACTATTGAGATTTCTGCTATTAGAAGTGAAGGGGAAGAACAAAGACAAAAAAATTTACATAATAAAAATATTGAAGGAAGAGAAACCAATCACAAACTAAAGTGTTTCTATACGAATGCACAAAGCATGGGCAACAAACAAGGAGAACTGGAGCTACTAACGCAGGAGAAGAAATATGATGTCATTGGAATCACTGAGACTTGGTGGGACGATACACATGATTGGAATACAAGGCTAGAAGGATTGTTGTGAATGGGCTTGAGATGAGTTCTGAGCAGAGGCCCCTCTGGTGGTTACAAGCAGTGCTGGTCTGTCCAGTGAAGATTGTGAGGATTGGGAATCAGGTGTTACTGACTGGTCTTATATAAGGGAGTCACCTTCCCATCAGGGTTGCCGGTGATCAATTGTTCTGGTCTCAATCCTTGAATCCTGTTTCCCTTGTAGCCTGCTGTGTCGTGTCTGCATCTCCTGCTATCAGATAAGACATTTTCTTCTTTTTTGTTTTCGTGCAAGATTTTTGCATTTTGTCCTGCACTTCTGTGGGGGCCTTCAGGGTCCCCTCCGGGGGCTTTTGCCCTCTCAGTTTAGTTCAGCCACTGATGTTTGTACTTTTGCTTTTTACAGTTTTTTCAGTGACTGCTGTTTTGATTTTGTTACACCAGAGAACTAATTTAGGTGGTAGAGGTCGTGTGATCTCAGGTGTTTTTGAAATTAGTAGAGTTGGTGCTTTTCAGGGTTTTCTGGGATTGCAGTAAGTACCCTTCCTATCCTTTTCTATTTAGTTAGTTTGGGCCCCAGCGTTTGCTCATACTATTTTCTTTCTGTGTCGTATTTCATCTTGTCTAACCGCCATTACATGTTTGGGGGCTTTCTATTATCTTTGGGGTTCTGCTCGGGGCAGATAGCTTTCCTATTTCTATCTTCAGGTGTAATTAGTTTCTCAGGCTGTGACGAGGCGTCTAGGACCAACGCAGGAACTCTCCACGGTTGCCTCTAGTTGTGGTGGTTAGTCAGGGTACTGCAATCTCATAGATTCCAACTACTCTGGTGTATTGCCTTTTTACCTGCACTCCTCAGCTACCAAATCATAACAGTATCACCGGCCTAAAAAATTTAATATTGTATGGTACTCACAGAAGGGAAAAATATTGTGAAAGAAAAAAAAAAAAGGTTGTCAGAGTTGTCAGAGATATTTTTCTGTTTTTTGCATTTTTTTTTTTCTCTCTGTATCTCTGGGTGCTGGGAGGATCTTTTCTCTCAATGGAGTTTGCACAGTTGTCTGGCTGTGTGGATCAGCTTGCCACTGAGGTTCAGAGTATTGCTGCATATCTTGCTAGGTTGCCTGTTGTGGAACCTAGGATCCCCATGCCAGATTTGTTTTTAGGGGATCGAGCTAAGTTTCAGAATTTCAAAAATAATTGTAAATTGTTTTTTGCCTTAAAATCTAAGTCCTCAGGGAACGCAGCGCAGCAGGTTCAAATGTCATCTCTCTCCTGCGCGGCGATCCTCAGGATTGGGCTTTTTCCCTGACACCTGGGGATCCTGTTTTGAGTGATGTTGATGCATTTTTTCAGGCTTTGGGGTTATTGTACGATGAGCCTAATGTCACTGATCAAGCTGAAAAAGCCTTGTTGGCATTAAATCAGGGGCTTGATGACGCTGAGTTATACTGTCAGAGATTCCGTAGGTGGGCAGTCCTGACCAAGTGGAATGACGACGCTTTGGCGGCCCTTTTCCGGAAGGGTCTGTCAGATAATGTAAAGGATGTTATGGTGGGATTCCTGTCCCCTCTGGTCTCAATGATTCTATGTCATTAGCGATTCAAATTGACAGACGTTTGCGTGAGCGGAGAAGTATGCGTGGAATAGTGTTGCCTTGTGAACCTGCTTCTGAATCCATGCGGTGTGATAGAGTGGTGTCTGGGGCACAGCGTCATGAGTTTCGAAAGCGCAATGGGTTATGTTTCTACTGTAGTGATGCCTCTCATGTTATTTCAGTCTGCCCTAAGCGGGGAAGACGTTTTGCACGCTCAGTTGTCTTGGGTATGTTCAGACTAAGTTTTTATTAACTGTCACTCTGATATGCTCTCTGTCCTCATTTTCTGCTCAGGCTTTCGTTGATTCTGGAGCAGCTATTAACCTGATGGATTATGATTTTGCTAAACGTTGTGGGTTTCCCTTGATACCCTACAGAAGTCTATTCCCTACTGGGGATCGATTCTACCCCTTTGGCTGAGAATAAACCCCAGTTCTCTACTCAGGTGATAATGAGGGTTGAACCTGATCACCAGGAGTGCTGCAAATTTTTGGTTCTGTATAATCTGCATGATATTATCGTACTGGGTTTCCCTTGGTTACAGTCTCATAATCCTGTTTTGGATTGGAAATCTGTGTCTGTAACCAGTTGGGGCTGCCAATGTGTTAATACCAACACCCTGTTTTTTCTGCCTCCTCCCAGGCTCAGGATGTTCCTGACTTTTTGATTGATTTTTCTGATGTGTTTAGCGAAAGTAAATCTGCATCCTTGCCTCCCATAGGAGCTATGACTGCGCTATTGAATTAGTGCGGGTAGTAAATTCCCTAAAGGTCGCCTTTTTAACTTGTCTGTACCTGAACATGACGCTATGCGGTCTTATATCAAGGAATCATTGGAGAAGGGTCATATCAGACCATCCTCTTCACCCTTAGGTGCGGTTTTTTCTTTGTGGCCAAAAAGGATGGTTCATTAAGGCCATGTATTGATTATCGTCTTTTGAACAATATTACTGTGAAATATCAATATCCGTTACCCTTGATTTCTGACCTGTTTTCCAGGGTGAAAAACGCTACTTGGTTTACCAAGCTTGACCTCAGGGGGGCGTATAACCTTATTCGCATTAAGCACGGGGGGTGAATGGAAGACGGCATTCAATACCCCTGAAGGGCATTTGAGTACCTAGTGATGCCCTTTGGGCTCACTAATGCTCCTTCCGTCTTCCAGTCCTTCATGAATGACATTTTCAGGGATTTTGTGGACAAATTTCTGATTGTTTATTGGATGATATCTTGATTTTTTCTAATGACTGGGACTCTCATGTGAAACATGTTCGAACTGTATTCCCGATTTTGAGAGAGAATGCTCTGTATTGAAGGATAAAAAGTGTCTTTTTAGGTACAGAGGTTCTTTTTGGGGATTCTTTTTGTCCCATCTGTTATTAAAAAGGGCCCCGGTCAAGGGTTTTCAGGCCATTGTGTTTGGGGCCCCAAACCTACTTTTTTTAAAGGCTCTTAAAAGTTTTGGGGGTTTTGCCAATTTTTTTATCGTAAATTTATTGGTTTTTTCCCGGGTTTTGAAAAACCAAACTGATTTGACAAAAAAGGGTTTCCCGTTGTGGTAAATTGGCCTCCTGAGGCAGTCTCGTTTCAGGAACTTAAGCAAAGTTTCATTCTGCCCGTTCTACGGCAGCTGATTTTTTCTCTCCATTTAGGGGGGAGGTTGATCCCTCAAAATTGGGGAGGTGCCGTTTTGCCCCAAAAAGATCCGAGCCTCTAAAGAAACCCCTTGTCCCTTTTTTCTCTCAAAAATTTTCCCTACGACGAAATTATGAGGGGTAATGGGGATTTTTTGGCCTGAAGTGGGGTTTTTAAAAGTGGGGCTTGGCTGGGGGGAGCCAAAAATTTAGGTGGTGGTCCTTACGGACCAAAGAAACTGGCTACTGGAAACGCCAAGGACTCAATTAAACAGGCAGGTGGGCCTTGTTTTTCAAAATTTTATTTTGTGGTTTCCTTTTTCCCGCCTAAAAATGTTAAGGGGTGCCCCCTGAGGAGTTTTTGCGGGCTCCCTGAGTTATTGATCCTTTGTTATTTTGAAAGAGGGTGTAGTTCTTTTTGCCATCTCCCCAATTTTGGGTTGCCTGGAGGGGGGGAGGTAGGCCCGAGTGTGCCTTTTTTGGAAAAATTTTGTCCCGGACCTGGGAAAAAGGTGTGATGTTGAGATTTTGTTCCATT
Source organism: Oophaga sylvatica (assembly GCA_033576555.1). Classification (NCBI taxonomy): domain Eukaryota; kingdom Metazoa; phylum Chordata; class Amphibia; order Anura; family Dendrobatidae; genus Oophaga; species Oophaga sylvatica. The sequence continues at coordinate 398,428,070 of JARQOD010000004.1, forward strand.
GGCTGGGGATCCGGGAAAATTTTTTTACCAGGACTGGTTAGTCGGTCCTTTTGGGGCCTACCCTTTTCTCGTGATGAGGGTTTGTGACTCCTGCGGGTTGCTCTTCCAAATTGCCTTATTAGGGTTTGTGATGCCATTGCCCGTGCCCAAGAGACCCTGGACCCCAACTCTATGGTTTCTTTCCCACCTTTCCCGTTTCTAGAAAACCCCCATCTGGGGAATTTTTTAGGTTTTCCAATGAA
>JARQOD010000004.1:398428411-398453694 GCA_033576555.1 Oophaga sylvatica
GAAACAGTACGCCGTCTGTGATATTCACAGACGAAGATACGTGGAACAAGCGAGGAGCGGGGGGGATGAGAATAAACGTCGCCCATCGGACCGGACCGCATGTATTTGTATACTGAAAAGCGAACTTTACAAAGGTATTTTGACATGAAAACTGGGGTGTCAGGAGATATGATAGGTACCTATAGATTACTTATGGGACGCACTATTCAGTGATATCTTTATCTGATAGCGCAAAAATGGGGTGACAGATTCCCTTTAACAGGTAACACTCAGCATACAACACCTTTCCTGCTCCAGACCAGAAGGGGGAGCTCTAACACCTGATTTCAGGAGAGCTCCTCTAGAATATTCTGGCTGGGGGAGAGTCTGTCTGTAGGGTTGAGAGAGGAAGGATGTGCAGAGACAAGCGGGGGGAAACAGGAGCTATAGCAAAGCTCACCACCCAGGTCTGAGCGCCTGAAACCGGAGTCCAAGGCTGAGTGGGTAAACTAAAGCCCCAGCAGCAGAATCCGGTGGGCTGAAGACAGCAGGTTCTCTGCTCCAACTAATACTCGACTACACAGCAGCACATGTGAGCCGGAGACTCCATAGAGAAGTGATCCCTGAAGCAGGCTACAGTTGTCTGATATGCGAGTAGAGTGGTACTTAAGTCACAGAGAGAGAGAGGAACTTGAATAGAGCTTACAGCAGCAAGTACCTCAGAGAATAGCGCTAGAAATGAGACCTCACATCCCACCTGAAATAAGGAGATTCCAAATTGCTTTCAGGCTGACCGACTCCAGCACCATCTATACTCAGTGCCCTGGATACTTTTTCCTGCAGAACTGTAAGTAAAGCTTTGGAAACTGCATCTGACTGTGTCCTCTCAAGTTCTTCCTGCAACTCTCACTCAACACTGCTACATCCACCAGCACCATTACTCTCTACATCACCTCTCTGCCCTGGGACAACATAGCTTCACCTGTGGGAAGCTTTACCAACTCTGCTGCATCTCACCATCTGTCCCAGAGGATCTGCACCGCAGTGCTGGTCACCTCTGACCAGAAACCACAGGTGACGTCACAAACACTTTACTACAAACTCTATCATCCACTGTAAATATTCCTCTTTTATTGGATGCCCAGGGCCACGGACCGGGTCACTGCTGCTGTGACACATCCCTTTAAGACACCGGCCCGGTACCAAGTACCCCACTGCCCTGGCGGGCGATCCACACACACATTCACTGAAAAGATAGCCGGATAGGATCAAGAGGATGTTGGCCGACAGGATCTGAGGCTGCTGGCTTGGGACACTGTGTGTGAGGCGCAGGGCAGGAGTGGAGGGAGCCGGCACTGGGAGAGAGAACCAGAGAAAGGAACATAAGAAGGGGGTTCTGGCAAGATGTTCCCCAAACTACCCGAGAGCTAGCTGAACCACCGACCCAGAGGACACAGCACCCCGGCTGGTGATTGTAACCTACGAACTGTGAGTAAAGTGTGAAGACTGCACCCTGTTGTGTCCTCAGAGTAATTTACTGCGTCACCTACCCTGCACTACAACCGTTACCAACATCTTTAACACTATAACTGCCCTGGGGCCTAGCTCTGCCTGTTAAGAGCTGTAACATCTCTGCTGCGTCACCAACTGCCCCAGTAGATCTGAATCGCAGCGTCGGCCATCTTATTGCCGAACACCATGGGTGGCGTGACTAACTAATTCCCCTACAAACTATCCCCATCATCATTCTTTCCCTTTTACTTCATCTTTCACATTTTTATTGGACGCCCAGGGCCACGGACCGGGTGACTGCTGCCGTGACTTCCCCTTTAAGAACCGCCCGGTACCGAGTTCCCCATGGCCCTTGGGGGTGCTCCATAAGGAGCGTGGCCGTGGTGGTCCTGGTGCAACTGGTGAAGGTGGTGATGGTGTAGCTGATACAGGGAGAAGACGTGGTCCTTTGGTGCACGCAGACAACAGAACATTATGCTTCCTTTCGTAGGCTCGAATACGCCTGCACGAATGGTGAGGCAACAAGATATTGAAAAGGTTTTAAATTGAATGGTCAAGAGTGGCTCCAGTTCCTTTGCATTTTCTTCCACCTGGTCCAGTGCAGAAAATTCACAGTTGGTGCCTGAGGAACATGGTCATCCAGCTTCCGCCTCACCCCCTCAGCTATGCAGTCTGAGCCCCAAGTCATGCAGCAGTCTCTTTTGCTTTTTGATGGCCCATCCACCTGTCGCTGCTTCAGAAGTGGAAGAAACTGAGTGTACTGATGCCCAAACACTTGTTAGGTTGGATGAGGAGTACTTGGGAGGGCTAGTGCACACGGTCAATGGACCACCTCTACACATGTCAGATGAGGACAATACTCAGTTGCCAACTGCAGCGTCTTTATGCAGTGTGCAGACTGGCAAGGAGGGCAGGGTTAAGGAGTTGGTGAAAGATGATGCGCGGGATGATGAGGTCCTAGACCCACATGGAGCAGAGGCCATCCCAGTGACGTGCGCAGTTCGGAGGAAGAGGAGGTGGTCACGCTGCCACAACAGAGAAGCAAAAGAGGGATTGCAAAATGCTTGAATACAAGCACACGCTGGTAGAAAAAATACTAATGGCTTTCCTACCTGACAGCGGGGGCTCAGTGGAGCAACAGGAGGAGGTCGCCAACGCAGCTGGGGCACCATTAGCACATCAGAAGCAATGATTAGCATGGCCAAAATGTGGAAACACTTTATGAGCATGCCATAACATCCGGCACAACCATCTGATATGGTTTGTATTAACCGGAGACAGCGTTACAACAACATGGTGGAAGACTACGTGTTCATAGGTCTCCACATAATAACAAATGGGTCTGCCCCATTTAACTTTTGGGTCTCCAAATTGGACACATGGCCTGAGATTGCCTTTTTTTGGAGGTGCTCGCCTGACCTGCAGTAAGTGTACCTTCGGAATGTGTGTTTAGCATGGCGGGGGGGAGATCATCACAGACAGGCGCATTCGCTTGTCCACATCCAAAGTGGGTATACTACCATTCCTTAAAGTGAACCAGGCATGGATACCACACGACTTGTTCATACCTTTGGATGACTAGACAACTAAAACAGCCGCACCCAGGAAGTCTTCAACCCTATTTGCCATTAGTTTCATTTGGGGGCCTCCTCCAGAAATAAAAACACAAAGAACTGTGTTGGCTACCTCCTCTTCTTCTACCTATATCGCCATGTCCACCTCCTCTTCCATTTGTACCTGTTCCTCCTGGTTCAAGATTCTTGTTTTTAATTTCTACTCTGCTTTGCGTAGTGACAGGACGTAGCTGAAATGAGGGACAATATTAGGTTTTGCTTGTACGCAGTTTTACAAAAACACTCTCTGTGTACTCTTCACCCATCTCTGTGATAGTACCTTGCTTACTTTTAGAATCTTCAACTAAGTTGGTTGAAGTGAAGTGTGTATAAACATTTTTTTCTACTCTCGGTCAGACATGTCTGTCATAGTACTGTGCCAAAAGGCGCTGTGTGTATTCTTGAACCCATATCTGTGGGCGTAGTTTGCCAAAAGCCGCTGTGTTTACTCTACTACCCTGCTTGTGGGGGTACTGTGGGCCATTGTCTGGGTGTGAAATTTGTTATCAGCTTCTGTGGAGGAAATTTGGAAACATTCTGTATGGGTGCAATTTTTAACTGCTTCTTAAGGGGTACTCTGCTCCATGGTCTGTAGGTGAAATTGAAATTTGAAAGCTACTAATGTAGGAGTACTCTGCCCCATGGTCTGTGGGTAAAATTTGTAAGCTTCTTAGAGGGTACTCTGCCCCATTGTAAGCTGTTTCTTAGGGGTACTCTGCCCCATAGGCTCTGGTTTTTATTTTTAAGCTGCTTCTTAGGGGGTACTCTGCCCCTTGGTCTGTAGGTGAAATTTGTAAGCTACTAATCTATGGGTACTCGGCCCCATGGTCTATGGGTGAAATTTGTAACCTGCTTCTTACGGGAGTACTCTGCCCCATAGTCTGTGGGTGAAATGTGGAATCTTCTAGTGTACAAGTACTCTGCCCCATGGTCTGTGGGTGAAATTTGTAAGCTGCTTCTTAAGGGGTATTCTGCTAATGGTCTGTAGGTGAAATTGAAATTTGAAAGCTGCTAATGTAGAGGTACTGTGCCCCATGGTCTGTGGGTAATATTTGTAAGATGCTTCTTAGAGGGTACTCTGCCCCATGGTATGTGGATGAAATTTGAAAGCTGTTTCTTAGGACATATTCTGCCCCGTAGTATGTGGATGACATGTTTAAGCTGCTAATGTAGGAGTACTGTGCCCCATGGTCTGTGGGTGAAATTTGTAAGCTGCTTTTGGGGGGAGTACTCTGCCCCATAGTCTGTGGTTGAAATTTGCAGACTGCTAATGTATGGGTACACTGCACCGTAGTCTGTGGGTGAATTTTGTATGCTGCTTCTTAGGAGGTACTCTGCCCCATGGTACGTGGGTGAAATTTGTAAGCTGCTAATGTACGGGTACTGTGCCCCATGGTCAGCCAGGCTGATCTGCGGTAATCTCGGCGAGATCCCCTCTAGCACAGTGAGAAAAAGTCTCATTGTACAGAGGCGAGTTCACCGCAGTTCAAATTCGCCACAGTTCAAATTCAACACAGTGAAATTCTCCCGATGAACTGCGGTGCGCCTCTGCACCATGAGACTTTTTCTCACAGTGCTAGCGTGGATCTCACCAGGTCACCGCAGTTAAGCCCGGCTGGGAACGCTGCCTCAGCTGCCCGGCTGGGAACGTCACCGCTAGTGATTGATGTTGCGCTCTCAGCAGCTCATTCACCAGTGGTTCTCAGCTGGGATGGTCACATCTTGGCACTGTCCAGGTTGAAAATATTTATCCCCCAGACAAGGATTTTACGGCATGGAACAGAGCGACGGACAGGTAAGGGATATTGTTCTTTATTTTATTACAGGAGATGAGGGATTCAATGGAATGTGCGATAGGTGAGTATAACTGTGTTACTTTTAAATAAAAAAGTAAAAGTGTACTTTGTTTTATTTCAAATAAAAGACTTTATTCTTGCTGTTTCTTTATTTACAATACAACTATAAGATATCCATCTTATCGCCTCTCCATTATTAATCCATGGGCTTGATGTCACCTGAGAATACAAAGGTGACATCAACCCAACAAATATGAACCTCACTTGCCACCGCTACAGGGCAAGTGAGAAGAGCTGGGCAAAGTGCCAGAATTGGCCGATCTAATAGATGCTGCTTTTCTGGGTTGCTTCGGCTGCTATTTTTAGGCTTGGGGAGCAATATCCATGGCCCCTTAGAATACCTAAGAATACCAGCCCCAGCTGTCTGCTTTAGCTTGGCTGGTTGTCAAAAATAGGGGGGACCCCAAGCCACGCTCCTGCTCTCACTGTTATTAGCGGCAACAAGCGTCGGCTGATTGGAGCAGTAGTCTCATCAGCCGAAACTAATGACCAGATGTAAACTTTGTACCTCCGATCATAGCTGCGGGCTCACGCTGTCATTTGATGATTTTACCGCCGATCAGAAGTGATGTTTACTCCACTGTCATGCACATGGCAGCGCTACAAACACTGGATGTTCGGGCCCCCCATTTACCAGAACCCGCACTTTTTGTAACTGTTCGGCCGGACCCAAACATCCAGGTGTCCACCCATCTCTAGTGGTGAAAAAACACTGAAAATCTGCAGCAAAAACACAAGTATCAGGTTTTGCTGCCTTATTTATGCCAAAACCTGATTCTGTAGAATAGGATTTTTTTTTATTTTGCACTAAACTTTATCAGCATGCACAAGAGACAAATCTAGCATGCCAAAAACACAGCAAAATGCAAGAAAAACCAAGCAAAACCTGTTTTTCTTCTGTAGCTTCTTTCCTGCCAAGAGATCAGGTTTTGCTGCAGAAAGAAAACTCTGGAAAAAACACCTCGTGTGAACTTACCCTTATTCAATGTGCAGTGGATGTGTTAAAGACCCTTCAGTGTTTTTCATTTTAGGGAAGATCAGATCTCTGTCTTGGGCAAATGTCTGTTTTCTGAGAAAGCAGGAAATTTTGTAAATGCCTTTGTCTCAGCTTAAATATGGGTCATATAGCAGGTGGCTGCTACTATTTAGGACGGAAGGGGGAAGATAAAAATCCTCAGCTTGTAAGCGTGGTGCATCACTACATGAATATTTAGTAAAATGATGTCACTGCTGAGTGTTTAGTAATGATAAATGCTTACAGATATAACTATAATGGCCAGCCAGGAACCATTGTTCAAGTGAAATTCACTATCGATCTAGACACATGGTCAAAATTGTTGGTACTGTTATGCGCTCGGTTGCAACAACTTTATTGTATAATGGATTGCAATTTGGGTTGAGCATTCCGATACCGAAACCCGGTTCCGATACCTGAAATCCAATGTAAGTCTATGGGAACAAAATATCGGAATTTTTTAATTCCGATATTTTGGTCCCATAGACTTACATTGGATTTCAGGTATCGGAACCGGGTTTCGGTATCGGAATGCTCAACCCTAATTGCAACCGAACACGGGGTCCGCGATGCAGTTTATAGTCACTGCTGCCGAACACCCCTAGAGAATGAGGGTCAAACTGACAACAGAAATCTAACATTAGATCTCGCCTGTGTTACTTCACACTAGGGGAGATGTAGAATTGGCACTATCTCCATTAACGTCACGGGAGATGTGCTATCGACTGGCGTAGATGTAGCCCTGTTAATGGCACAGAAGCCACTTGCCAGATATTAGGTTTGCACTATGTGCTGCAAGCTGGTATAGACGTAGCCCTGTTGACTGCACAGAAGCTACGTGCCAGCCGCTAGGAAGTGTGTGCAACTAATGCCAGGCGTACGTGCTACCAGCCGGCGTGAGACCGGACTGAGCAACTCTCTTCAGCTTGGCAGGCGATGCCCAGGTTATCCTCCCCACAGTCTGCTCAGGGTGTATAGCTACCCTATATTCGTAGCAAGACTGCGCCACATTGGCTACCTGCCTGGCATAAGCTAAACCTGCCTGAAGGACCTGTGCTAATTAGCCGAGCATACTCTGGCATCGGCAGGTCCCGGAGAGCAAAGCTAAGAGCACGTGGAGCCCAGATTCTGGCACGTCCACACAAGAGCACTGCCTATTCTAGTATGATCTGACCGCGCCGCTGACAGACAAGCTATTCAAGGGCTAAGCTCCGCCCCCAGCCATCTCATTACTCGCATCATCGGTGATGTCATCCGTGACCAATCAGGCGGTGCCAGGTCAGAGGATCAGCTGACATTAACCACCAATCACGGTTCGCCATGTCACGGACATGCTCAGTGCCGGCATTTCTGGACTTAGGCTATACCAGCCCTGTCTCATTCTGTAACCTATGCTTAAGGCTACTATTAACAAAGACCCTGGAGACAGCTTGTACTTTCTTGTACTGGCTAGGCGTTGGGATCGATGGCGAAGCTAAGCAGCATCTGCCCCAGCTGAAGCCTGGATGGGGACCACTGATGCCTCAGATCCAGGTTCAAATCCAGCCATCGCCCAATGCCTAACAGGTACCCCTCTTTTAATGACAGAAATAACTTGAATCTGACAAAAGTAATAATAAATCAAAAATCTATGAAAATTAACAAATGAAAGTCAGACATTGCTTTTCAACATGCTTCCAAAGAATTTTTTTTAAAAAATCCCCTACAAAGTAATGCCCCATCCTAGATATTGGAATTATTTCAGCTAGGAGGTCAAGGGAGGAGAGTTCAGTCCAACCCAGAGGGGTGGTGGCAAATATGGGAGGGGGCAAGCTAGGGGTTAAAAAGCTAGCTACACAACTTTAGCTTTTGTCTTTGTTCTGCCATGGAACCTTCGTCACGTGTGGAGACGGACCAGAAACTAAGAAGGTGCCTGTGGATACGAGAGCTTCTCCCTCATCCACAAGTGATAAGAAACGGTAACATGACACATCCAGCTAACTGCTATCCCCAACCTGTACCCTACTTTTATCTGTACTTCTGACTGCAACCTCTGTATATTACTCTGCATGTATTTGTAGCATCTAGTGCACCCTTCAGCAATTAAAATATCAAGTAATTTTGGGCTGCTCTTTTATCTCGAAACCCAATTTCCCACGTCCGTGAGTTCGGCTAGTACTTATACGCTACCTGGAGTTGGTTTCTGACCCGATATATGCTTGTTAACAACCGGCTTATATCTAACGAGGAACTGGTGGCAGCATACCGTTCTGGTGTTAGGACGGACCGGAGGTTTATATATACATTCCCGGCCTGGGACTGGTGATATACAGCTCTGGCAAAAATTAAGAGACCGCTGCACAGTTTTATAAAAATCAGCTTCTCTACATGTCTGACAGCCATTTCATTCCAGTGTCAGTTGAATTCCAACCAGAATACACTTCATTCTACTTAATGTGCTTCTGATTAGGTGATCACCTGAACCAAATCTTATTTAATGAAGGAAAAAACACTGCTGTGGTGTTCACAATCCTCTTGCAATAGTACAAGCTGGATGGCAAAACAAGTGCAGATAATATCCCAAAAGTAATAGGAATGAAAAAATAACTTTTAACCATGCCAAAGGAGTTGAAAAGAAAAGTCTTGAGTGAGGAAAAGAAGGGCTCAATTCTGGCTTTACTAGCAGAGGGATACAGTAAGCGTCATGTTGCCTCCATCAATAAAATTTTTAAGACTGCAGTCCATTACAACAAGGTCAAGCAGCAGACATTGGAGACAACAAAGCTACAGACTGGCAGAGGGCTAAAATGACTCTCCACTGACAGGGATGACCTCATCTTATTCGAATGTCACTCAGCAACCGCAGGATGACATCAAGTGACCTACAAAAGGAATGGCAAAGGCAGCTAGGGTGAAGTGCACGGCAAGAACAGTTCATAACATTCTCCTAGAGGCAGGGCTCAAGTCATGTAAAGCTATATAAAAGCCTTTCATCAATGAGAAGCAAAGGAGAGCCAGGCTGAAGTTTGCCAAAAACCATAAAGATTGGACCATAGAGGACTAGAGTAAGGTAATCTTCTCTGATGAGTCTAATTTTCAGCTTTGTCCAACACCTGGTCATCTAATGGTTAGACGGAGACCTGGAAAGGTGTACAAGCCATAGTGTCTTGCATCCACTGTGAAATTTGATGGAGGATCGGTGATGATCAGCGGATGCTTCAGCAAGGCTAGAATTGAGCAGGTTAATCGTTGCGAAGGACTTATGAATCAAGCCACATACAAGGTTATCCTGGAAAAACACTTGATTCCTTCAGCTCAGGCAATGTTCCCCAACTCTGAGGACTGTTTTTTCCAGCAGGACAATGCGCCATGCCACACAGCTAGGTCAATCAATGTGTGGATGAAGGACTACCACATCAAATCCCTGTCATGGCCAGCCCAATCTCCAGACCTGAAACCCATTGAAAACCTCTGGAATGTAATCAAGAGGAAGATGGATAGTCACAAGCCATCAAACAAAGAAGAACTGCTTACATTTTTGTACCAGGAGTGGCATAAGGTCACCCAAAAGCAGTGTGAAAGACTGGTGGAAAGTATGCCAAGACGCATGAAAGCTGTGATTAAAAATCATGGTTATTCCACAAAATATTGATTTCTGAACTCTTCATGAGTTAAAACATTAGTATTGTAGTTTCTAAATAATTATGAACTTGTTTTCTTAGCATTATTTGAGGTCTGCAAGCACTGCATTTTTTTTGCTATTTTGACCATTTATCATTTTCTGAAAATAAAAACAAAATTTATTGCTTGGAAATTTGGAGACATGTCAGTAGTTTATAAAATAAAAGAGCAATTTACATTTTTCTCAAAAATATAGAGAAAAAAAATAAAAATAAAGAGAAAAATCAGACAAACTGAAAATTTTGCAGTGGTCTCTTAATTTTTGCCAGACTCACTGCAGAGTGCCCTGATAACCAGTACATGACAGGGCAGCCTCTCCAGCAACTACTTAGCCTACGTGCAGTTCCATGACTGACCTGAGAGTAAGGGGGCGCTGGAGAGCTGCGACTGTGTACGCTCCGTGACAGATTGGTAACGGCTGGGTGATAGCCGTATCCCCCTGGCTCTCTCTCGTGTGTGTTTTCCTTACAGTATTAATGAAGCTCATACAACTAGAGACTATGTTATGTTTCTTTTGCTGGAAATGTTCTATAACAAATAGGACTTAGCATTTTAAATCGTCTAGAATATTCCCAGGTTTTCCCTAATCCTCTTAGTTTTAGAACATTTTGTGAGCTCTGTAAATTTGGCTGTCTGAACTATTATTCTTTTTTTTCTTTAAGGACTGTAATACTCCAAAGACCAGCTTTTTATCATAGCTACTGGATTAGTCTAGAGCACCCAGCAGATGATTATCTTTTTTTTTTTTGATTGAAGTTTGCACACATTTTATTTAGTCTATTGAGGTAATAAAGTAAAAAAAAATAGAAAAAAGATACTTTCAGGCCCCTAGAAGTGTGAGTGCACGCCAAACGGCCATTGTCACTCCTTGCTTCACCTCCACTGACCATATGTGTTTGCAGAAAATTACTTTTTACTGCACTTTGTTCTCCTGTTTTAATTTATGTGCCAGGTTGAAGCTTGCCATAAAATGTGGTCAAGGTTTTGGAAACGGATAGCCATATAAACTGTATAGAATAAAAAGTAGAGAGCAGTGCAGAAACTGGGAGAAGGTGGATTCCATTTAAAGGAGATTTTCTTTTTCCTTCAGGAGCCCAAGAGGTATCTCCTTTTTACCAGTAGCCTTTCCACAATTCTGAAAGAATTGGCAAGTATACACAAAAGCCATGGACATTCCTTTTATCCTATAAATATCTGCATTAATCTTCTCAGTGTCTTCTACACTCTGTTAAAGGGGTATTTTAGTCGAGAATGACAAGTTTGCAGTCACTCCGTGTGGCTGCAGACTTATGAATCCTCCCAGCTCATGCACTGTATGCTGCGAGTATTCTCCGGTGTCTATGCCGGTAACGGCGGTCAAATATGTGATATCCACACTCCTGGCCAGAGCCTGTCAAGTGAGCATGGCTCGCTTTGTACACTTAGATTGAACGAGGCCACAACGCATCTAGGGAGCAAGGCTGTGCCCACTAGATGGGTTCTGGCCGGGAGTATGCATATTGCATACTTGATCACTGTTTCCGGCTCAGACACTTGTGAATCCTCGAGGCACACAGTTCATGCTCTGGGAGTTTTCACAAGTCTGCAGTCACACAGAGTGCCTCAGACTTGTCATTTTAGAACGGACAACCCCTTTAAGGTGTCCATAAATCTTAAAAAGCCATGCAGCTACTAGCTACAGTCAGGGCCAGAAATATTTGGACAGTGACACAATTTTCGCGAGTTGGGCTCTGCATGCCACCACATTGGATTTGAAATGAAACCTCTACAACAGAATTCAAGTGCAGATTGTAACGTTTAATTTGAAGGGTTGAACAAAAATATGTGTTAGAAAATGTAGGAATTGTACACATTTCTTTACAAACACTCCACATTTTAGGAGGTCAAAAGTAATTGGACAAATAAACATAACCCAAACAAAATATTTTTACTTTCAAAATTTTGTGGCGAATCCTTTGGAGGCAATCACTGCCTTAAGTCTGGAACCCATGGACATCACCAAACGCTGGGTTTCCTCCTTCTTAATGCTTTGCCAGGCCTTTACAGCCGCAGCCTTCAGGTCTTGCTTGTTTGTGGGTCTTTCCCTCTTAAGTCTGGATTTGAGCAAGTGAAATGCATGCTCAATTGGGTTAAGATCTGGTGATTGACTTGGCCATTGAAGAATGTTCCACTTTTTTGCACTCATGAACTCCTGTGTAGCTTTGGCTGTATGCTTGGGGTCATTATCCATCTGTACTATGAAGCGCCGTCCAATCAAGTTTGCAGCATTTGGCTGAATCTGGGCTGAAAGTATATCCCGGTACACTTCAGAATTCATCCGGCTACTCTTGTCTGCTGTTATGTCATCAATAAACACAAGTGACCCAGTGCCATTGAAAGCCATGCATGGCCATGCCATCACGTTGCCTCCAACATGTTTTACAGAGGATGTGGTGTGCCTTGGATCATGTGCCATTCCCTTTCTTCTCCAAACTTTTGGCTTCCCATCATTCTGGTACAGGTTGATCTTTGTCTCATCTGTCCATAGAATACTTTTCCAGAACTGAGCTGGCTTCTGGAGGTGTTTTTCAGCAAATTTAACTCTGGCCTGTCTATTTTTGGAATTGATGAATGGTTTGCATCTAGATGTGAACCCTTTGTATTTACTTTCATGGAGTCTTCTCTTTACTGTTGACTTAGAGACAGATACACCTACTTCACTGAGAGTGTTCTGGACTTCAGTTGATGTTGTGAACGGGTTCTTCTTCACCAAAGAAAGTATGCGGCGATCATCCACCACTGTTGTCTTCCCTGGGCTCCCAGGTCTTTTTGGATTGATGAGTTCACCAGTACTTTCTTTCTTTCTCAGGATGTACCAAATTGTAGATTTTGCCACTTCTAATGTTGTAGCAATTTCTTGGATGGGTTTTTTTCTGTTCTTGCAGCTTAAGGATGGCTTGTTTCACCTGCATGGAGAGCTCCTGTGACCACATGTTTCCTTCACAGCAAAACCTTCCAAATGCAAACACCACACCTCAAATCAACTCCGGCCCTTTCATCTGCTTAATTGAGAATGACATAACAAAGGGATTGCCCACACCTGTCCATGAAATAGCCTTGGAGTCATTTGTCCAATTACTTTTGGTCCCTTTAAAAACAGGGTGGCACATGTTAAGGAGCTGAAACTCCTAAACCCTTCATCCAATTTTAATGTGGATACCCTCAAATGAAAGCTGAAAGTCTGAACTTCAGCTGCATCTGATTTGTTTTGTTTCAAATTCATTGTGGTAATGTCTAGAACCAAAATTAGATAAATGTTGTCTCTGTCCAAATATTTATGGACCTAACTGTATGTCTCCCAGGCAAGCATTTAGTTGTTTTCAATGGGAAGAGTGACGAAAGCTCCTGTCAGCCTCCTCTTGTGCTGGATTATTTTCCTTAGGTTGGGTTCACACAAGTCTATTTCATGGACCACAATGCCTGGTCTGGCGGCGGGTCTTCTGATCTGAATTTAAATGTATCTCCGAGGCTCTAAGTTCAGTCAGGAGGCTCACAGTCAGTGATTGCAGCCCGTATATGGACAGTGAAATTCGCTCCTGTGATCCCAGCCTTTGGAACAAAAGGAATAAACATTTTAATTAAAAAGGTCCCCACCTTCCTCATACATATTAGAGAATTTGCTCAACTTAAATTTCATGTGTATGGAGGCCTTAAAGTCCCAAATTTAAATTTCAAACTAGCCGCAGAGCCTTGTAGGAGATGGCGCAACAATACAAGTCAGTTTCTCCATGCCTTGGTGCACTTTTCCACCCACTTATTTAAATTTCCATCTCTCCTTCTGTGTTAGATAAACCTCCATTAGTGACTACTGTCCCTGTACAGGAGAGAGCACACACATCACTCTCTCCTCGCTGCTGACATCGCTCGGGTATAGCTGTGTAGTGGGTGATGCATACGCTGGCCCTTGCACTGTGACTGCAGAGGAGACAATTGATGACAGCAGCTTCATATTCATAATGATACATAATTAAAGTGGAATTTATATTAAATGTTCTAAAATGACAGAATGTGTAACAGCAAAAAAGGTCAGCTGTAACTACGTGACTAAACAATGGGGCAGATTTATTGCTATAAGTTCTGCCTACTTGTAAACTAGCATGAAATTGTAGTTCTTTATGTTTTCAATCCCTTAACACTACGTGAAATTTATATCCGTCAAGAGCAAATGTAATTCATGCTTCATGACAGATATACACGTCATGCTGATTACACGATACAGCTTCTTTACTAGTGCAGAGCCCGATGGCTGTACACCGCTGTTTAACCCCCTCATAAAGTAGTTTGACAGATGAATTGCTTCCTCTGCTCTCAGGCCAGTGGCACCACCTGCAGCGCAATTGCTTGATGCTGACCAATGGGTTGACAACTGGAGGCCTGATAAAGGCCTGTAGGTCTTCCATACACCACAGCCTATGAGATCCTTCCAGAGGATTTTTTAGCTTTTGTTTTTGCTTTTTTTTGTTCTTGTTGTTTTGTTTAAAAAAAGAAAAAATATCCTCCCTAAAATCCCTTTTTTTTTCCTAATAAAAAATTGTTTTATCTGGAAAAGAAACATAACTTAAAAGTCATACAGTTGTAATAACATTTACTGTAACAAGTATATAATTATTTATTGCTCACAGTGAAAGCCACATAAGTAAAATAGAAAAAACAGGCTCAAAATTGCTGGTTTTCTTAAAAAGTTGTACATATCTCAAAATGGTGCCAATAAATACTACAGCTTGTTTGAAAAAAGCAAGCCCTTATAGAGCCCCTTTTGGTGGGGTTAGACTTGGCTCCCGATTGACGCAAGGTGCTACCCCAGGGCAGACCTCAGACACACAACAGCTGACCCCCAAAGGGAAAGAAAGATGAAACAGCCAAGAATGGATGGACTTGACAAGGACAGGCAGGCACGGTAGGAATGCTGGAAGACAAGGCAGGTATGGCTGGTAAACAGACTGGCATGGCAGGTACAGCTGGTATACAGACTGGCACGGCAGGTTCAGGCAGGTATGGCTGGTATACAGACTGGAACAGCAGGTGCAGGCTGATTCAGCTGGTATGCCGACTGGCACGGCAGCTGCAAGCAGGTGCGGCTGATTTACAGACTGGCACGGCTGGTATACAGACTGGCATGGCAGGTACATACAGATAGGGGACCTGAGAACTTGTAAGCGTGCAGACAAACTGACTAAATGCATTACTCAGGCACCTCCTGGTGCCTTAAATAATAAGTGTCTCTTAGCAATTATTATTATCATATTGAGTCCCCTATTGCCTATACACCTCTCAGAATAGGCCTCGCCCCAAAGGAGTACTTCTCTAGATATCCAATCTAACACAGTCTCATGCTTTCGTAGCCGTGGTAGGCCCAGGAGCAGGGGATGGGACAGATCAGACAGTATGTAAAGAGAGATTCTTTCCGAGTGCAAAATTCCCACCCGAAGTTCTACAGGCTCAGAAACGAAACAAAGAAGAATGGCCTTGAAAAGTGGTTTCCTATCCACGATGATATCACCAATGGATTTTGTAGACATTGGATCGGGAATTGATGCTGCTCCACAGCGGCCTGTTGAATGAAATTTTCTACCAAACCAGAGCCCAGATAAGGCGATTCAACAAAAACGGATGTTCCACAGGAAACCGATACTGACAGAGTCAGCGAAGGAGAAGAATGGTCCTCGCCCAGGGTAGCCTCTCCAACAGATTTTAGGCTCTGGAGTTTCCTGTTTTTTCTGGGCAGGAGCGGATTAAATGTTCAAGACTGCCACAATAGAAGCTGTTACGATCGAGGACGCAGCGTGGCTTACCCAGCCAACAATCCCATGTCGTAGAACCATAACGATGACAGGGTACGCATCCCAGGTGATCGTGGAATGTGGACCCACTGGACCACAAGGGGAACCCGGGCCTACCCTGACTAGGGAAGGGTAACGACCGGGGCCTATGGCAGCTAAGCTTGTGGACAAGATGGCCATATGCAGGACTAAAAGACACCGCACAACTTCAGGTAAGAAGAAACATAAAGTTTACTTAAAGCAAATTACATCAAAACACCAGGTTCCGGATTATGCACATCACGAAGGAAACACATCTCATGTTGACAGGCGAAGCAAGCGGTGATCACGGGTTGACACAGTCCAGGGACGTCTGGCACGGGCATACTAGGATGGTCTCTATCTCAGGCCTCAGGCGTAGCACAGGCACAGCAGGAGAACGTCAGACACTGACCTCAGACTAGCTTCAGACGATGGCACGAGGACATCATGGGTTGATGCAGTCCAGGGTTATCTGGCACGGGCATAATAGGATCGCCTCTCTTTCAGGCCTCGGGCGTTGCACAGGTTCAGCAGAAGAACATCAGACACCGACCTCAGGCAGACTTCAGATGATGGCTAGGGTCATCACAGGTAAGACCCCAGGGAACTGGCAGGACATCAGAACATAAGCAAGACACGGATAGCACCGGTCCAGGAATGTTGGCACTACAGCACCGGGCATTGGCTGGTCAGGTCCAGGACTCACTGGCAGGAACACAAGTGGGACCGGCTCAAGAGCACAACTTGGACCACCAGAACCAGGAACTGGACATCTGGACACAGGCTCGACATCGAAACATGGACAGACATCCAAACTCAGGCAGGACATATGAACACGGACTGGACATCGGAACACGAACTGGACATCAGGAACACGCACCGGACATCAGGAACAAGGACTGGACATTAGGAACACGGACCGGACATCAGGAACACGGACCGGACATTAGGAACACAGACTAGACATCAGGAATACGGATTGGACATCAGGAACACAGACTGGACATCAGGAACACGGACAGGACATCATGAACACGGACCGGACCTCAGGACACGGACTGGACATCAGGAACACGGACCGGACCTCAGGAACATGGACTGGACATCAGGAACACGGACTGGGCATTAGGTACACGGACTGGACATCAGGAATATGGACTGGACATCAGGATCACGGACTGGACATCAGGAACACGGACTGGACATCAGGAACATGGACTGGACATCAGGAACTCGGTTCTCAGGTAGAACATCAGAACACTGGCATCGGACTCTGGAAATCTGGCAACAATCGACAGGTTCCGGACATCGAACAGGGAAGGATAGGATCCGGACATCTGGAAGAGGTCATCAGACATCGGACATCAGGCCGTGGTCATCAAGCTGGCAACGACCTAAAAAGGAACCCAAGAGGTCTGGTGCAAGCTCCGCCGGGTTGAACTGGAGCCAGCCGGGGATTGCACCGATTAACTAGCTGAGCACAGAGTAGAAGACTCAGCAGACACACCAGACTCCTACTTCCAAGAAGAACCCAGGTTAAATCACAGAAAGCCAGTTAGCAAAGAGTCGCAGTCACTTGGCACAGGGTTCAATACTTCAGGAACACAACACAGCAGGAATCAGGAATTCCGGAACACAACACAGCAGGAATCAGGAATTCAGGAACACAACACAGCAGGAATCAGGACTAGGATTTTGGTACCAACACATAAAGAGGATAAGTCCAGGAACTCAGACATCAGCTGTCCCAAAGCTGATAACAGAAACAGATCTGGGTATTCTGCCCCCTGAGCAGGCGGAAGACAGGCATCAGCTCACCTAGAACTGCCGGCAGGCAGGACAGGAGCTGAACACCAAACAGACATAACAAGACTAAGAAACTTAATGCGAAGCTCTGGCAACGCCCCACAGGGCTGGGGAACTTTATATAGGAACTGCCTCACAGCGATAGGCTGGAGAAGCAATTCTAGCACACACCCATTCCTCATAAAAGCAGGGGAGGTGTGGCTCAGCGCACCCTAGCACAGCCAGACACAATCAGCATAGCAAGGACACCTGGCAACGGCTACAAACCTGTACACACGTGGTAAGTCATGCACAACTGCAGAGGACCTTGCAACCCACGGGTAGCTTCCATTACGGTAGTCAGGGACCGCACATGTGGGTGGTCATGCAGTGCAGCGGAGACCCTCATGCATGTACGGCTACGCAGCAGAGCTGGGAACTGAGCAGCATCCATACAGGTAACTGACAACAGCATTCCAGCTCATTAAAGGGAAAAGAGCAAGGGTTTAAAGCAGAGATATGCAGAGTAATGCCAGGTAAACAGTACAAACACAGCGGCGTTACAGAAGCACCTTCCCTAAGCACAACGGGCTTCCTGACAATGCTTTGCCATCTTTGCCTGGTCGATTTACATGGATTCAAGGGAAGGTGTCGAGGCTGGGCTCCACGGCATGATCAGCCTTTGGATGATAGACGCCAAGTGTATAGATCTCTCGCGGATCACCTCCTTGGAGCGCTCCTGAAACCTGATATCAATTCGGGTATCCAGGGACACCAGATCGTCCAAAAAGGTAGGAATATCATGACATACCAGTTCGTTCTTAATTCTCCTGGAAACACCCTCCCAGAAGGCGGCCACCAGCTTCTCATTGTTCCAGGCGAGTTCGGTGGACAAGGTACGGAATCGAACGGCTTACTGGCCTACTGTGAGATCTCCCTGGCGCAATCTGAGGAGGGAAGATCATGCAAAAGGAACACGGCCTGGCTCATCAAAGACCTTACGGAAAGCTACTAAAAAAGACTGGAGGTTCAAGACAAGAGCATCCCCTCTCTCCCATAGGAATTGAGCCACATCAACGCTTCGCAAGCAAGGTGAGACATGATGAATGCCACTTTGGCTCAATCAGAAGCGAACTGGTGTGTCAAGATTTCGAAGTGCAGCATGCATTGATTGATGAACTCCTGGTATAAAAAGGGAACACCGTCATAGTGTGGTGGAGCCAACAGATGGGGTCCGGAACCGGGAACATAGCTGTCAGACGGGTGAGTCGCGACTGAGGTTGTTGCAGCTTGAGCAGATGTGGATGCAGCCGCAGATGAAAGGCGCGTCTAAGCTGGGGGGGGGTCACTGCGCAGTTGGAAGAAGATTTTGTCCTGCTGGTTTTTCTTGCGGGAGACTTTCTGGTACAGGTTGGAGATGGAGGAAACTTGAGAGCCAGCAGTTTTTATGGCCTGAGCAAACGGTAACTTCCGTAGTAGTGAAACCACTGTGCCGTGGCCCAAGGAGAGCCTGGAGAGGCATGACTAGGCGATCACCTGACTCTTCACTAGAGTCTCTGATGGTAGGGTTAGACTTGGCTCCCAATGGGCACCAGGTGCTACTCCAGGGCAGACTTTGGAAACACAGCAGCTGACACCCATGGGGGCAGGAAGGGCGAGCGGCCAAGAATGGATGGACTTGACAAGTATAGGCAGGCATGGCAGGAATACGGGAAGACAAGGCAGGTACCGTTGGTATACAGACTGACACGGCAATGCAGGCAAAACAGATGGTGTACAGACTGGCACAGAAGGTGCAGGCAGGTGTTGTGAATGGGTTTGAGATGAGTTCTGAGCAGAGGCTCCCTCTGGTGGTTACAAGCGGTACTAGTGAAGATTGTGAGGACTGGGAATCAGGTGTTACTGACTGGTCTTATATAAGGGAGTCATTTTCCCATCAGGGTTGCCGGTGATCAATTGTTCTGGTCTGAATCCTTCATTCCAGTTTCCCTTGTAGCCTGCTGTGTCGTGTCTGCATCTCCTGCTTACAGATAAGACTTTTGCTTCTTTTGTGTTTGTGCTATATTTTTGCATTTTGTCCTGCACTTCTTTGGGGGCCTTCAGGGTCCCCTCCGGGGCTTCTGCCCTCTCGGTTTAGTTCAGCCACTGAGTTTTGTTCTTTTGCTTTTTCCAGTTTTTTCAGTGGCTGCTGTTTTGATTTTGTTACACCAGAGAACTAATTTAGGTGGTAGAGGTCGTGTGATCTCAGGTGATTTTGAAATTAGTAGACTTGGTGCTTTTCAGGGTTTTCTGGGATTGCAGTAAGTACCCTTCCTACCCTTTTCTATTTAGATAGTTTGGGCCCCAGCGTTTGCTCATACTATTTTCTTTCTGTGTCAGTATTTCCTCTTGTCTAACCGCCATTACATGTTTGGGGGCTTTCTGTTATCTTTGGGGTTCTGCTCCGGGGCAGATAGCTTTCCTATTTCTATCTTTAGGTGTAGTTAGTTTCTCAGGCTGTGACGAGGCGTCTAGGACCAACGTAGGAACGCTCCACGGCTGCCTCTAGTTGTGGTGGTTAGTCAGGGTACTGCAATCTCATAGATTCCAACTGCTCTGGTGTATTGCCTTTTTTACCTGCACTCCTCAGCTACCGAAACATAACAGTATCACCGGCCAAAAAATTGAAAATTGTATGGTACTCACAGAAGGGAAAAAAAAAAAAAAAATATTGTGAAAGAAAAAAGGTTGTCAGAGTTGTCAGAGATATTTTTCTGTTTGTTGCATTTTTTTTTTTCCTCTGTATCTCTGGGTGCTGGGGAGGATCTTTTCTCCCAATGGAGTTTGCACAGTTGTCTGGCCGTGTGGATCAGCTTGCCACTGAGGTTCAGAGTATTGCTGCATATCTTGCTAGGTTGCCTGTTGTGGAACCTAGGATCCCCATGCCAGATTTGTTTTTAGGGGATCGAGCTAAGTTTCAGAATTTCAAAAATAATTGTAAATTGTTTTTTGCCTTAAAATCTAAGTCCTCAGGAAACGCAGCGCAGCAGGTTCAAATTATCATCTCTCTCCTGCGCGGCGATCCTCAGGATTGGGCTTTTTCCCTGATACCTGGGATCCTGTTTTGAGTGATGTTGATGCGTTTTTTCAGGCTTTGGGGTTATTGTACGATGAGCCTAATGTCACTGATCAAGCTGAAAAAACCTTGTTGGCATTAAATCAGGGGCTTGATGACGCTGAGTTATACTGTCAGAGATTCCGTAGGTGGGCAGTCCTGACCAAATGGAATGATGACGCTTTGGCGGCCCTTTTCCGGAAGGGTCTGTCAGATAATGTAAAGGATGTTATGGTGGGATTCCCTGTCCCCTCTGGTCTCAATGATTCTATGTCATTAGCGATTCAAATTGACAGACGTTTGCGTGAGCGGAGAAGTATGCGTGGAATGGTGTTGCCTTGTGAACCAGCTTCTGAACCCATGCAGTGTGATAGAGTGGTGTCTGGGGCACAGCGTCATGAGTTTCGAAAGCGCAATGGGTTATGTTTCTACTGTGGTGATGCCTCTCATGCTATTTCAGTCTGCCCTAAGCGGGGAAGACGTTTTGCACGCTCAGTTGTCTTGGGTAGTGTTCAGACTAAGTTTTTATTAACTGTCACTCTGATATGCTCTCTGTCCTCATTTTCTGCTCAGGCTTTCGTTGATTCTGGAGCAGCTATTAACCTGATGGATTATGATTTTGCTAAACGTTGTGGGTTTCCCTTGATACCCCTACAGAAGTCTATTCCCCTACTGGGGATCGATTCTACCCCTTTGGCTGAGAATAAACCCCAGTTTTCTACTCAGGTGATAATGAGGGTTGAACCTGATCACCAGGAGTGCTGCAAATTTTTGGTTCTATATAATCTGCATGACATTATCGTGCTGGGTTTCCCTTGGTTACAGTCTCATAATCCTGTTTTGGATTGGAAATCTGTGTCTGTAACCAGTTGGGGCTGCCAATGTGTTAATACCAACACTCCTGTTTTTTCTGCCTCCCCCCAGGCTCAGGATGTTCCTGACTTTTTGTTTGATTTTTCTGATGTGTTTAGCGAAAGTAAATCTGCATCCTTGCCTCCCCATAGAGCTATGACTGCGCTATTGAATTAGTGCCGGTAGTAAATTCCCTAAAGGTCGCCTTTTTAACTTGTCTGTACCTGAACATGACGCTATGCGGTCTTATATCAAGGAATCATTGGAGAAGGGTCATATCAGACCATCCTCTTCACCCTTAGGTGCCGGTTTTTTCTTTGTGGCCAAAAAAGATGGTTCATTAAGGCCGTGTATTGATTATCGTCTCTTGAACAATATTACTGTGAAATATCAATACCCGTTACCCTTGATTTCTGACCTGTTTTCCAGGGTGAAAAACGCTACTTGGTTTACCAAGCTTGACCTCAGGGGGCGTATAACCTTATTCGCATTAAGCACGGGGATGAATGGAAGACGGCATTCAATACCCCTGAAGGGCATTTTGAGTACCTAGTGATTCCCTTTGGGCTCACTAATGCTCCTTCCGTCTTCCAGTCCTTCATGAATGACATTTTCAGGGATTTTGTGGACAAATTTCTGATTGTTTATTTGGATGATATCTTGATTTTTTCTAATGACTGGGACTCTCATGTGAAACATGTTCGAACTGTATTCCAGATTTTGAGAGAGAATGCTCTGTATGTGAAGGGATCAAAGTGTCTTTTTGGCGTACAGAGGATCTCATTTCTGGGATTCATTTTGTCCCCATCTGTTATTGAAATGGACCCGGTCAAGGTTCAGGCCATCTGTGATTGGGTCCAACCTACTTCATTAAAGGCTCTTCAGAGATTTTTGGGTTTTGCCAATTTTTATCGTAAATTTATTGGTAATTTCTCGGTTATTGTTAAACCATTAACTGATTTGACCAGAAAGGGTTCTGATGTGGTGAATTGGCCTCCTGAGGCAGTCTCTGCATTTCAGGAACTTAAGCAGAGATTCACTTCTGCTCCTGTTCTACGGCAGCCTGATGTTTCTCTGCCATTTCAGGTGGAGGTTGATGCCTCTGAAATTGGGGCAGGTGCCGTTTTGTCCCAAAAAGATCCAGAGACCTCTAAAAGTAACCCTTGTGCCTTTTTCTCTCGAAAATTTTCTCCTACTGAACGTAATTATGACGTAGGTAATCGGGAGTTATTGGCCATGAAGTGGGCTTTTGAAGAGTGGAGACATTGGCTGGAGGGAGCCAAACATCAGGTGGTGGTCCTTACGGACCATAAGAATCTGGTCTATCTGGAATCTGCCAAGCGACTCAATCCTAGACAGGCCAGGTGGGCCTTGTTTTTCACACGTTTTAATTTTGTGGTTTCCTTTCTTCCTGGCACTAAGAATGTTAAGGCGGATGCCCTCTCGAGGAGTTTCCTTCGGACTCTCCTGAGTTATCTGATCCTTCTGTTATTTTGAAAGAGGGTGTAGTTCTTTTCCGCCATCTCGCCCAATTTGAGACTTGCTCTGGAGGGGTGTCAGGAGGATAGGCCCGAGCGCTGCCCTGTTGGAAAATTGTTTGTCCCGGACCAATGGAAAAAGAGTGTGATGTCTGAGATTCATTGTTCCGCATTGGCTGGGCATCCCGGAATTTTTGGTACCAGAGACTTGGTTAGTCGGTCCTTTTGGTGGCCTACCTTGTCTCGTGATGTCAGGGAATTTGTGCAGTCCTGCGGGACTTGCTCTCGCTCCAAGCCTTGCTCTCGCTCTAGTGGTTTGTTGATGCCATTGCCTGTGCCCAAGAGACCATGGACCCATATCTCTATGGATTTCATTTCCGATCTTCCTGTTTCTCAGAGAATGACCACCATCTGGGTAATTTGTGATAGGTTTTCCAAAATGATACATCTTGTGCCATTACCTAAGTTGCCTTCCTCCTCTGAATTGGTGCCGTTGTTCCTTCAGCACGTGGTTCGTTTACACGACATTCCTGAGAACATTGTGTCTGACAGAGAGTCCAGTTTGTTTCCAGATTTTGGAGGACTTTTTGTTCTAAACTGGGTGTTCAATTGTCTTTCTCCTCGGCATTTCATCCTCAGACCAATGGTCAAATGAGAGAACAAACCAGACATTGGAGACTTATCTAAGATGCTTTGTGTCTGCTGATCAGGATGACTGGGTCTCTTTTTTGCCTTTGGCTGAGTTTGCTCTTAATAATAGGGCTAGCTCTGCCACTTTGATGTCTCCGTTTTTCTGTAATTCTGGGTTTCACCCTCGATTTTCTTCAGGACAGACGGAGGCTTCTGTCTGTCCAGGTGTTGACTCTGTTGTGGAGCGTATGCAACAGATTTGGGACCAGGTAGTGGAGAGGTTGTCCCTCTCTCAGGAGAAGGCCCAGCTGGTTTGCTAACCGGCATAGGACTGATGGTCCTCGGTTTAAAGTGGGGGACTTGGTCTGGTTGTCCTCAAAGAATATTCCTATGAGAGTAGCATCTCCTAAATTTAAGCCTAGGTTCATTGGACCTTATAAGATCATGGAGATTATTAATCCTGTTTCTTTTCGTTTGCTTCTTCCAGGGACATTTAAGATCCATAACGTGTTCCACAAGTCCTTGTTGAAGAGGTTTGTTGAGCCAGTGGTTCCTGCTGCTGTGCCTCCTGACCCTGTTTTGGTTGAGGGCAATCTGGAGTATGTGGTTGAGAAAATATTGGATTCTCGTTTTTCTAGACGGAAACTCCAGTATTTGGTTAAATGGAGAGGTTATGGTCAGGAAGACAATTCTTGGGTTTTGCTTCGGACATCCATGCTAGGAGACTTATCCGTGCGTATCATAGAACTCATCCTGACCGACCTGGTTGCTCAAATGAGGGTTCGGTGACCCCTCCTCAAGGGGGGGGTACTGTTGTGAATGGGTTTGAGATGAGTTCTGAGCAGAGGCTCCCTCTGGTGGTTACAAGCGGTGCTAGTGAAGATTGTGAGGACTGGGAATCAGGTGTTACTGACTGGTCTTATATAAGGGAGTCATTTTCCCATCAGGGTTGCCGGTGATCAATTGTTCTGGTCTGAATCCTTCATTCCAGTTTCCCTTGTAGCCTGCTGTGTCGTGTCTGCATCTCCTGCTTACAGATAAGACTTTTGCTTCTTTTGTGTTTGTGCTATATTTTTGCATTTTGTCCTGCACTTCTTTGGGGGCCTTCAGGGTCCCCTCCGGGGCTTCTGCCCTCTCAGTTTAGTTCAGCCACTGAGTTTTGTTCTTTTGCTTTTTCCAGTTTTTTCAGTGGCTGCTGTTTTGATTTTGTTACACCAGAGAACTAATTTAGGTGGTAGAGGTCGTGTGATCTCAGGTGATTTTGAAATTAGTAGACTTGGTGCTTTTCAGGGTTTTCTGGGATTGCAGTAAGTACCCTTCCTACCCTTTTCTATTTAGATAGTTTGGGCCCCAGCGTTTGCTCATACTATTTTCTTTCTGTGTCAGTATTTCCTCTTGTCTAACCGCCATTACATGTTTGGGGGCTTTCTGTTATCTTTGGGGTTCTGCTCCGGGGCAGATAGCTTTCCTATTTCTATCTTTAGGTGTAGTTAGTTTCTCAGGCTGTGACGAGGCGTCTAGGACCAACGTAGGAACGCTCCACGGCTGCCTCTAGTTGTGGTGGTTAGTCAGGGTACTGCAATCTCATAGATTCCAACTGCTCTGGTGTATTGCCTTTTTTACCTGCACTCCTCAGCTACCGAAACATAACAGGCAGGTACATATGGTGTACAGACTGGTACGGCTGGTATACAGACTGGTACGGCAGGTGAAGGCAGGTACAGCTGGTACGCAGATAGGCATGGCAGGTGCGGCTGGTATACAGACTGGTAGGTGCAGGCAGGTACCACTGGTATGCAGACAGGAAGGTAATGCTGGTATACAGACTGGTACGGCGGTATGCAGACCAGCACGGCAGGTACAAACAGACAGGGGACCTGAGAACCAGTAAGCGTGCAGAAAAACTGACTAAACATGTTGAACGGACACCTCCCAATAGGTGGAGGTGCATTAAATAATATATGTCTCT
>JARQOD010000004.1:398453794-398513591 GCA_033576555.1 Oophaga sylvatica
AATAATAAGTGCGTTTTCAGCCCGGGGTCCACCGTACAGGCAGAACCTGCTGGTAGTGGGATGGCGGAATGGCGAACTCTGTTACTTCACAGAGTCGCAACTATGGACACTGTGGCCCTATATGGCGGTATAAGCGAACTCTGTTACGCCACAGAGTCGCTAAGGTAGAAACGCAGAAATATGGACTGTGTCCTGTTAACTCCACAGGTATGCACAGACAACTGCTGTGCAGACAGCAGTCCGTAGCAACGCAATCAGCGACGCAATCAGACAATCTCCTCACCGGAGAAGCTGGTATTCTAGGGGCTTATTTCTGCCGAGCCCTAAACACGTGCATACAATCTCCTCACCGGAGGTGCCGGTATTCTAGGGGCTTATTTCAGCCGAGCCCTAACACATGCGTGCAAGATCACCCTGGCGCAAAGCACATAATGTGATTGATACTAGCGCATGGCGGCACGACCATGCCACCTTTTTATAGTAGCAGCTACAGGACCTTCCAGATAAGGACCAATAGGAAACTGCTCCAGAACACAAGTGGTTTCAGGACCTTCCTGGCGGACCAATAGGAGCTGCTGCAGTACCTGAGCATGTGACCCCTGATCTCCAATGAGAGATCTTACTCTGGGCATGCTCAGAAGGGGAAAGCAAGGATTTTGTCCCAAAGACGTCTGCTCGCCGCTAACCAGTACTGGCTACAATAGCAGAGCCTGGAGGAGCAGCAGTAATCCTCTGCACATTGTTAGACCGGGCGAGACGCTGGGACCGACATCTAAGCTGAGCAGAGTCCACTGCGGCCGGAGACGGATGGGAGACCGCAGCAGGGACGGCTCGAGACTCCCCTTGTGCAGAAGCGGGAACTCGACCCCTAACAGATGTTTTTCTGCATGTGGCACTCATACTTGATTCTGAATAAATCGTTATGTTTTGAAAATTTTGTTTCCATTTCCCATAATTCCACAACCTATTTTTCCTTCTTTTTTGTTGCAATTTTAACACTGAGAAGTGTAGATATGTCTATACATCCATGTTAAACTTACAGGTAATTTTCATGTAAACAAAAAATCATTCCAAAAAGAATAATTTCCAATTTTAATATCACACATAAAATTGAAAGTTATCAGTCAGGAGAGGGGTACAAAAACATTTTATAGACATTAGATATACCATGGAATACTATTAACACGATCGTCAAGAGGAGACTTAAATTTGGCACAACAGTGACATGATATATAACTGGACATACCACTAAAATTGATGAAAGAACATGATGGAAATCGGTCCAGGAGGCTGCCAAGAAACCTATGGCAAAATTGAAGGAGCTGCACAAATTTCTGGCAAGTACTGGTTGTGTACTGCATATGACAACAATCTCCTGTTTACTTCTTATGTCTGGCCCTTGGGGTAGGGAGACAAGATGGAAGATTTTTCTTACAAAGAAAACCATCCAAGCCCAGTTAAATTTATCCAAAACCTACATCAAGTATGCCCAAAGCATGTTTCAAAATATGTTATGGTCTGAAGAGACCATGGTTGATCTTTTTGGCCATAATTTCAAAAGGTATGTTTGGTACAAAGCCATCATCAAAAGATCACTATACCCACAGTGAAGCATGATGGAGGCAGCATTATGATCCCTGCATCTTTATGCTGTGTAGGCTTTTTAAATCCACTATGTGTATATATAGTAGCAATGCTAAATAGGATAGGGTTAAAGGTAGGGTTAGCACTACAGGTTCTGATTAGGTGTACATGGCTGGCTCTGCATATGACCAGGATAGGTGTTCACCTTAGTCAGTCAGATGTGGGAAGCTGACCAGAGTGGATTGTATTGGAGCTGGCAAGACAAGCCAGAATCTCTCTGTGAGAAGACAGCACAGGCTGTGTGCACCTAACTACAAGTATCAGTGGTTGCTAGGAACAATAGCCATTTTATTTGACAAGACTGGGACTAGCACAACCATGTATGAGTAGCCAGGGTCTATTTAATTTAGTTAGCACCTGGCCTAGTCTAGAGATTTTGTGTTTATGGTTTTGTTTTTTTTGTTGTTGTGTAAATAAACGTCACATTGTTTTGACACCTCAATCCAGTGCCTGTGTGAACACTAACTAATGCCTACCTAAAGGGTATGCCACACTGAACAATATCGCTAACGGGATCGCTAAAAAACGTCACTATTTAGCGATCCCGTTAGCGATGTTGTTCAGTGCGGCATCTGCCAGCGACGAGCTTCCTGCTGTGATCTCGCTCGTCGCTGGAATCGTTCCGGACCCTATTTTCTCGTCGGCGCTCCCGCTGGGTAAGTATATATCGCTAGTGTGGCACCTTTTCTTAGCGATTTAGCGGTACTCTTGTACCGCTAAAGTCGTTAAGAAGATCGCTAACGGCGATAGCGTCGTTAACTATATCGCTAAATGTGACCGCACTTAGCGATATAGAAACAATCCCGCTAGCGATCGCATTAGTATGCGTCGTTATCGTGATCGCTAGCGGGATTGTTTAGTGTGGCAGTACCTTAAGAGCGGGAATCCCTGCAATATAGAGTTGTGTGATAATGTGTTTGCCCCCTTCCTGATTTCCAATTCTTTTGCATGTTTGTCACACTTAAATGTTTCAGATCACCAAACAAATTTAAATATTAGACAAAGATAACACAAGTAAACACAAAATGCAGTTTTTAGAAAAAGAGGCCACTGATAGCTCCGTCAAACTAATGAGAATCCTCCTCGAAGAGGTGAGATCAATACTCAATACTCTGAATGAGCATTTAAAAGAGCAAATTGAGGTCACTAAAAAATTTTCAGTGGAACCCGAATTTGCTCTAAAAGAAACCAGTTTACAAAACACCATTGAAAAGTTCCAGTACCACCTCAAAGAAAGAAAACATAAGTATTTCATAAGGGACTTACAGGAATTCCGGGACAACAAAGCCTACTCAGTGACTAATCCTAAAACACACCGCCAGCAAGATACTGATATATCTTCCTCAGAAGCCGAATTTTCGGACTCTGAAACTAGATATAAAAACACTAGAGGAAGAGGTAGGGGAAGAGGTAGTACACGGGGAGGTAGAGGGACTAATCGAAGCCCCACACAAAGGGAACATTTTTTAGATGCGGGTTATCAACTCAGGACCAGGTTCAATACACGAAACCCGATCTAGAGAAACTTATAGTTAATATTTCCTTGAAGTCCCTTTCCAAGGAACAGATGGCAGTGCTGAGTAAAGGCATGTCATTTGTCCCTACTTCCGATTTTGAATGTTTTGAGGCAACTAAGGACTTGCACCTTTTCACTAGAAAACTTAAGTGGAAAAAACACTTTGCTAGTTTGGATAGAAAAAGCTGCGCTGAGATGGGAATTAATGAGAGTATGTTGGGAGACGTCAGATTCCTATACCACAGTGATGGCGAACCTTGGTACTCCAGCTGTTGGAGATCTACAACTCCCAGCATGCCTCAACTGCTGCAGGTTGCAAGGGCATGCTGGGAGTTGTAGTTTTACAACAGCTGGAGTGCCAAGGTTAGCCATAACTGCTATACCATCTAGGGGATCCAATCAATAATGAGCAAGGGGACACAATTTTGAGGCTGTTTGTTTCTTCCCTCAGCTCATATGTTCGAGACACGACTGACCTTCTTCTCAAAATACTGTAGACAATATTGAATTGGGTGACAACATGATCCTGGGATCAATAGACGTAGAGGCCCTCTACTCATCTATTCCCCATAAAAAGGGCATTATGGCTGCGGAATACTACCTGAAATCAAGAGGTCATCAGTTCAATGAACACAATCATTTTGTCATTAAGGCCCTTGAATTTTGCTTGACTAGGAATTATTTTTTGTTTGATGACAGGTACTTCCACCAGCTCAGGGGCACTGCTATGGGTAGCCCCTGTGCACCCTCGTATGCAAATTTGCTCCTGGGCTGGTGGGAGGAGAATGTCATCTTTGGTGAACTGACGGATGTAGCGGAGGACCAAATTGTGTTGTGGCTCCGCTACATGGATGACGTCTTCGTCATTTGGAGAGGTGATGAGGAGAGCTTCGGTGAATATGTCAAAGGACTTAACAACAACGACATTGGTCTATATTTCACTTTTGAGGCCAATGCGCATAGACTGTCCTTTTTGGATATCCTTGTTGAGAGAGGAGAAGGGGGCCGCCTGATTATCAAAACTTACAGAAAACCAACCTCCTCCAATTCCCTGCTCAGATGGGAATTGAACCACCTAATTCCCCTTAAAAAAGGTATCCCAAAGGGACAGTACATTAGGATAAAGAGGAATTGCTCCAACCAGACTCTTTTTACAGAGCAAGCCAATGAATTAAGAAATCGTTTTTTGGAGAGAGGGTATCCGGATAATGTGCTGAAAAGTGCATACAAAGCATCAATGACAAGAGACAGTAGGGATCTCCTCACACCTACCCAGAGACGGCGCTCTATGTGGCTCCCTGACGAAGGCACCACCAGATTCATTACCAAATACTCTAATGGGTCCAAGGACCTAAGAGACATCATTAAACGTCATTGGCCAATACTCTGTATGGATAGGGATTTGACAAATGTCATCTCCGCAACCCCACAAATTACGTTCAGAAAAGGGTGTTCCATTAAAGACAGGTTGGTCCGCAGCCATTTTGCCCCGAGACATCCAATAACCCCACTTGGTTGAACAATCAGATAAAGGGGTGTTATAAATGTGGTAACTGCAAATATTCTGGAGCAGTTCAACAAGGAAAAGAATTCACTGGTATGGTCACCATGGAGGTCTACCCTATCAAACAATTTATTAATTGTAAATCGGTGGGGGTGATATACAAAATGACATGTAGGTGCGGCCTAGAATATGTAGGCAAAACCAGGAGAGAAATGAGGAAAAGGATAGGGGAACACCATAGGGACACTATTAACAAAAGGGACACCCCGGTAGCTAATCATCTTAACCATGTCCACGGAGGAGACCTGAAAGCCCTCTCATCCATGGGAATTGAAAAAATTCAAAAAAATCAAAGAGGAGGAGACTGGGACAAACAAATTCTTCAAAGAGAAACGTTTAGGATATTTCGTCTACAAACGATAAATCCCAGTGGCCTTAACAAACAACTTACCTTTTCTTCCTTCCTGTAGTGTAGGGCTGGGTAGGGCATCTAGTATAGGGCGAGCCGACATTGAGTGGGGGTGCCACTGCGCAGGTTCTAGGGTGCCAACCTCTGCGTGAGGTAGGGACAAACTAGTTAGGGTACAATAGGAATGACTGCAGTGTGCACCCTGTACTATCTTTTCCTAAAGAAGGTCCGTCGTGTTAATATACATCCAACACATATCTGTCCACCTATGGAGATCCATATTTATCCCCTATTTCCTGGGCCCTATTTATCATGAAGGGTCATTATGCACCTCCTTTCCTTGTTATAATAATTTTTTTTCGAACCAGAATCTTTTAGTCTTCAATATATGAATTAAGGGTCGTTATATCTTCAATTAATTTCATTCCCCTTACCTCTCCTTTATAGTGATTTCACCTTATGCGAATGAAGACATGCTTCTTGGGTTCCATTTAAATCTATGCCACAAACGGATCTGTAATTACCTGTGAATGCCCACTGATAGGGCATTTTCTATTGGCGTTCTATGAATTGTTTATGCCTATAGAATTCTTTGGACACAACTTCTAAAAAAATCAAGTACTTTAGTAGAAGATGTGATCTTTATCCGCCATCTATTCAATATTAATAATATATACGCAATCTCGGGACACTCCTACTCATTATAATGTTTACATCCAGTTTCTTGTATCGGCGGATGCTGATAGGCGTAAACCGGAAGTGACATTCCCCGAGATGACAGATACCGGAAATGACGCGCGCGGTCCAAGTTGGACGTGATTCGCTTCACTCACCAGAAGTGCCAATCCCAGCGTCTGGAAGCGGTAACCAAGCCGCGGGATTCTGTATTTTATAAAAGGCAGGTCGGGTAACATGGCGCTACGCCAGGTCTCGCAATTTTTAAGAAAATGTATTTCCTTTCCCTGATGATTCTTGACTAGATGAAACGCGTCGGGAGACAGTGCGTGGGGTAGAGACCACTCAGCATAACCCATGTAATTCAGGTTCGAGGTGTGTCTCCCCCAGAAGTGCACAGACCATGAGGAACGGGGCTCATATATCAGATGCCGCATCTAAGTAGATAAGTACACGTATAATAAGAAAGCCACAGTGAGAGCCACATAATTTTTGGGGAAATTAGCACATATACCCCAGAGCTCCACAGTTGTGGATAGTTAAACTATGCATCATAGGCATCTATATATTATTTACTATGAGACGGCGCTCTATGTGGCTCCCTGATAAAGTGAGTCACTTAACTGCCACAAAAAACATAATATGCAGCAGATTATACATACAGTATATCTGTAGGTATACAGGACATTGCTATATATGGAACTAACTGCCCATTTAATATAAGTCACTGATATTACAGCATTTAGATGGCATTTTGTGCTGAATAACATTCAATTGGTGTCTGCATTGTGTATATTACAGGTCCTTCTCAAAATATTAGCATATAGTGCTAAATTTCATTATTTACCATAATGTAATGATTACAATTAAACTTTCATATATTTTAGATTCATTACACACCAACTGAAATTTGTCAGGTCTTTTATTGTTTTAATACTGATGATTTTGGCATACAACTCCTGATAACCCAAAAAACCTGTGTCAAAAAATTAACATATTTCAACCGTCCAATAAAATAAAAGTGTTTTTTCAAAACAAACAAAAAAAACATCAAATAATAATGTTCAGTTATGCACTCAATACTTGGTCGGGAATCCTTTTGCACAAATGACTGCTTCAATGCGGCGTGGCATGGAGGCAATCAGCCTGTGACACTGCTGAGGTGTTATGGAGGCCCAGGATGCTTCGATAGCGGCCTTAAGCTCATCCAGAGTGTTGGGTCTTGCGTCTCTCAACTTTCTCTTCACAATATCCCACAGATTCTCTATGGGGTTCAGGTCAGGAGAGTTGGCAGGCCAATTGAGCACAGTAATACCATGGTCAGTAAACCATTTACCAGTGGTTTTGGCACTGTGAGCAGGTGCCAGGTCGTGCTGAAAAATGAAATCTTCATCTCCATAAAGCATTTCAGCCGATGGAAGCATGAAGTGCTCCAAAATCTCCTGATAGCTAGCTGCATTGACCCTGCCCTTGATGAAACACAGTAGACCAACACCAGCAGCTGACATGGCACCCCACACCATCACTGACTGTGGGTACTTGACACTGGACTTCAGGCATTTTGGCATTTCCTTCTCCCCAGTCTTCCTCCAGACTCTGGCACCTTGATTTCCGAATGACATGCAAAATTTGCTTTCATCAGAAAAAAGTACTTGGGACCACTTAGCAACAGTCCAGTGCTGCTTCTCTGTAGCCCAGGTCAGGCGCTTCTGCCGCTGTTTATGGTTCAAAAGTGGATTTACCTGGGGAATGCGGCACCTGTAGCCCATTTCCTGCACACGCCTGTGCACGGTGGCTCTGGATGTTTCTACACCAGACTCAGTCCACTGCTTCCTCAGGTCCCCCAAGGTCTGGAATCGGTCCTTCTCCACAATCTTCCTCAGGGTCCGGTCACCTCTTCTCGTTGTACAGCGTTTTCTGCCACATTGTTTCCTTCCAACAGACTTCCCATTGAGGTGCCTTGATACAGCACTCTGGGAACAGCCTATTTGTTGAGAAATTTCTTTCTGGGTCTTACCCTCTTGCTTGAGGGTGTCAATGATGGCCTTCTTGACATCAGTTAGGTCACTAGTCTTACCCATGATGGGGGTTTTGAGTAATGAACCAGGCAGGGAGTTTTTAAAAGCCTCAGGAATCTTTTGCATGTGTTTAGAGTTAATTAGTTGATTCAGAAGATTAGGGTAATAGGTCGTTTAGAGAACCTTTTCATGATATGCTAATTTTTTGAGACAGGTTTTTTGGGTTATCAGGAGTTGTATGCCAAAATCATCAGTATTAAAACAATAAAAGACCTGACAAATTTCAGTTGGTGTGTAATGAATCTAAAATATATGAAAGTTTAATTGTAATCATTACATTATGGTAAATAATGAAATTTAGCACTATATGCTAATATTTTGAGAAGGACCTGTATATGTTACTGGAACTCTTCTGAATTTTTCCATGTAGTGGTCTCATTCATGAGATACTAGGGAATAATAGACTATATACAACATATAGTAACTTGAGAAGGTTTTTGGTGAACGAGTGGTAGTGATTTATATGTCATTCTATCTGCACTGTTTTTTTTTTTTTTGAGTATTTGGTTTGGTTTGGTTTGCACTTGCACTTTACAGCACTCTTGGCACTTTTTGCTATTTTAATCGTAAACAAAGGTTAAGTTTTAATATTGATCAATCGCTCCCATATAATATCTCTTGATTGAACTCTATTGCCTATGCTCATATAATTTGAAAAAGAAATCCAAGCCTCTAGGGCCCTGTGTGAAAAAGTGAATGCCCCCTTAGCCTAATTACTGGTTGGGCCACCCTTAGCAGTAAATAACAAAATAAATAATTAGCAGCAACAACTGCATTCAAGCATTTGTCATAACTGGCAATGAGTCTTTTACAACGCTCTGGAGGAATTTTGGTCCACTCAACTTTGCAGAATTGTTGTAATTCTTCCACATTGGAGGGTTTCCGAGCATGAACCGCATTTTTAAGGTCATGCCATAGCATCTCAATTGGATTAAGGTCAGGACTTTGACTAGGTCACTCCAAAGTCTTAATTTTGTATTTTGTTAAGCCTTTCAGATGTGGACTTGCTGGTGTGTTTTGGATCATTGCCCTGCTGCATAACCGAAGTGCGCTTCAGCTTGAGGTCACTAACAGATGGCCGTACATTCTCCTTTAGGATTTTTTGGTAGAAAGCAGATTTCATGGTTTCATTTACCACAACAAATCTTCCAGGTCCTGAAGCAGGAAAACAGCCCCAGATCATCACACTATGACAACCATATTTAACTGTTGGTATGATGTTCCTTTTCTGAAATGCTGTGTTACTTGTATGTCAGATATCTAGCTTTTGAGGATCTTTTAGTCTACTTCACTTTGTCAGGTGTGTCCTATTTAAGTGATTTCTTGATTGAGAACAGGTGTGGCAGTAATCAGGCCTGGATGTGGCTGGGGAATTTCAACTCAGCTTCCCAAAGGTGTGATAAACCACAGTTAATTTATGTTTGAACCCCTTCACGACCAGAGGTGTTTTCATTTTTTCCACCCCTTCTTCCCAGAGCCATAACTTTTTTATTTTTCTGTCAATATGTCCATGTGAGGGCTTGTTTTTTGTGGGACGAATTGCACTTTTGAACAACACCATTGGTTTTAATATATCATATACTGGAAAACAGGATAAAAAATTCCAAGTGCGGTAAAATTGCAAATTAAGTGGTAAAAAAAAATCAATTTTTTCGTGATCTGGGGCTGGATGAGGGCTTATTTTTTGTGTGCTAAGCTGATGTTTTTATTGATACCATATTGGTGTAGATACGATCTTTTGATCGCCCGTTATTGCATTTGATTGCAATGTAGCGGCGACCAAAAAAAAACATAACTCTGACGTTTTCATTTTTATCTCATTACGCCGTTAAGCGATCGGGTTAATTCTTTTTTTATATTGATAGATCGGGTGATTCTGAACACGACAATACCAGATATGTGTATATTTTTTTTATTGTTTTATTGCGAATGGGGGGTGATTTGAACTATATTTTTTAAAATTTTTCTATTATTTAAATTTTTTTTTTTTTAACTTTTTTGCATGCTTCAATAGTCTCCATGGGAGACTAGAAGCTGCAGTTGTCTGATCGCCTCTGCTACACACAGGCAATGATCAGATCGTCTATGTGTAGCAGGGGGCGCTCATAGCAATCTGGCTGTGACAACCATAGAGGTCTGCTGGAGACCTCTAGTTGTCATGCCGACCCATCGATGACCCGCGATCATGTGATGGGGTCACCGATGAACGGGATTAGTGACGTTAGCGCGAGTTAAATGCCGCTGTCAGACATTGACAGCGGCATTTACCTAGTTAACAGCCGCTGGTGAATCACGATTCCACCCACAGCTGTTCCAGGCACATGTCAGTTGTACATATATATCAGCTGTCATGTGCCAGGAAAGGTGCGGGCTCGGCATACTATTACGCCCGATGTCGGAAATGGGTTAAGGTGGGGGCAATCACTTTTTCACACAGGGTCCTGTAAGTTTGGATTTATTTGTCCCTTAATAATAAAGACTTTCATTTCAAAATAGCATTTTGTGTTTACTTATGTTATCTTTGTCTATTATTTAAATTTGTTTGGTGATCTGAAACATTCAAGTGTGACAAACATGCAAAAGAATAGAAAATCTGGAAGGGGCAAACACTTTTTTTCATACCACTATATGCACTGCTCAAAAAAATAAAGGGAACACTCAAATAACACATCCTAGATCTAAATGAATGAAATATTCTCATTGAATACTTTGTTCTGTACAAAGTTGAATGTGCTGTCAACATAATCACACAAAAATCATCAATGGAAATCAAATTTGTGAACCAATGGAGGCCTGGATTTGGAGAGACCCCCAAAATGAAAGAGAAAACAAGTCAAAATGAAAATCAAAACAAGACAAAATTAAAGTGGAAACAAGTCCAAATGATGCTTAGTATTGTGTGTGGCTTCCACGTGCCTGTATGACCTCCCTACAACGCCTGGGCATGCTCCTGATGAGGTTGCAGATGTTCTCTTGATCTCCTCACAGACCCGTATTAAAGCATTCGTCAACTCCTGGACAGTCTGTGGTGCAATGTGACGTTGGTGGATGGTGCGAGATATGATGTCCCAGATGTGCTCAATTGGATTCAGGTCTGGGGAACGGCAGGCCAGTCCATAGCTTCAATGCCTTCATCTTGCGGGAACTGCTGACACACTCCAGCCACATGAGGTCTGGCATTGTCCTGCATTAGGAGGAACCCAGGGCCAACTGCACCAGCATATGGTCTCACAAGGGGTCTGAGGATCTCATCTCGGTACCTAATGGCAGTCAGGCTACCTCTGGCGAGCACATGTAGGGCTGTGTGACCCTCCAAAGAAATGCCACCCCACACCATTACTGACCCACTGCGAAACCGGTCATGATGAAGGATGTTTCAGGCAGCAGATCGCTCTCCACAGCGTCTCCAGACTCTATCATGTTTGTCACATGTGCTGAGTGTGAACCTGCTGCCTGCAACATCCTTCAGCATGACCGGTTTGGCAGTGGGTCAGTAAATCTCAGCCTATAGGTTTTGGCCCAACAACCACACTATGTAGAAGTTACCTTGTTCCGCATGCTCGCTGTGTCCCCTACATGACATGTGGAAGAAGGTGCTCTGATCTGAAGAGACCAAACTAAAAATGTGGGCGCTGAATACAAAGTGCTATGTGTGGTGAAAAACTACCACTGTACATCATCCTGAAAGCACCATCCCCACCGTCAAACAAGGTGGTGGCAGCATCATGCTGTGGGGATGCTTTTCTTTAGCAAGAACAGGTAAGCGGGTCAGAGTTGATGGGAAGTGTAACGGGTCCGGGGGGCGGAACCTCTGAGCTACTATACAAGGGGGCGGTCCTTGTAAGGGAGCGGGTGGCGACCAGGGTAGACAGGCTGGCAGTCACAGCAGGTAA
Organism: Oophaga sylvatica; assembly: GCA_033576555.1. Lineage (NCBI taxonomy): Eukaryota > Metazoa > Chordata > Amphibia > Anura > Dendrobatidae > Oophaga > Oophaga sylvatica. Next base: position 398,465,514 of record JARQOD010000004.1, read on the forward strand.
CCGGGGCAGTCTCTGATGGACGGGCAGGAGGTCACGGCAAGTGACCGGGGCAGTCTCTGGATGAACGGGCAGGAGGTCACGGCAAGTGACCGGGGCAGTCTCTGGAAGAACGGGCAGGAGGTCACGGCAAGTGACCGGGGCAGTCTCTGGATGAACGGGCAGATACGACCTGTGATGGCTGAGCCTCCCGGTAGGCTAGCAGGCAGATAGCAGATGAGCGCTCCCAGGTGAGCGGGCGAGAGTCTCTGGAATAGCAGGTGGTCACCGAACGTGACGGCAGAGCCTCCAGGTAGGCTAGCAGGCAGGCAACAGATGAACGCTCCCAGGTGAGCGGGCGAGAGTCTCTGGAATAGCAGGTGGTCACCGAACGTGACGGCAGAGCCTCCAGGTAGGCTAGCAGGCAGGCAACAGATGAGCGCTCCCAGGTGAGCGGGCAGGCTGGTCCATAGACAGACTGGCAGGTGATGGTGGACAGACTGTCGGACGGTGGAGCCTCCAGGTAGGCTAGCGGGCTGGTAACAGTGGACGCTCCCAGGTGAGCGGGCAGGAATCTGGCAGGTAACAGGCAACGGAACCTGAGGGCTGAAGCAGAGTAGTGAACAGTGCAACAACATTGCTCGGGCACCTCCATTTTGGAGGAGGTGCTTTATAATGGTGAAGTCCTCCGGCCATTGGCCGGGGACTACTTAGGAGGACGCGCGCGGCCCCTATAAGAGGAAGGGAGCGCGTGAGCACGCCCTAAGCACAGTGGCCGGAAAGGAGCGCACGCCACCAGCAGAGCGGGAGGAGGAAGACGGACCCGGAGCAGAGGGGTGAGGGGAACAGCGTCCCTGCCTAGCAGAGGGCAGGGACGCCGACGCTACAGTACCACCCCCTTTAGGCACCCCCTTTTTTAGGCCAGAGAGAAATTTAGCTAAGATGAGAGGGGCATGGATGTTCTCCCGAGGCTCCCACGTTCTCTCCTCAGGACCAAACCCCTTCCAATCCACCAGAAAATAGGTCTTTCTCCTTACCCTTTTGGTGGCCAGAATGTTCTCTACCTCAAATTCGTTTTCAGCAGAAACTGGAGCAGGAAGCGTACCTGTAGGCTTGACAAAAGAGTTAAGTACCACCGGTTTGAGGAGAGATACATGGAAGGAGTTAGGAATCCGCAAATTGGCCGGGAGTTTCAATTTATAGGCCACCGGGTTGATCTGACTGATGACCTCCAGAGGACCGATGAACCGAGGCCCTAGCTTATAGGAAGGAATCTTGAGCCGGACATACTTGGACGAGAGCCAGACCTTATCCCCAGGACGGAATTGAGGAGGATCCAGACGTTTTTTGTCAGCATGTTTCTTCATGCGCTCGGATGACAGAATGAGTGCGGACCGGGTACTCTCCCATATGGTGGAAAATTCGTTAACAAGAGATTCCGCAGCTGGATTGTCCACAGAGGTGGAGACGGGAACAGGAATCCGAGGATGCTGACCGAAGACTACAAAAAACGGAGACTTGGAGGAAGACTCGCTCTCGTGATTGTTGTAAGAAAATTCGGCCCATGGCAGGAGATCTACCCAGTCAGAATGGTGGGCATTAACGAAGTGCCGGAGGTAACTGGTCAGAATCTGATTGATCCGCTCCACTTGACCATTGGACTGTGGGTGGTAAGCGGAGGAGAAATCCAGGGAGACGTCTAGCAACTTACAAGTGGCTTTCCAGAAACGTGAGGTGAACTGTACCCCACGATCCGACACAATGTGACGAGGCAGGCCATGAAGACGGAAGATGTGGCGGATAAAGTCTTTAGCCAGTTCGGGTGCTGACGGAAGACCTGGCAGGGGAATAAAGTGAGCCATCTTGGAAAAACGGTCAACGACCACCCAAATGACCGTACAACCAGCAGAGACGGGGAGGTTAGTTATGAAGTCCATGGCTATATGCTGCCAGGGGCAGCGGGTACCGGAAGCGGAAGGAGGCGGCCGGCAGGCAGGTGTCTCGGAACTTTGTTGCGGGCACAGGATGCACAGGCAGAAACAAAGTCTTTTACGTCCTTGTGCAGGGTAGGCCACCAGTAATGCCGGGTAATAAGCTGGAGGGTCTTTTTCTGACCGGCGTGGCCAGCTAGTTTAGACGAATGACCCCAGTGTAGGATCCTCTCTCGATCGGGTACCGATACGAACGTCTTACCAGGAGGGAGACGATTTAGACTCACGGGAGCCACCTGCATCACTCTGGCGGGATCGATGATATGTTTAGGTTCCTCCTCGAGATCCGACACCAGGAAGGATCGAGACAAGGCGTCCGCCTTGATGTTCTTGTCTGCCGGGCGAAAATGTAGAAGAAAATCAAAGCGAGCAAAAAACAAGGACCACCGGGCTTGGCGAGGGTTAAGTCTCTGAGCATGCTGGAGGTAAGCCAAGTTTTTGTGATCAGTGTAAATGATTACCGGATGAAGAGCCCCCTCGAGTAGGTAACGCCACTCTTCTAATGCCAGCTTGATGGCCAATAGCTCTCGGTCTCCTATGGAATAATTGCGCTCGGAAGAGGAGAAGAGTTTAGAGAAGAAGCCGCAAGTTACCATCCTCCCGGAAGAAGATTTTTGAGTAAGTACCGCTCCGGCTCCAGAGGAGGAAGCGTCAACCTCCAAGAAGAACTGCTTGTTGCCGTCCGGGCGATGCAGCACGGGAGCGGAAGAGAAGGCTTGTTTTAAGGAAAGAAAGGCCTCCTCTGCTTCGGGCGTCCACTGTTTGGGGTTAGCGTCCTTGCGGGTGAGCGCGGAGATTGGAGCAGTCCGGGAAGAGAAGTGCGGTATGAAGAGGCGGTAATAATTGGCGAAGCCCAGGAACCGCTGAATGGCCTTCAATCCCTCCGGTCGGGGCCATTTCTCGATGGCAGATAGTTTCTCCGGATCCATTTGTAGACCTGTCTGAGAAATGATGTAGCCCAAAAACGGAAGCGAAGTCTGCTCAAAGAGGCACTTCTCATATTTAGCGAAGAGGTGATTCTGCCTGAGCCTGAGCAGAACCTGACGAACGTCCCTCCGGTGAGACTGGAGATCCGGAGAGAAAACCAAGATGTCGTCCAGGTACACCATTACGCAGGAGTAGAGAAGGTCCCGGAAGATGTCATTGACCAACTCTTGAAAGACTGCCGGAGCGTTACAGAGACCAAAGGGCATCACCAAATACTCGTAGTGGCCGTCCCGGGTGTTGAATGCCGTCTTCCATTCATCTCCCCGACGGATACGGACTAGGTTATATGCCCCACGAAGATCCAGTTTGGTGAAGATTCTAGCCCCCCTCAGACGATCAAATAATTCTGGAATGAGCGGAAGGGGGTACTTATTCTTCACCGTGATCAGGTTAAGACCTCTGTAGTCTATACAGGGACGGAGAGAGCCGTCTTTCTTTTTTACGAAGAAAAAGCCTGCTCCCACTGGGAGGTAGATTTCCGGATGAATCCCTTGGCCAAATTCTCCTCGATATATTCGGACATCGACCTGGTCTCAGCAGCAGACAATGGGTAAATGCGCCCACGAGGAGGCGTAGTACCGGGTAGCAGGTCGATAGGGCAATCATAAGGTCTGTGAGGGGGTAATGTCTCTGCCTCCTTTTTATTAAAGACATCAGCGAATGACCAATATGGAATCGGGAGCCCCGGTAGATTAGTTGGTGTAGGAGAAGGACGGACGGGATGAACAGGAACCAAACACGTTTTATGACAGTCTTGTCCCCAGCGATGGATCTCTCCAGTCTGCCAGTCGAGCACGGGTGCATGCTTTTGGAGCCAAGGTAGACCTAATAAGAAAGCGTGAGAGAGTTCAGGCAGAACATGAAAAGGGATGCTCTCAGAATGCAGCATACCCACCTGCAGAGTTATGGATTCGGTGATAAGTTGGATGGGACGTGGTAAGAGACCCCCATCCACAGCAGCGACAGATACTGGTACAACCAGAGGTTTGGTAGGAATGCGTATTTTTCTACCAGAGCCTGTGAAACAAGATTCCCGGCTGCTCCAGAGTCAAGTTGGGCTAGTTCGAAATAACGGTTCTCCCCGAGGAGAATTGAGACTGACAGCAGCAGAGATGGAGAGGATTTATCTTTGTCTAGGTCGACCTCTCTGAGCGAACCTAGACACAGGCGTTTCCCGACCTCTCCGGGCAGGTACGGATCCGGTGCTCCTTACTGCCACAGTAGAAACAACTCCCCTCGGCACGGCGTAAGTCTTGACGGGTTTTGACCATCTTGGTCTGGTCGACCTGCATGGGCTCAGGAGAGTGTAATTGGGGAGAAACGGAGGGAGTGACGGGTTTCTGAAACGTAGGAGCTAGACGTGGAAACCTCCTCTCACGGGTGACCTCTTTGGCCCGCTCCTGGAACCGTAGGTCAATCCGGGTGGCAAGAGTTATTAGGTCATCGAGAGTGGTAGGAATGTCCCGACCGGCGAGTTCATCTTTAATACGACCGGACAGACCCTCCCAGAAAACAGATACCAGAGCGTCGTTATCCCAGGCCAGCTCCGAGGCAAGGGTATGGAACTGTATGGCATATTGGCCCACGGTGAGACCTCCCTGACGGAGGCGTAGCAGAGATGATGCGGATGAGGTCTTCCGTCCGGGTTCATCGAAGACCTTCCGGAAAGCCGCGAGAAAGGCAGACAAGTCGGACACCAGGGGATCTCCTCTCTCCCAAAGAGGATTTAGCCAGGCCAGGGCCTCCCCGGTGAGATGGGACATGATGAAGGCAATTTTGGCCCGGTCGGAGTTAAACTGGTGGGACAGGAGTTCAAAGTGCAGGGTGCACTGATTAATGAAGCCCCGAGCCTGAGCGGGGTCGCCTCCGAAGCGAGGAGGTGCAGAAAGCCGGGGTCCGGGACAGGAAACCACGGAATGGGTGAAGAGCGGAGCTGCCGGATTGCGGGTCATGACACCAGCGGTGGTTGCTGGTGTAGCGGCCAGAGTGTCCAGGCGAGAATTGACATTCCGCAGGTGACCCAGGATGGACTCCTGTTGGGACCTCTCACGGGACAGTTCATGACACAAGTCCGAGAGCGAGGGAGCTTGGGTGCCACCGGGTTCCATGGCCCGAGCAAACTGTAACGGGTCCGGGGGGCGGAACCTCTGAGCTACTATACAAGGGGGCGGTCCTTGTAAGGGAGCGGGTGGCGACCAGGGTAGACAGGCTGGCAGTCACAGCAGGTAACCGGGGCAGTCTCTGGATGGACGGGCAGGAGGTCACGGCAAGTGACCGGGGCAGTCTCTGGATGAACGGGCAGGAGGTCACGGCAAGTGACCGGGGCAGTCTCTGGATGAACGGGCAGATACGACCTGTGATGGCTGAGCCTCCCGGTAGGCTAGCAGGCAGATAGCAGATGAGCGCTCCCAGGTGAGCGGGCGAGAGTCTCTGGAATAGCAGGTGGTCACCGAACGTGACGGCAGAGCCTCCAGGTAGGCTAGCAGGCAGGCAACAGATGAGCGCTCCCAGGTGAGCGGGCGAGAGTCTCTGGAATAGCAGGTGGTCACCGAACGTGACGGCAGAGCCTCCAGGTAGGCTAGCAGGCAGGCAACAGATGAGCGCTCCCAGGTGAGCGGGCAGGCTGGTCCATAGACAGACTGGCAGGTGATGGTGGACAGACTGTCGGACGGTGGAGCCTCCAGGTAGGCTAGCGGGCTGGTAACAGGTGAGCGCTCCCAGGTGAGCGGGCAGGAATCTGGCAGGTAACAGGCAACGGAACCTGAGGGCTGAAGCAGAGTAGTGAACAGTGCAACAACATTGCTCGGGCACCTCCATTTTGGAGGAGGTGCTTTATATATGGTGAAGTCCTCCGGCCATTGGCCGGGGACTACTTAGGAGGACGCGCGCGGCCCCTATAAGAGGAAGGGAGCGCGCGCGCCCTAAGCACAGTGGCCGGAAAGGAGCGCATGCCACCAGCAGAGCGGGAGGAGGAAGACGGACCCGGAGCAGAGGGGTGAGGGGAACAGCGTCCCTGCCTAGCAGAGGGCAGGGACGCCGACGCTACAGGAAGATAGATAAAGCTACTGTATTTTTCTGTCTATAAGATGCACCAAATCAGAAGACACACAAAGATTTTAGAGGAGAAAAATAGAAAAACACTGTTATGGGTGGTGGGATCTGTTGCTGACATCGTTATAGGGGTAATGTCCCCCAATTCTGTACTTACATCTCCCATCCTGTTATATATATGTCCCCATCCAGGTATGTATGGCCCCCATCCATGCATGCATGGCCCTCCTTCCTGGCATACATGGCCTCCCTTCCTGGTATACATGTCACCCCATCTTGGTATACATGGTGCCCCTTGGTAAACATGGCCCCCATTCCCATCCTGGTATGCATGACCCCCATTCTGGTATACATGGCCTCCATCCCCATCCTGGTACATGGCCCCATCATGCTGCACACATTAAAAAATAAACGATTCTGCTCACCTTCCCTCTGCTCCCTCGCAGCGTGGCATCCTGTTCTGATCCCAGCAGCTGATTTCGGCTTGTAAGCAGTGCATGATGCCTCTGCCATACACCCCCATACGCCAAGGTCAGCTGCTGGAGTATTCACTGCTCCCCACGCCAGGGACTATAGAAGTGGAGAGCAGTGAATATTCGTTTTCTTTAATTGCGGGCACATGTGTCTGCTGCTGCCGCCGGCTCGGCGATTACGTGTGCCTCCTATTAAAGAGAATAAATATTCACTGATCCCCACTTCCATAGTCCCACCCACCTGTCGGCGCAAACTTCGGTGCATAGAGATGGACATGGGGAGCAGTGAATATTCATTCTCTTTAACATAAACATTCTCTTTAATATTCATTTCTCTTTAACACATGATCGCCAAGCAACTGCAGGGGGCTGCAGCTTACACGTGTGCCCACTATTAAAGAGAATGAATATTCACTGTGCCACACGCCCATAGTCCCTTCTACCTCTCAGCGGCAGCTCCAGTACATAGAGGTTGGAGGGACTATGTCGTGGGGAGAAGTGAATATTCATTTTCTTTAACAGTGGGCACACGTGTTAGCTGCAGCAGCCGTCTCCTGTGACCTGCTCCTCCGCCACTGCCGCTCCCCCCCACATCCACAGCCAGACAATATATACTATGTATAAGGTACATCCGGACTATAAGATGCACACTTCCACTTTCCTCTAAAATTATAGTCCAAAAAATATGGTAAATGCAGAGCAATCCTGGATGAAAACCTGTTAGAGGCTGCAAAAGACATGAGACTGAAGCATAGGTTGACCTTCCACCAGAACACCAACCCTAAATCTACTTACAATGGATGGTTTGGAGAAAAGCATATTCATGTGTTTCACTGTCGCCCTGATCCACTCCCGCCTGGACTACTGTAATGCTCTATTAATTGGCCTCCTCCTCACTCAACTTTCCCCTCCAGTCCATCCTTAATGCAGCAGCCAGGGTCATCTATCTGGCTAATCATTACTCTGATGCGTCCGCTTTTCGACAGTCATTGCACTGACTGCCCATTCATTATAGGATCCAATTCAAACTGCTTGTTCTCACCCATAAAGCTCTCCACAGTGTGGCACCCCCTACATCTCCTCCTTCATCTCTGTTTACTGGCCTACCCGCTTGTTACGCTCTGCAAACGACTTTTGGCTAACCTCTGCACTAATCCGTACCTCCCACCCCCGGCTCCAAGATTTCTCCCACTCTGCGCCAATCCTCTGGAATGCTCTACCCCAAGAAATTAGGACTATCCACAACGTGCACAGTTTTAGGCGCTCCCTCAAAACACATCTGTTCAGTGCAGCCTATCGTGTTCTCTAATCAAAGTCATTTTATGTGTAAGTGTGTGTGTGTAGCCCATTCACTGTCTGAGAATAACCCTCCATCAAACTCCACCGCACCAGACAGCACTACAAATACTGGCTAGAGGCCAGCGAATGCTGCCATTATCTATCCCCCACTCCCTCAAGATGGCTGGACCATCATTGTAAATACGCACCTGTACTTTGTGTCTCCCCCCACCTTATTGTAATTATTGTATTAATTATTGTATTATTGTTACTTATGACTGTTGTGTATGAACTGTTAAACTATAACGCGCTGCGGAATATGTTGGCGCTATATAAATAAAGATTATTATTTATTATTATTATGTGTTTGAATGGCTCAAAGTCCAGACCTAAATCAAATTAAGAATCTGTGGCAAAACTTAAAAATTACTGTTTACAGACGCTCTACATCTAATCTCATTGACCTACAGTCATGGCCAAAAGTTTTGAGAATGACACAAATATTAATTTTTACAAAGTCTACTGCTTCACTTATTCTAATGGCAATTTGCATATACTCCAGAATGTTATAAAGAGTGATCAGCTTAACAGCAATTACTTGCAAAGTCAATATTTGGCTAGAAAATGAACTTCATCCCCCAAAACACATTTCAACATCATTGCAGCCCTGCCTTAAAAGGACCAGCTAACCTCTTTTCAGTGATTGCTCCATTAACACAGGTGTGGGTGTTGATGAGGACATGGCTGGAGATCAATCTGTCATGATTAAGTAAGAATGACACCACTGGACACTTTAAAAGGAGGCTGGTGCTTGGCATCATTGTTTCTCTTCTGTTAACCATGGTTATCTCTAAAGAAACACGTGCAGTCATCATTGCAATACACAAAAATGGCCTAACAGGGAAGAGTATCACAGCTAGAAAGATTGCACCTCAGTCAACAATCTATCGCATCATCAAGAACTTCAAGGAGAGAGGTTCCATTGTTGCCAAAAAGGCTTCAGGGCGACCAAGAAAGACCAGCAAGTGCCAGGACCGTCTCTTAAAAGTGTTTCAGCTGCGGGATCGGGCTACCAGCAGTGCAGAGCTTGCTCAGGAATGGCAGCAGACAGGTGTGAGTGCATCTGCACGCACTGTGAGGCGGAGACTCTTGGAGCAAGGCCTGGTCTCAAGGAGGGCAGCAAAGAAGCCACTTCTCTCCAGAAAAAACATCATGGACAGACTGATATTCTGCAAAAGGTACAGGCAGTGGACTGCTGAGGACTGGGGTAAAGTTATTTTCTCTGATGAATCCCCTTTTCGATTGTTTGGGACATCAGGAAAACGCCTCATTCGGAGAAGACAAGGTGAGCGCTACCACCAGTCTTGTCTCATGCCAACTGTTAAGCATCCTGAAACCATTCATGTGTGGGGTTGCTTCTCAGCCAAGGGAATCGGCTCTCTCACAGTCTTGCCTAAAAACACAGCCATGAATAAAGAATGGTACCAGAATGTCCTCCAAGAGCAACTTCTCCCAACCCTCCAAGAGCAGTTTGGCGATCAACAATGCCTTTTCCAGCATGATGGAGCACCTTGCCATAAAGCAAAGGTGATAACTAAATGGCTCAGGGAACAAAACATAGAGATTTTGGGTCCATGGCCTGGAAACTCCCCAGATCTTAATCCCATTGAGAACTTGTGGTCAATCATCAAGAGACGGGTGGACAAACAAAAACCTAAAAATTCTGACAAAATGAAAGCATTAATTGTGCAAGAATGGACTGCTGTCAGTCAGGATTTGGTCCAGAAGTTGATTGAGAGCATGCCAGGGAGAATTGCAGAGGTCCTGAAGAAGAAGGGTCAACACTGCAAATATTGACTTGCTGCATTAACTCATTCTAACTGTCAATATAAGCTTTTGTTACTCATATGTTTTCAATTATTATATTTCTGTCTGTGATAAAAACATCTGTCAAACACACATAAAAACCAGAGGGCAGCAGATCATGTGAAAATATAATATTTGTGTCATTCTCAAAACTTTTGGCCATGACTGTAGAGCTAGTTTCCAAAGAACAATGGGGAAAAATTTCAGCTTCTAGATGTCCAAAGCTGGTAGAGCGAAATACCCCAATGAGACTTGCAGCGAAAAGTGGTCTTATAGAGTATTGACTCAGGAGCTGAATATGCACGTCAAAATTTTCAGATTTATATTTTTAAAATATTTAGAAATCCATGTATCACTTCCTTTACACTTCCCAAATACTTGCTACTTTAAGTTGTTATAGCACATAAAATCCCAATAAAATACATTTAAGTTTGTGGATGTAACGTGAAAAAGTGGAAAAACTCATGAGGTATGAATACTTTTTCAAGATACTATATGTTTATATAAAGATATTTTGCTTTGTTTCCACATTTCAAATTTATTATTCATTCTTGGTATCTTGTACATTATGTTATACATTATTTATAGATGATACTATTCGCAAGACTCTGCTTGTAAACTAACTCCATAATGCTACAGATTATCTATGATTTTCAATTAGTTATTTTTGTTGACAGTCTGTTCATTAAATTTGCCAGCATATCTTCTGTATGTCGGAAAATACAATGCATGCCTTTATTTTCTGTACATTGTAAGCTGTCTAGCCCTGATTGATTCTTTTCACACTGGAAACAATGTAATATTCAAAGTGTCTGCTTTTGCTGACTGGGAATTTACAGATCTATTTGGAAGATGACACAACTACACTTGTGACATTAATCCCATGTATACATAATATCAGCACTCGATAATTGCCAAGGTGACATAAGGTTAGTGCATGTGAAGTAAGGTTGTCATAAACTAAGAAAATTGGATTAAGATAATATTAGAAAAAAGATGTACCTTTGTATTGATTACTATGTATGATGAATTTGTTGTTTTAAACATGAAGGAAGCTGAGATTAAGGCCCCGTTCACAGATTGCGGTTTTAGATGCGTTTCCGCTGCGTTTTTAACGCTGCGGAAACGCATCCAACCCGCAGCACAGTGCACAGCCAATGAATCCCTATGGGAACCGCAGGTCTGCTGTGCACATGCTGCGGAAAAAAAACGTGCGGTTTAGCCGCGTTTTATTTTCCGCAGCATGTCAATTCTTTGTGCGGAACTGCAGCGGTTCGGCGCCCATTGACTTGCATTGAGTCGGGCACTTCCGCAGCAAGTTTTTTTTAACCCTTTATTAATATAAGATTAATAATGGATAGGCGTCTTATTGACGCCTCTCTATTAATAACCGGGCTTAATATCACCTTACAATAGCAAGGTGATATTAACCCCTTATTACCCCATATCCCACCGCTACAGGGGAGTGGGAAGAGAGGGGCTAAGTGCCGGAATTGGCGCATCGTACAGATGCGCCAACTCTGGGGCGGCTGGGTGCTGTTATTTTTAGCCAGGGGGGGCGCCAATATCCATGGCCCCTTCCTAGGCTATGAATATCAGCCCGCAGCTGTCTGCCTAGCCTGTCTGGCTATAAATTATAGGGGGACCCCACGTCATTTTTTTTGGGGGGTCCCCCTATTTTAATAGCCAGTGAAGGCTAGCCGCGGGCTGATATTCATAGCCTGGGAAGATCCATGGGTATTAACCCCTTCCCAGGCTAGAAATATTGGCCCCGGCTGTCTGCTTTCCCCTCTGGCGCAGAAAATTGCGCGGGAGCCCACACCATTTTTTTTCCTATATTTTTTTTTTTATTAACTATTGCGTTATTTTGTGTATGTGTACGCGTGTGTGTCTTTAACTATTTATGTACCTATTTTATTACTATCTATCTATCTATCTATCTATCTATCTATCTATCTAATCTATCTACTGGTATCTATTATCTATCTATGGCCGGCGACACACTTGCGAGTGTGATGCGAGTAAGTCGCACGACTTTCTCGCATCAACACCCGGCACGGCCGCCCGCTCTCGGACCCGAATGTGCGGCTGCTAGTGTTGAGCGATATTGCTCGATATCTAAAAATATCGTATCGAAATTGTATCGCCGATAGCACTAAATATCGTCGATATCCGATTTCGATACCGGAAGTCCCATGTAAGTCTATGGGAACAAAATATCGCAACAAAAAAAACCTTTCTTTCGTTGTAAACACAAAATATACACACATAGAATACATATATATATATATATATATATTATACATGTCATTGTGACATATATATATACATATATTTATAGTTTATACACTTCTACATAGTAAAATCGACTCTAATTCAATTGCCGGGTAAAGACGTGACATACCCCATAGAAGTCGACGGGCTCGGTGCCGAGTACCCCGAAAACCTCTGGCTCTGTGCGACTCAACTTGGGCGTCACGAACAGGATTCTGTAGCTCGCTATAAGCGAGTCCTGTGTGCCTGAATTGCACTGGTTTTGTGCTTGAGAATTGCTAAAATCATCAGAGAATGTATTTGCCATTTTTCCGCCATATCTGCGTCACGACGAGGCACTGGTGAAGAAGAAGGGCGTGCTCTTCGTGGGTGTCACTCACTCAGTGGCGTGAAAACGATGGCCGCCCACTGTAAATGGTACTGCAATGTAACATCGTGCCCCACAGCTCTGGAGTTCCGCCTCCTCATCCTCCTCAGTGTGCGGAAACTAACACGAAGGTCCCGCCTCACTACAAAAGAGGGGCCCTCTCCAGATGCTAATGACACATGTGACTTGGCAGAGATGGCTAATGGACACGATGAGCAGAAGTGGGAAGGGATGGAGCAGTCAGAGCTCTCCCCCCACGGAAGCGACCCGATCGCCACAGAATCACCGTTGGGCACCCGGCCTGTAAACCCTCCTACGCTGCAAGAAGCGGCGGATACCCTAAGAGGCCTGGCCCGGCACCGGGAGGAGGTTGCCAGGATGGAAGCCAGCTGGCGTGCCCTAAAAATAAACTTGGAGCGGCGCCAATCCCTCTTACCTGAAGTGTCTGTACCGGAAGGTGAGGCACCGTTCTAGTAGAGGAGTCCTTGCAATGTGATCCGGTTGACGTTGTCGCAGTGGAGGCACCCGTTCCTGCAAAAACCGCAGCACCGTCAGCAGCACCCCAGATCCCGCTGTCTGCCCCCGTCGCTGAGACAGAAGAAGCGACACCCGTCCTCATGGAGGAGGCCGCGCAGGCACCAGAGCACTACCTGCCTGTACCGGAGCCCCGACTGTCATCTGATTTAGAGCCGTCTGCTTCCTCCGCAGGGGAGCGCCGCCAGGACTGGGGGGCGACAGGAGAGCTGCCGCAAACCGGACACTGTAAGCTGCAGTGGAGTGGTGGAGACATGGAGCAGCTGGTGGAGGAGAATTTCAACCGGCGTCAGGAGGAAGAGTGGAGACGTTGGGAGCGGGAAGCAGAGCGACAAAGGGAGCAGCGAGAAACCCTAAAACTTCGCCAACGTCACCTGGAGAAGGACCGGGCAGATAAGGACCGGATGAGAAAGGATAAAGGAACCCTGAGTGAGCCGCGGCGTAAGGGTGCAGTACGGAGCTTTAAATTGAAAGGTGGTTGGGGCTTCATCAAGGAGCCTGGACTTTATTTAGAAGTCTTTGTGACCCGGCGGGACGTGGAGGCTCACCTCCCAGAAGGACACCCGGGGAGGGACCTGTTGCCAGGAGACTTGGTGACTTACACCCGACACTGGGGTTACAATGGGTGGTACGCCCTAAATGTTACCAGGTGCGACCCCTACTCCCCAGTGTGTGAGGAACCTGTGAGACCCTCGAAGCCTTCAGCCTCCCACATCCAGGCCTCTGCAAAAGTGCCCACCCCACGCCGTAAATCTCCCCAGCCTCCCTCAGTGGTCTCCTCAGCAGCCCCAGCTATGGACATGATAAGTATAGCTGGCCCGTACCCGGCGCCTGTTAGGCCCCTGGGGTTCGTACAGTCCGTGACATAGGGCTCCAGACCGGAGAGAGATGAAAGAGGTGGCCACACAGACCCAGATAGCGGGTCACGACGTAACTGTACAGGCCACACGACGTCATCAGGTCCTGGTGGTCCTTGGTGCCTCGGATGTTTGGCAATCTCAAGAAGAGTACCAGGTGGTACCTGGAAGAGGCCAGCCAAAGAAGTCTAAATAACCCGGACAGGATCCCTGTATGTAAATAGTTAAATTGTTTATGTACCCGGACGGGTGAATGTTCCTAAAAAAGTTTTTTAATTTAATAAAAAAAAAAAAAACACAGTTTTCATTTCTTTTATTACTGTCTCATCCTGCGACGCCATCGATCTCCTGTAAATAAATGAAAAAAAAAAAAAAAAGTATACCACCTGACCGACGCAGTCCATAGTAACGAGTGTCCCACGACGATCCAGCTCTGCTACATCAGAATGACAGGCAGAGCCTGTCATCCCGGCGCAGCACAGCTGATTACCTGCTTCCCCGGCAGTGACGTCATCGGACTGACTGCTATACGGCCGGGATTACCCTGCAGTCACTGCAGTTATCACGAAAAACTGCATGTGACCGCCAGGGAGAAGATAATGGCGGCCATCAAGCAGTCCAGGACGTGACCGCCGGAGATCTTCTGCCAGGTAAGTGCCGCTGACTCCTGACAGACCCGACCGACGGACACTCACAGTGACAGTGACAAATCCGATTCCGGTATTCGATAAGACGAAAATATCGAAACGAATTATCGAAAGGCCGATAGAGCTAATATCGGCCGATAGCCGATATTTGCATTATCGTATCGCTCAACACTAGCGGCTGCATAGAAATACATGCAGCCGCACACTCGGGTCCGAGAGCGGGCAGCCGTTCCGGGTGTTGATGCGAGAAAGTCGTGCGACTTACTCACATCACACTCGCAAGTGTGTCACCGGCCTATCTCTATCTGTGTGTGTGTAATGGAGTGTGGGTTGGACAAATGTAAAAGAGGAGGTTGGGCAAGAAATGACATCACAAATCTTTTTTTTTTTTTTTTTTGTTAAACAACATATCTTTATTTAGCTGTAAAAACCGCATACAAAACCTCATGAGAAAAACCGCGTCAAAACCGCGCCAAAAAACGCATCAAAACCGCGCCAAAACCGTGCCTGCGGTTTCTGCCAAGAGGTGCGGTTTCGGCGCGGAAAAATCCGCAGGCAAATCCGCAATGTGTGCACAGGCCCTAAAGGAATTGTCTTGAATGGAGGGATTTTTTATCTTATAGTTTGCTGCTCATTGCCTGCTCACAGTGTATCATAGGCAAGGAATGCACTTTAAAGCTCTTTGCGCTGCTCTGAAACTCCTGGTTCACTGGATCCGTCCAGCATCAGAGTCTCTGCTTTTCTCAAATGTGGCAAATGAATAGAGCGCAGAATTTGAACCAGCAGTGAGACCATGCCACTGGGCCACTGGTCCACTGGTCTGAACTGTCAGGGTATGTGCGCACATTGAGTATTTGCTTGCAGAAGTTTCTGCAAGGTTTCTACATCTCTTGACAGCAAAAGTGCTGCTGCAAAAACGTGCATTTTGCTGCATTTTTGGGTACATTTCTGCCACGGTTTTGAATGCATTTTTGCTTGCATTTTTTATACAGCAATGAAGGCTTTTTAACTAAATAATTAATTAAAAATTAATTTTAATAATTTAAAAAAAAAAGTTTTGTGATGTAATTTCTTGGTTCAACACCACCTTTTTCATTATGATGCTGTGTAGCATTAGGGTAAAGGAATTAGGGCTTGGTGTCAGCAGCTGTCATTAACACCAACCCTAGATTTGGTAATGAAAAAGTGTCAGCCAGACACCCTTATTACTAAGCCGGTAAGTAAACACAACACACACACAAACAAACACACACATTGTCACCAGCCTATGTAGGAGTGTTAACAGAATTACCTACATAGGCTGTAACCAAACAGCAACTGTTAATTAAAAAAAAAAATAAAAACAAATTGCGTGGGCTCCCGCTTAATTTTAATAACAAGCAGAGGGAAAGCCAATGGTTGAGTGCTGATGTTAATATTTCGGGAAGGAGCCAGTAGCCATAAACGTTCTCAGGCTATTAATATCAGCTCACAGCTGTTTGTTTAGCCTTTACTGGCTAGGTTACAGGGGGACCCCAGAAAATTTTTTACATAGGGTCAGCCTATAAAATCTAACCAGCAAAGGCTAGGCAGACAGCTGCGGGCTGATAGCCTAGGAAGAGGCCATGGATATTGGTCCCCTACCAGACTAAAAACATCAGCTCTCAGCCGCCCCAGAAAAAGCCCATCTATAAGATGCGACAAATCTGGTGCTTAGTCTCGCTCTTCCCA
Organism: Oophaga sylvatica; assembly: GCA_033576555.1. Taxonomy (NCBI): domain Eukaryota; kingdom Metazoa; phylum Chordata; class Amphibia; order Anura; family Dendrobatidae; genus Oophaga; species Oophaga sylvatica. The sequence goes on from JARQOD010000004.1 coordinate 398,481,525, forward strand.
CTAACCCTGTAGTGGTGGCAAGTGGGGTAATGGTTGGGGGAGTTAATTTGTATTGTCAGGTGACATCAAGCCCACAGGTTAGTAATTGAGAGGCACCTATAAGATGCCCCCATTACTAACCCCATAGTTGGATTGTAAATAAAAAACACACACCCAGAATAATGTCCCTTATTTTAAATAATGGCACTGATTCCTTTATTGAATCTAAATTAAACCATACTTGCCGAACACCTAATGCACTGAAGCCAATGTCTCCTGTAACAAAAATAAAATAATAAACAACAATATTCCTCACCTGTGACTGCTCTCAAAGACAATCGGCGATACACTGACAGGAGTTAATCGCTCCCGGAATGTACCACTGAGCTGCAGTGAGAGAGGTCACGGGAGTTCATCAGCTGATCAGCTCTGGTAAACTCCCTTACGGCTCCACCGCTGCATGGGAAACACCATAGGAAGCTGGTAAAAACGCAAGCAAAAACTCAGCAAATCCGCAAACATTTGTATACCTGCGTTTTTGCTGTGGATTTGACTCAATTGAAGTCAATGGGTGAAAAACACTAAAAAATCCGCACAAAGAATTGACATGCTGCAGAAAAAAAACACACTGCAAATACTCAAGGAAAATTACTGATCATGTGCACAACACTTCAGGATTCTCATTGAATTAGCTGTCATAAGTAGTCCATAGCGTTTTTGGCCCATTTTTACCCGTGGAAAAAGAGCAGTGAAGACCAAAAATGCACCATGTGCACATAGCCTTAATCCTTAGGAGCACACCACCACGCTTAGCACAAACCCGGGAGGCAGAGGAGCAGTGGGCTACCAAGGACAGAAGATGAGAAACCCCTTAATGATAATCACCAGTGCTTTTAATGGCAGTTATTAAGGCGTATTAATCCTCAATTGCAAAATCTAGAATCTAGATGGTTTGAAGTGGAGATGGCTCCCTCTTTAATCCTATCGGTCAAACTGAGATCGCAGGTGCCAGTAGTTCTTATCACAACCTAAGGTCATATAATGACCTCAGGGTGTGTGGTGACTTTAGTTTTTTCATGAAAAAAAAACATTTTTGTGTAAAAGTAGGAAAAAAAATATAAATCTGGTATTGCTGTAATTGTACTTAGAAGAATTGGGGGATTTCCTACTGAACAGAAGCCACTATTTGCCGACCGGACATTACCTCACGAAAAGGGTACTGTCTTCCAGGTGCCCAAATCAAAGATGCGTCTTATAGGGTATGCAGAGACTTTGAAGACCTAGGTCAGAGCGCATGTTGTCTTCTCATCCATCCTCCCAGTGGATGGACATGGATCAAGGAGATTAACTGTATGTGCACACGTTGCGGATTCTGTTGCAGTTCTGCAGCAGATTTTGCCTTGCAGATCTGCAGCAGAACTGCAAGCGATGTACAGTGCCATTCTAGTCAATGGAAATCAAAAAATGCAGTGCACATGCTGCAGATTTTTCTGCGCAGATTTGGTGCGGATTTAAAACTGCAGCATGTCACTTCTTTTGTGCAGAACTGCAGCGGTTTTACACCTGCTCCATTATAGGAATCTGCAGGTCTCAAAAGGCAGGGGAAATCTGCACAAAAACTGCAGTAAATCTGCAGATAAAAAGGACAAAAAAAGGATAAAAACTGCGCAGATTTTGACCTGCAGTTTCTGCCAAGAGATGCAGATTCTGTGCAGAAAATTCTGCAGACCAATCTACAACGTGTGCACATAGCCTAAACAGGATTCTAAGGCTATGGTTCCACGGTCCGGAACCACAGCGCATTTGGCGGAGCGGAAATTCCGCTCCGTCTAAGCCCCGCCCCCTTTATGACGCGCGATCTTTCCGGAGGTGTTCAGGACACCTCCGGAACACCTCCGGAAAGAGCGCAGGGCTACATAGCCCTGTGTTAATTCTGTTGCGGCGACGCACCGTCGCCGCAATACGCGAGGACATGCTGCGGTCTGAAAAGACGCGCCGCATGTCCGTTTACGCAGGTCTGCCACCTGCGTATTGTTACGCATAGTGGAGACGGGATTTCTTGAAATCCCCTCCACTATGCTGTAACATCTGGACGCTGCGTGTTTGGCGCTGCGCCAGCGCACAGCGCCAATCACGCAGCGTTTCCTGACCGTGGAAACTCACCCTAAAGGAGAACAACTGACTATGTTGATGGTGTTATGAGCAACATTTTGGGTTTCTTGACCATGGAGTGAATTACCTGTATGATGGACTCCTTGCTAGAGATGGGTTGCATCTTACTAAAACAGGAAAACACATATTTTATAGACCCTTGCTACACTCATCACGAGAGCCTTAAACTAGAGCAATATGGCATGGTAAATATACGGCCAGAAAAAATATGCAGCTAATGAGTTATTTTGAGAACCCTGTTAGAAGTGGAAACAAAAAGAACAAAAACAAAAAATTCTGAATAAAAATAGAGGAGCAAGAGAAACCAACTACAAACTAAAATGTGTCTATACAAATGCACAGAACATGGGAAACAAACAAGGGGAATTGGAGCTGCTAACACAGGAAGAGAGATATGATATCATAGGCATCACTGAAACTTGGTGGGATGATACACATGATTGGAATACAAACCTGGAAGGCTTTAACTTATTTATTAGAAGCAAGATTAACTAGAGGGGAGAAGGTGTTGCCTTGTTTTGATAGGAAAATGTTGTGAATGGGCTTGAAATGAGTTCTGAGCAGAGGCTCCCTCTGGTGGTTACAAGCGGTACTGGACTGTCCAGTGAAGATTGTGAGGATTGGGAATCAGGTGTTACTGACTGGTCTTATATAAGGGAGTCGCCTTCCCATCAGGGTTGCCGGTGATCAATTGTTCTGGTCTCAATCCTTGATTCCAGTTTCCTTTGTAGCCTGCTGTGTCGTGTCTGCATCTCCTGCTAACAGATAAGACATTTTCTTCTTTTTGTTTTTGTGCTTGATTTTTGCATTTTGTCCTGCACTCCTCAGCTACCGAAACATAACAGTATCACCGGCCCAAAGATTGAAAATTGTATGGTACTCACAGAAGGGAAAAATATTGTGAAAGAAAAAAGGTTGTCAGAGTTGTCAGAGATATTTTTCTGTTTGTTGCATTTTTTTTTTCCCTCTGTATCTCTGGGTGCTGGGGAGGATTTTTTCTCTCAATGGACTTTGCACAGTTGTCTGGCCGTGTGGATCAGCTTGCCACTGAGGTTCGGAGTATTGCTACCTATCTTGCTAGGTTGCCTGTTGTGGAACCTAGGATTCCCATGCCAGATTTGTTTTTAGGGGATCGAGCTAAGTTTCTGAAGTTCAAAAATAACTGTAAATTGTTTTTTGCCTTAAAATCTAAGTCCTCAGGGAACGCAGCGCAGCAGGTTCAAATTGTCATCTCTCTCCTGCGCGGCGATCCTCAGGATTGGGCTTTTTCCCTGACACCTGGGGATCCTGTTTTGAGTGATGTTGATGCATTTTTTCAGGCTTTGGGGTTATTGTACGATGAGCCTAATGTCACTGATCAAGCTGAAAAAGCCTTGTTGTCATTAAATCAGGGGCTTGATGACGCTGAGTTATACTGTCAGAGATTCCGTAGGTGGGCAGTCTGACCAAATGGAATGACAACGCTTTGGCAGCCCTTTTTCGGAAGGGTCTGTCAGATAATGTAAAGGATGTTATGGTGGGATTCCCTGTCCCCTCTGGTCTCAATGATTCTATGTCATTAGCGATTCAAATTGACAGACGTTTGCGTGAGCGGAGAAGTATGCGTGGAATAGTGTTGCCTTGTGAACCTGCTTCTGAATCCATGCAGTGTGATAGAGTGGTTTCTGGGGCACAGCGTCATGAGTTTCGAAAGCGCAATGGGTTATGTTTCTACTGTGGTGATGCATCTCATGCTATTTCAGTCTGCCCTAAGCGGGGAAGACGTTTTGCTCGCTCAGTTGTCTTGGGTAGTGTTCAGACTAAGTTTTTATTAACTGTTACCCTGATATGCTCTCTGTCCTCATTTTCTGCTCAGGCTTTCGTTGATTCGGGAGCAGCTATTAACCTGATGGATTTTGATTTTGCTAAACGTTGTGGGTTTCCCTTGGTACCCCTACAGAAGTCTATTCCCTACTGGGGATCGATTCTACCCCTTTGGCTGAGAATAAACCTCAGTTCTCTACTCAGGTGATAATGAGGGTTGAACCTGATCATCAGGAGAGCTGCAAATTTTTGGTTCTGTATAATCTGCATGACATTATCGTACTGGGTTTCCCTTGGTTACAGTCTCATAATCCTGTTTTGGATTGGAAATCTGTGTCTGTAACCAGTTGGGGCTGCCAATGTGTTAATACCAACACTCCTGTTTTTTCTGCCTCCCCCAGGCTCAGGATGTTCCTGACTTTTTGATTGATTTTTCTGATGTATTTAGCGAAAGTAAATCTGCATCCTTGCCTCCCCATAGGAGCTATGACTGCGCTATTGAATTAGTGCCTGGTAGTAAATTCCCTAAAGGTCGCCTTTTTAACTTGTCTGTACCTGAACATGAAGCTATGCGGTCTTTTATCAAGGAGTCATTGGAGAAGGGTCATATCAGACCATCCTCTTCACCCTTAGGTGCCGGTTTTTTCTTTGTGGCCAAAAAGGATGGTTCATTAAGGCCGTGTATTGATTATCGTCTTTTGAACAATATTACTGTGAAATATCAATATCCGTTACCCTTGATTTCTGACCTGTTTTCCAGGGTGAAAAACGCTACTTGGTTTACCAAGCTTGACCTCAGGGGGGCATATAACCTTATTCGCATTAAGCACGGGGATGAATGGAAGACGGCATTTAATACCCCGGAGGGGCATTTTGAGTACCTTGTGATGCCCTTTGGGCTCACTAATGCTCCTTCTGTCTTCCAGTCCTTCATGAATGACATTTTCAGGGATTTTGTGGATAAATTTCTGATTGTTTATTTGGATGATATCTTGATTTTTTCCAATGACTGGGACTCTCATGTGAAACATGTTCGAACTGTATTCCAGATTTTGAGAGAGAATGCTCTGTATGTGAAGGGATCAAAGTGTCTTTTTGGCGTACAGAGGATCTCATTTCTGGGATTCATTTTGTCCCCATCTGTTATTGAAATGGACCCGGTCAAGGTTCAGGCCATCTGTGATTGGGTCCAGCCTACTTCATTGAAGGCTCTTCAAAGATTTTTGGGTTTTGCCAATTTTTATCGTAAATTTATTGGTAATTTCTCGGTTATTGTTAAACCATTAACTGATTTGACCAAAAAGGGTTCTGATGTGGTGAATTGGCCTCCTGAGGCAGTCTCTGCATTTCAGAAACTTAAGCAGAGATTCACTTCTGCTCCTGTTCTACGGCAGCCTGATGTTTCTCTTCCATTTCAGGTGGAGGTTGATGCCTCTGAAATTGGGGCAGGTGCCGTTTTGTCCCAAAGAGATCCAGCGACCTCTAAAAGTAACCCTTGTGCCTTTTTCTCTCGAAAATTTTCTCCTACTGAACGTAATTATGACGTGGGTAATCGGGAGTTATTGGCCATGAAGTGGGCTTTTGAAGAGTGGAGACATTGGCTGGAGGGAGCCAAACATCAGGTGGTGGTCCTTACGGACCATTAGAATCTGGTTTATCTGGAATCTGCCAAGCGACTTAATCCTAGACAGGCCAGGTGGGCCTTGTTTTTCACACGTTTTAATTTTGTGGTTTCCTTTCTTCCTGGCACTAAGAATGTTAAGGCGGATGCCCTCTCGAGGAGTTTCCTTGCGGACTCTCCTGAGTTATCTGATCCTTCTGTTATTTTGAAAGAAGGTGTAGTTCTTTCCGCCATCTCGCCCAATTTGAGACTGGCTCTGGAGGGGTGTCAGGAGGATAAGCCCGAGCGCTGCCCTGTTGGGAACTTGTTTGTCCCGGACCAGTGGAAAAGAGTGTGATGTCTGAGATTCATTGTTCCGCGTTGGCCGGTCATCCCGGAATTTTTGGTACCAGAGACTTGGTTAGTCGGTCCTTTTGGTGGCACACCTTGTCTCGTGATGTCAGGGAATTTGTGCAGTCCTGCGGGACTTGCTCTCGCTCCAAGCCTTGCTCTCGCTCTAGTGGTTTGTTGATGCCATTGCCTGTGCCCAAGAGACCATGGACCCATATCTCTATGGATTTCATTTCCGACCTCCCTGTTTCTCAGAGAATGACCGTCATCTGGGTGATTTGTGATAGGTTTTCCAAGATGATACATCTTGTGCCATTACCTAAGTTGCCTTCCTCCTCTGAATTGGTGCCTTTGTTCCTTCAGCACGTGGTTCGTTTACACGGCATTCCTGAGAACATTGTGTCTGACAGAGGAGTCCAGTTTGTTTCCAGATTTTGGAGGACCTTTTGTTCTAAACTTGGTGTTCAATTGTCTTTCTCCTCGGCGTTTCATCCTCAGACCAATGGTCAAACTGAGAGAACAAACCAGACATTGGAGACTTATCTAAGATGCTTTGTGTCTGCTGATCAGGATGACTGGGTCTCTTTTTTGCCTTTGGCTGAGTTTGCTCTTAATAATAGGGCTAGCTCTGCCACTTTGATGTCTCCATTTTTCTGTAATTCTGGGTTTCACCCTCGATTTTCTTCAGGACAGACGGAGGCTTCTGTCTGTCCAGGTGTTGACTCTGTTGTGGAGCGTATGCAACAGATTTGGGACCAGGTATTGGAGAGGTTGTCCCTCTCTCAGGAGAGGGCCCAGCTGTTTGCTAACCAGCATAGGACTGATGGTCCTCGGTTTAAAGTGGGGGACTTGGTCTGGTTGTCCTCAAAAAATATTCCTATGAGAGTGGCATCTCCTAAATTTAAGCCTAGGTTCATTGGACCTTATAAGATCATGGAGATTCTTAATCCTGTTTCTTTTCGTTTGCTTCTTCCAGGGACATTTAAGATCCATAACGTGTTCCACAAGTCCTTGTTGAAGAGGTTTGTTGAGCCAGTGGTCCCTACTGCTGTGCCTCCTGACCCTGTTCTGGTTGAGGGCAATCTGGAGTTTGTGGTTGAGAAAATATTGAATTCTCGTTTTTCTAGACGGAAACTCCAGTATTTGGATAAGTGGAGAGGTTATGGTCAGGAAGACAATTCTTGGGTGTTTGCTTCGGACATCCATGCTAGGAGACTCATCCGTGCGTATCATAGAACTCATCCGGACCGACCTCGTTGCTCAAATGAGGGTTCGGTGACCCCTCCTCAAGGGGGGGGTACTGTTGTGAATGGGCTTGAAATGAGTTCTGAGCAGAGGCTCCCTCTGGTGGTTACAAGCGGTACTGGACTGTCCAGTGAAGATTGTGAGGATTGGGAATCAGGTGTTACTGACTGGTCTTATATAAGGGAGTCGCCTTCCCATCAGGGTTGCCGGTGATCAATTGTTCTGGTCTCAATCCTTGATTCCTGTTTCCTTTGTAGCCTGCTGTGTCGTGTCTGCATCTCCTGCTAACAGATAAGACATTTTCTTCTTTTTGTTTTTGTGCTTGATTTTTGCATTTTGTCCTGCACTCCTCAGCTACCGAAACATAACAGGAAAAGGTATATCTCCACAGAGGTCCAAGCTTCAGAGAATGGTAGCTCTGAGGAAACTGGGTAAGAATACAAGGAGAGTAGAATAGAAAGGACACTATTGTAGGTGGTTACTATAGGTCACCTGGACAGACTGAAGCTATGGAAGAACTCTTCTTACATAAAATGTCTGTGCTCTCAAAAATGGTATGGCTTAGTGATCATGGGAGATTTTAACTATCCAGATATTTGCTGGGAATCTCTCTCAGGCAAAAGTAATGGGTCCAGAATATTCTACCCTTCTCTTGAAGACAACTTTATCTTTCTAAAGGTAGAAGCGCAAGAGGATCGGCAATCTTGGACCTAATTCTAACCAACAAGGAGGAAATGGTTTGAGGAAGTAAATGTGGCTGGGAATGTAGGAGGCAGTGATCATGCTATCCTCACATTTTAGATTACAAGAGGAGGAAGACCAAAAATGACTCAGATTTTAAGGTTAGACTTCAGAAAGACAGATTTTAAGGGACTCAGAAGGAAGGTAGGAAAGGTCCAATGGCTGGATGTTCTAAAGAACAGATATATCCAAAAAGGATGGGAGATTTTTCAAAATGAAATTCTCACTGCATAATCCATAACAATACCAAAAAGAAAGAAGAATTGGAAGCATTTAAAGAGACAAGGATGGATGAATACAGAACTTAAACAGTTGTTAAAAAGGAAAAAGAAATGTATATTAAATGTTAAAAGGAAAAAAGAAATGTATATTAAATGTTAAGAGAGGGCATATCTTAAGAAGCATATCATGCTGTCTGCAGGGAATGCAGGGCAAGAGTCAGAAGAGCTAAAGCCAGTAATGAAGTGAGGCTTGCAAGTGAGACGAAAAGCAATAAAAAAGGATGTTGAGGGTATATCAACAGCAAAAGAAAATTCAAAGATGCTATAGGATTTTTACAGGATGAAAAGGGCAAAGTGTTACAAAATGATATTGAGAAGGCCGAACTTTTAAATTCCTATTTTGCCTCCGTGTTCTCTAAGAAAGCAATTGTAGCATCAATTGATCTTCATGGTGCTATTGATGGAACAAAAGAATCCACACTATCTATAAACAGAGAGATGGTGAGGGAACACTTATCTAATTTAAATTAATTTAAATCTCCTGGTCCAGATGAATTACATCCTAGGGTATTGAAAGAGTTATTAAAGGAAATTGCAGAACCACTCACCACAATATTTAAAAAATCCTGGGGAACAGGATAAGTTCCAGAAGATTGGAGAAGGGCTAATGTTGTCCCTATGGAATACATTGGGGATCCTAAAGGACAATGGGAGACGCAACCGAAACGACATCGGGTTAACCACCTCTGTAATTTCATAAGGGCCAATGAACTTAGGCCCCAGTTTCGCCGAAGGAACTTTAAGTTGAATATTCCTCATAGACAGCCAAACTTTATCCCAACCTGGAGCACAGGGCCCACAGCCCGTCTTCTGTCAGCAAAAGACTTAAACTTGCTCTGAGCCTCCTCAATATTCCTCTGGACCTCCTGCCACAACTCCCTCAACCGCTGTCCAAACGGGAGAACTCCCCGAAGTGAAGGTTGAAACTGAAAGTGAAGAAGAAAGGAGACATGCCAGTAGAGTGATTCACACTATTATTAAATGCAAATTTCACTGACGGCAAAGCATCACACCAATCATCGTCTAGCAGTAGAAAGACAGCAAGACCAAGGGTATGAAGTGTGCTTGTTTAGAAAACCTGTCCACCACCACCCTTATGCCATCGGCTATGGGAGCTCTTAACACGGGTACACACTTCACAGGCAGATACAAAATTCCTCACATCTGAAGTGAGCTAGGCCCACCAAAAAACCCTCACAATGGCCCCACGAGTATCTCAAATCCCCAGATGTCCATTCAGAGCAGAATCCTGGAACTCCCGGAGCACCCTGAGACGAAACTGAATCGGAACATACAGTTTATCCGTCGGTTTGGACAGAGGAGCCTGTGACTGAGCTTCCTGAATCTCCCATTCCAACCCTGACAAAACATCAGCCACCTCCACCCCAGATTGAAAAATGGAGGATGGAGATTCGGGAGAAGACACTGGATCCAGACTTCCAAAACCAAAGAGAGGCAACTAAATTAACCCTGACCTGACCAGGACGGAAATGAAAAGAACCCGTCCTGAGTCATGACAGTTCCTTTGAGGGGGAATTTAAACAGAAACCACAATGTTAGTGCTGAGTATAGATCAGAGGATAAATGTAATCCTAGCTTTATACTGAAAGCGATAAAAAAACAAGTTCCCACCTCAGGTCCATCATCTGTCAATAAAAATAACAATTGGTTTCTATGTTACTGTCAGGACAAATGCTATAGAAAAGTAACATATTTCTTGCTTGCCCCTTACAACCATGGGTGTACCCAGGATCAAAACTAGGGGGGCAAGCCATAGTCGCTCAGGTTGTAAAATTTTAGAACAAAAAAGGTGAATGAAACGAAACGAAAATGAACAAATGACCACCATACACAACACAATCCCCTATACCAAGACCAATAATACCACATAAAAGGAGAAATACCACCATGATTAATTCTATTATGTAAACAATTCATTGATTTTAAACTTACCTTTGCAGTGTTTTCTTCTGTTCAGCAGGGGGGCTTCAAGCTCATGCATGCTTATCACACACTGACACTGAGCCATTCACACTGCCTTTTCCAGACACAGCAATTGGATTGATCTTTAGGGAAAAAAAATGCAGAATATTAGACAGATAGATAGAAATCCAGAGAAACTGGAGGCAGAGCACCGTTTGTAGTGAAAAAAAAAGCTATTTAATAAGGCCAAAAGGCGACATTTCGGTCGAAACAACAGGAACCTTTCTCAATCCTACACTACAAACGGTGTGCTGCCTCCAGTTTCTCTGGATTTCTATAATCGAGGTTTGGTATTTGCCTCGGGGGCTCTGCACCCAGACTCTTTCTTTGTGCTGCTCTAATTTTTTTCTTTTTAGATAGATAGATTTTAGTATGGAATGCAAGCAGATTCCACCCTGAAATATGCCCATCATTGTCCCTTCTTGTAGTAATATGCCCCATCATTGTCCCCTTCTTTTAATAATGTGCCCCATCATGGTCTACTTCTTGTAGTAATGTCCCACAATGATCCCCTCCATGTAGAAATGTGTCCCATCATTGCCTTCTCCATCACTCCCATCACACACACACTTCTCCATTACTCCCATCACACACACACACACACACACACACACACACACACACACACACACACACAAAATTCTCCATTACTCCTATTGTACACACACACACACCTCACCGCTGCTCTCCGCTGCTCTGAGCTCTCTGGTGCTGGCAGCTTCCTCCCGCGCTTCCTGTTGCGCTTCTTCTCACTGACCCACAGCGGCGCGGAGCTGAATGATGATGTCATCCAGCCGCGCCGCTGAATGCCATGTGAGGAAGGACAGAGCATGTTAGGGCCGGCGATGCCACGTGCCAGCAGAAAGGGCTCTGTGTGCCCTCTCTTGCACGTGTGCAGGTTCACCATCGCTGTTCTGGGGGGGCAGCTGCCCCACGGTGGGTACACCCATGCTTACAAATAAATGTCAGTGACCTTCTGAGCCCTACAGTGTGACTATATCGTATTTATCATCCACAAGTATGATTTAGCTGTAGTGGTAGTGCACACTTAACAATTTATGATTTGCATGTCTTCAGAAGCACAAGCTGGCACAATGTATGGGTACTAAGCAATTTTCCCATAACAAAACATGGATTGGATGTCGCAGAGTGAGAACACATGTGGAGCCAAAATAGTCACTGCAGCCATTGAGAAATTCATAATAAAATGGGGTTATATTATCAGGCTGGAATGGTCCATGGTTATTTTTCCCTTCCCAGCCTAAAAATACAAGCCCAGAGCCACCCCAGAATTGGTGCATCCACCTCAGGTCTCTGTTAAAGAAGCACTCTCATCAAAGTTTTTGTCCTCTTAATATATTACAGACATCATATTATATTGCACTGTGTGCCAGATAATCCTTCTCTTTTGTCTGCTCTATGTAGAAGCAGGAAGTCTGTCATTTATCATTCCCCTCTTCAACTCCTGACTTAGCTGCTCCCTCCTCCCCCTACCAGAGACATTTGCAGTGACTTATGAGTCATACAGAGAAAACTGACCTCCTGTTTCTATATAGAGCTTAGAAGTATTCAGCTAGTCAGTTTTTAATCATGTGATGTCATAGACTGAATGGAAAAGAGAAGAGTTAGCTGTGTAGAAGGGCAAAATGCGCAATTGTAAGTGTACAGTGATTTATAATATGATGATTGCAATATATTAAGATGATAAAAATGTTGATGGGAGTGGTTCTATAATGGTGTCCATAATTTATTGAAATAAAAACTGCTTTACAAAATCCAAATAGTGCTACATCTCTTCCAATCACCACCGTGTTCTCAAACAGTATATTCAGATTTTGACATTACTGAGCTAGGAGATGGCATCTACTACTGAAGAGATTCTATGTATATGGGAGGGGGAGGAGCTCTACCTTTAGCTCCTCCCTTCTCTTCACTCTCCTGTAAATAGAATCTTAACAGCACCAACTGCCATCTCCTATTGCAGTAATGTAACAATATGTCTTCACTGTATACAGATTCTACCCAGTAATTGAGAATTTTGAGAATGAATGATGAGTTCTGGAGGAGAAAGAAGCAGATTTCTCTAATCTATAATATAACGCTGGGAGCGTCACTCTGTCCGAAGCCTTATAGACTGCGCAAGCGCAACACGCCTGCGCAGTCTGGCTCCAGACAGAAGACAGCATCCAGCGGTGAGGATTGTGTATGGCGCTGGAGATCGCGGTACGTGTAGACACTGAATGCATACCGCGATCTCCGGCACCATACTTACATACTTACCTGACCAGGAGGAGCGTTGCCGCGGTGCTTCTCTGTCCGGAGACTGGAGCAGGAGTGCGGCGTCGGAATCGCGCATGCGCATAGCGCTATCTGGCGCCATTTTACTGAAGACACATTTGCAGTGTGTCGTCAGCAATATGGCGCCGGACAGCGCGGTATGGCCATGCGCGTACTCCGGCGCCACATTCCTCCCCCAGCCTCCGGCAGAACGGGACAGCGCTGGAGCACAGGGAAGAAAGGTGAGTATAATTGTTTTTTTTTTGTAGGTGTGCAGTTAAATAGGGGTGAGGGGGACCATACATATCAGGATAGGGGGGTGAGAGGTAGCATGCATACGAGGATAGGGGGTGAGGGGACCATGCATATCAGGAATAGGGGGTGAGAAGACCATGCATACCAGGATTGGGGGGTGAGAAGACCATGCATACCAGGATTAGGTGGTGAGGGGACCATGCATACCAGGATAGGGGGGTGAGATGAACATGCATACCAGGATTGGGGGGTGAGGGGACCATGCATTCCAGGATAGGGGGGGTGAGGGAATCATGCATACCAGGATTGGGAGATGAGGGGACCATGCATTCCAGGATTGGGGGGAGGGGACCATGCATACCAGGATTGGGGGGTGAGGAGACCTTGCATTCCAGGATTGGGGTGAGAGGACCATGCATACCAGGTTTGGGTGGTGAGGGGACCATGCATTCCAGGATTGGGGGTTGAGGGACCGTGCATACCAGGACTGGAGGGTGAGGGGACCATGCATTCCAGGATTGGGGGAGTGAGAGGACCATGCATACCAGGATTGGGGGGGTGAGGGGACCATGCATTCCAGGATAGGGGGTGAGGGAATCATGCATACCAGGATTGGGAGATGAGGGGACCATGCATTCCAGGATTGGGGGGGAGGGGACAATGCATACCAGGATTGGGGGGTGAGGGGACCTTGCATTCCAGGATTGGGGTGAGAGGACCATGCATACCAGGTTTGGGGGGTGAGGGGACCATGCATTCCAGGATTGGGGGTTGAGGGACCATGCATACCAGGATTGGGGGGTGAGGGGACCATGCATTCCAGGATTGGGGGGGAGGGGACCATGCATACCAGGATTGTGGGGTGAGGGGACCATGCATTCCAGGATTGGGAGGGAAGGGGACCATGCATACCAGGATTGGGGGGTGAGGGGACCATGCATACCAGGATTGGGGGGTGAGGGGACCATGCATACCAGGACTGGGGGTGAGGGAATCATGAATACCAGGATATGGATGAGCAGGTACCATGCATACCAGGATAGAGATGAGGGGGTACCATGCTTACCAGGATTGAGGGTGAGGGGACCATATATACCAGGATGAGGAATGGGGTGCCATGCATACCAGGATTGGGTAGGGGTGAGGGGACCATGCATACCAGGATAGGAGGGGGCAGCACATACCAGGATGGGAGACCATATACCAATAAAAATGCTTGCCACCCGGGCGTAGAACGGGTTCATAGCTAGTAACATATATTACACAGTTTCTTATTTTCATGTGCTCTATTGATTTATGAAATAAAAAATTCAGGTCAAGATTGGCTTTATTATGAAGATGTTAAAGATACATAATATATAATCAAATGTTAACATCAAAAACTACATATGTTGCATACAGTATACTCTATGAGATTTTTATATTGACAACATACAGCCAAGCTTCTACCATTACAATCCTGTGAGTTGTGTGTTATGTAGTATCATTCTTGTGAAAAGGAATTATTGCTGAAACTACTGATCAAAAAGTCAGTGTGCTGCGTCATCATCGTTACTTGTCATATTAACGGCTTTTTTTTTTAAATTAATTCTACTCTGAAAAAATTCCCTGCATCTCTCTTCAAACTAGGTTACACAGATGTTACTGAGGGCTGGCCCATAGATAAAAGGGTCGTCCACTGGAAAATACTGACTAATTACTGCAGTCTGTGTAAACTTCCTGCATGTTCGATTTTAAAAGAAGTCATCACAGTTTTACAAAAAGTGCTTTTCTTTGACTGCTAAAGCTGCTTTTCAAGGTTCTAGAAATATATGATTCTTGGAATTCGAAACACATTTCCATGACGACTGCTTGAAAAAGTGCAGGAAGGTTAGGAAAGTTCAGTGTGATTTCAAGTTTGAACATCTTGTGTAACTTTTAACCATGGAGCATTTCCCAACCACCGTCTCATTCACTGTGTTCAAAGTCCACTTATGAATCACGCTGTAAGATAGAATTCTGTCTGGTAGATCATTAGCCGTGTGCTGTCGGTTTTCCAAGTACATTGCTTTTACGTAAGTATGTGTTCGATTGGAGTAATCTGTTTCCTCAGTGTTACATTAATGCGACCAAACCTTCCTAATCTGTAATAAAAGATTGGGGCTTTTAACCCCTTCATGACATGGCCATTTTCCACTATTTTTCGCATTTGTTTTTTCCTCCCCTTCTTCCAAGGGCCATAACTTGTTTTTATTTTTCCATCAATATAGCTGTAGGAGGTTTTTTTTTACGGGACGAGTTTTCAATGACACGATTCTTTCTACCACATAGTGTACTGTAAATCAAGAAAAAAAATCAAAGTGTATTGAAATTGCAAAAAAAAGTGAAATTTCATAATTATTTTTTTGAGTTTTTAATTTGCCATGTTCATTATATGGTAAAACTGATTCTCCAGGTCAGTACGAGTACGCCGATACCAAACATGTATAGTTTGTTTTTATTTATGTGGTGACATTTTTTTTGGCAATTTGTAAGAAAAAAAAATTGTTTTTGCCGCAATTTTACGAGACGCATAGCGTTTTCATTTTTCAGGATATGGGTCTCTGTGAGAGCTTATTTTTTGTGCCCTGAGCTGATGTTTTTATTAATAACATTTTGGAGTAGATACAATGTTTTGATTGCCTCTTATTGCATTTTATTACAATGTTCCAGAGGCCAATAAAAAAACTTACCAGTAATTCTGTTTTGTTTTTTTCTTTGTTCCTAATGCTGTTTAAGTTATTTTATATTTTGATAGATCGCTCGTTTACGAATTTTTAAAACCACCTTTATATCCCAATTTAAATTCAAGAAATAAAGATTTTACAGTATGAGGCTCCAGGGCTATAGAAATGTGCCATTTAGATGATAGATGTTTATCTGGAAGTTGTCATCAGAAAATGCTAATTTTATTGGTAAGTAGCAAAGACAAGACCCTAGTCCAGCAGCCATGTCAGTTGTCCATTGGTGCCATATGCGAGCACTCCTTCTACCTGCTGGGACCCAAACACCTCACCTGATTTGTAGACATGGCACCACATCATAATTGAGAGCATTACTTTCAAGTTGTCATGCCCAGGATGCTGTTCACAGTGCTCCAATCTGTTGGCTACGGACTACTGGCCGCTGGACCAGGGTCCTATGAATCGATTTGCTTCTCTCTAGTAAATAATAACTAGTTGACTAATATAATAATAGCGTTTTTTTTTACTATAACATATGACAATGATTCAAGGATCTAACGTGACCACCTTGATAGCCTGCGGCTTGCTTATTGTTATGCCATTGATTTTCATTCGGCATTCCGTGTCCATTTATGCTGGCTGCTAGCATGTAGCACTTGGAATGCTAATGTCTGGATAACAGATGTTAAGATTGGAACAGTATGGCTTTTCTCAGGAAAATACCTCCTGGCATTGAGTTTGTTGTTTCATTAATGTAATATGGTAATGACAAAAAAATTACTTAAAATATTCTTTATTATAGACGAAGCTTTTTCTCCACCTTGTATCATGAATTCTGAATAGAGGTTCACCAAGGGAAGATGGATCTGTTTGCTCAAAGCATAAGTTTTCCTAAGGGTAAGTTCACACAAGGCATTTTTTCAGCATTTTTTTTCTGCAGCAAAACTTGACCTGCATGTTTTCCCGGGTTTTTGTTTTGTTTGTTACTGCTTTTTTTGCGGTGATTTTAGCATGCTAGATTTGTCTTTTGTGCATGCTGATAAAGCTTAGTGTTTCAAAAAAGGTCTATTCTATAGAATCAGGTTTTAGCACAAAAAATGCAGCAAAACCTGATATCTGCATTTTTGGTGCGTTCTTTCAACATTTTTCACCACCCATTCATTTTAGGTTAAAAACGCTGAAAGAAGTGAAATGCTGTAAAACACCGCGGAAAATTTGCATTAAAAACGCTGCAAAAACGCCTAGTGTGAACTTAGCCTTTAGGGCTCATACTCACTGGCTGGAAAAAAATCGGTCCGTTTTCTGCAGGAAAAAAACGGTACATTTGTTGTAAAAAGGCATGCGATTTTGATGCGATTTTAAATTGCACCATGCGTTTTCCATCAGTTTTCCATCAGTTTTCCATCTGTATGCAATGCGATTTTAACATGAAGTTTTACATAGAGCAGTTATCTCTATGTAAAAAGTCATGTAAAAATCACATTGTCAAAAAAAAATGTACACAAAAAGCAAATAATTATATATATATATGTATATATATATATATATATATATATATATAATATATATATATATAGGTCATACACTTCTACATAGTATAATAGCCGCTAATTCATCCCTGGCTATACTGTAAAATCACACTGACAGCTTTAATAAAGAACCTGGCTTAAAGTGACCTTTCAATTTCAAGGTGGCTTTAACCCCTTATTAACCCATTCGCCACCGCTACAGGGCAATGGGAATAGACGGGCAAAGTGCCAGAAAGGGCAAATCTAATTAGAGATTCGCCCTTTCTGGGGTGTCTGGGGGCAGATGTTAGTAGCCAGGGAGGGCACAAAAAAATGTACCTCCCTAGGCTATTATTATCTGCCCCCACTCGCTGGCTTTGTCTGTCTGGTGGAGAAAATACAGCGGGAGCCCACGCATTTTTTTTCAACGAATTTACACCTTTAATTAACCCCTACATGTCTGAAATTTTGCACACATATACTTATGTAATTGTAAGTTAAAACCATATATCAAAATACATGAAATGACATGGTTAACTGTGTGGAAACAATGTATCATTTCATGTCGGCTTCTGTGATTTCACAAAAGCCGGCAATTGAATTAGCGGCTATTACAGTATGTAGAAGTGTATGAACTATAAATATATATATATGTATGTGTCACAATGACATGTATATATATATATATATATATATATATATTCTATGTGTATGTATCTAGTGTTTTGTGAGCTGTCAGTGTGATTTTACAGTAGCCGGGGATGAATTGCCGGCTTTTCAAAGGAGACTGGTGCGTATAAATCGGACAGCACTCGCATGGTGCGAGTGCTGTGCGATGATTTCTCGCACCCATTGACTTGCATTAGCGATTATCATGCCAAAATCGCATCAAATCGCAGCATGCTGCAATTTTTTTCTCACACCAATTTCTGATGAGAAAAAAATCGCAAATGAGAACTCACCTATTGAATAACATTGGTCAGATTTGAATCCGATTTTTTTTCGTCTGATTATCATCCGTTTTCGGCGCCAGTGAGTATGAGCCCTTAGGGTATGTTCACTCAGATTTTTTTCATGCAGTTTTTTTATGCCATAATTGCTTAAAATGTGCTCGCAACAAGGTTTTCATCCTTCTGAACGATGAAACGCCTTTAATGCACATTTCTTCAAAGTATTTTTTAATACCTGCTAGAAAAAGCATCACGTAAGTTCTTTGATGTTTTCTGATCGTAAATCTCAGCAAAACTTGTTTTTTGTTATACGGTTTTGGTGATGTTTTTGCAGAGAAACATGTCAAAAATCCCACTTTGTTATACCCATATTAAAATAAAAACACATCAAAACAATACTGAAAAACGAGGCAAAAAGCATTTCAACACAGTCTAAATATGTGTGTACTTACAATGTGTGTCGTTTTGCAGCACTGTTTTGGTTATTGATTTTTCAGTCAGAAAAATCCAAGTAAAAAAACTTTGTGTGAACATATCTTAACAGATTTTCTAATATATAAGGTTGATAAAATGTCTAAGTGAATGTTTCCACGCTCAGTATTTGCTGCGGATTGGACGTTGTGTACAGTCGCAGCGTCCAATCCGCAGCGGTCAGATGTTATGGCATAGTGGAGGGATTTTATGAAATTCAATGTCCACTATGCCTTCAAAGATGCAGGTGGCAGACCTGCATATACGCACATGCGGCGCGTCTTTCTATACCGCAGCGTGTCTCATTATCTTGCGGAGACGCACATTCTCCGCAAGATAAATAGCACCGTTCTATGTATAGGATGTGGTGATTCCACACGGTTCAATGAGCACATGCGGAATCACCGCGCGTAGAAAAACCGGCAGCGCTTTGGATGGAGCGGGCATGTGCTGCATCCAAAGCGCTGCCAATACTGAACTTGGAAACATATCCTTAGGGTATGTGCACACAATCAGGAATGGCTCAGGATTTGACACAGGTGAAATCTGCACCAAATCTGCATCTGAGGTCACTGGCAGGTCACCTGCGTTTTTTATGGGTTTTTACATGCGTTTTGGATGCGTTTTTTCATTGCATGCTTTTTTTTGTCACTTGAAATAAAGCTAATTGAAAGTTGGCTTCTGGGAAGGAAAAAAAAGTGATTTCCTGTTTGCAGCTGATCGTGAGAACTTGGCTAGTGACCGGAGATAACCTTGTCCCCAGTGGTCACGTGCACGGCGGTTCTCGCGATCAGCTGCTGATCATGAGAACTGCAGTGTAGGTGTACTTCCAGCTAAAACAAAGTACGCCATTATGTAAATTAGTACACATGCGTAGTAAGCTACAGAAAGGAAAAAAGGAAAAATGACCAAAAGATCCAGCAATTTTAAAGGAATATACTTTATTATAAATCTTCCATATTCAAAGAACAGATAAATAGGGAGAGAACAAAAGTGCACATGTGCATCAGACACAATGAAACATCCAAGGATGCATAGAGCAGATGGTCAATATATATATATATAGGAATGCATATCCCAGTCAGAGTAATCATAAATAATAATACATATCCAGATCCAATGTCCAGAAGGATTAGTAAAGGCAAAATGAGGTAAAGTATGAAAATGTAGAGACATATATAGTAAATCTTACCAGCCAGTACTAAATTCCAAGGACCGCTGCGCCTGCACCCACCCCAACATGCATTTTGGCTTGGCCTTCGTCAGGGGGCATACCTGGATGACCAATAGTAAGATATAAATACAGTGCGGTGACCAATGACAAGCAAGAAAAGAATGCCGCAAAATTTAAACAGAAAAGTGCTGCAGATGGTGACGCGACCAGAAGTGACATAGGGCCAGCATGCCCCGCAATAAAGAAAACACCAAACTGCCACTACATTTCAGTCCAGAACTAACGTACACTAACCGGAAGTCTTCATGTAAAAGGCACAGCTGGAAGTGACGTAGGACCAGCATGCACCACGGTTGATAAACCACCAAACTGCCACTACATTTGAGCCCAGAACCGACACATATTGGCCAGAGGTCTTAATATTAGAGGCGCGCCTGCGCCAATATCAATATACCGACCAGATTCTGACGCATGCTCAGTTTAAGCCAACACCCTGAAAGCTGGCGTCCATGTCAATAAGACATGAAGAGCCAACAGACTGTAGAGAGGGCAAGCCCAGCATGCATACATGGCCAAAAAAAGGAAAAAAGAATAAAAATAAAGAATAGAATTGTAAGAACAAAGAAATAAATACAAAAAAGGAATAATAACAATAAATATATCATAAATGACAGGTATAGATATAATATTTGTATTCATCACAGCATAATGGTAATGCATATATAACATCAACATAACAAATACAGACAGCACCAAATACATAACACACATGGCGTTATCATAGGTCAAAGAGACATGGCAGCTGGAGGACCATTAATAAATGGTCGGTAACAAGAGACAAACCATGAATGAAAGATAATTGTACAAATAACACCAGAGACATAACATATATAAAAAGGCATGATGGCATACAATCCGCTTCAAAATAGCTGATGATAGAAGTGTGGGTCACAAAAAGCTGATGATGGTCACCCAGAAAGAAACACACAAATAGAACCTAAAATATAAAAAGCAATTAAAAACAAAGCAATAAAAAGAAAGACAACCATGTGCAATAGATGTTATAATACCGAAAACAGAAAGCCAGGCTATCCTATAGAAAGGGGGCAAAGCTAATGTTCTCATTGAGACCTTTAGGGTGTAGGTTATTGAGAGTCCATATCCAGCAAGACTCAAGCTGGGCCAATTTCTGTGAGATCTTGCTTCCGCGTATACCAGGATTTATGGAATCAATACCTCTAACCCTAAGGAGAGTGGAATCACAATTATGGTGCGACCAAAAATGACGTGGAATTGTCTTGAGAGTAGATGGATCAGTGTGGTCGGTGGCGGCAATGATGCCCAAAACATGCTCCCTTGTCCGTACTTTAAGGGGCCGAGTAGTGAGGCCAACATAGATAAGATCACACGGACAAAGGGCAAAATAGATGACATTACGTGTAGTACATGTTATATATTCTTCCTAATTTTGAAAGTCCTTGACTTATCAAAATTGAAGAAAACATCACATTTATCAATGTTGGGGCAAGCCACACATCGACCACACGGAGCACATCCACATCTCACAGGGGCAAAATCCAAAAAAGTGGGCTTAGGGGTTCCCACTTTTATGGTATTCAAGAAATCGCCTCCAGCTTCCCTGTGGAGATGGACATGCGGCGTGTCTTTCCAGACTGCAGCATGTCAATTTATGTAGTGGAGATGCTCAGTCTCCGCTGCGTAAATTACCCATAGACTTTCATTAGATGCGGTAAAAACCGCATTATCTTTCTAGTTGCATGCGTATTAAGTGCGGGAATGCAGATTACTACGCATGTGTACTAATTTATATAATGGTATACCTTGTTTTAGCCAAAAGTTCACGTACACTGCAGTTCTCGCAATCAGCAGGTAATCGCGAGAACTACAGTGCACATGACCGCTGGGGACCGAGTTATCTCTTGTAATCATTTCAAGCTCAGCTGTGTTCTGGATGTCAGGCTGAGTGGTGGCATAATGCCACCTTTCAGCCAAAGGCATCCAGATGTAGCAGAGCTGGAGTTGTCATGGGAGAGTATGTATATCTTCTCGGCGGACAGGTAAGGATATTGTTGCTTTTTTATTTTAATTCTCTTCAAGGAGACAAGGGCGTCGGTGGAATAAGCGATGCAGTAAGTATGGTTTAATTAAGATATATTAAAATAGTCTTTGTCATTTTTCAATTAAAAGACTTTATTCTGGCTGTGTCTTTATTTACCATGTATCTATAGGATTAGTAATGGATAGGTGTCATTACTAACCTGTGGGCTTAATGTCACCTGACATTACAAAGGTGACATCAACCCCACAAATATGAACCCCACTTGCTACTGGTACAGGGCTAGTGGGAAGAGTCGGGTAAAGTGCCATAATTGGCGCATCTTTGGATGTGCCAATTGTGGGGCGGCTGCGGGCTGCTATTTTTAGGCATGTGAGGGCCAAAATCCATGGGCCTCGCCAGCCTGAAAATACCAGGCCGCAGCTGTCTGCTTTTTCCTTGGCTGGTTAATAAAAATAGAGGGACACCACGCTATTTTTTTTGGTGGGGATCCCACTATTCTTGCTAACCATCCAAGGTAAGCAGACTGGTAAGGCCTGGTATTATCGGGCTGGTAAGGTTCATGGATATCAGATCCTTACCAGCCTAAAATACCAGTCCCAGTAGTCTGCCTATCTTTGGCTGGTTAACATATATATGTGGACCCCACGCCAATTTTTTTTTTAATTATTTTTTATTTTTTAAAAAAGGAGGGGACCTCTCTCTGTGCTTTCCTCCACTTCCTGTGTCATGTTACTCTGTCTGTGTCACAAGATCCACCATTATTTAAATTAGTACACATGCGTAGTAAGCTGCGTTCCCGCACTTAATAGGCATGTGACTAGGAAGATAATGCGGTTTTACTGCATCTAATGAAAGTGTATGGGTAATTTACGCTGCGGAGACTGAGCGTCTCTGATACATAAATTGACATGCTGCGGTCTGGAAAGACGCGACACATGTCTGTCTCCGCGGGTGAGCCGGAGGCGGCCGTGCACGTATAGTGCACATGGGAGTTCTTGAATTCCCAGCCAATATGCTGTAACATCTGGACGCTGCGAGTTGCATGCTGCAGATGTACGCAGCGTCCAACCTGCAGTGTTTACTGACCGTGGGAACATACCCCAATATATCTGCAAACAGGAAATCACTTTTTTTTCCTTCCCAGAAGCCAACTTTCAATTACCTTTATTTCAAGTGACCAAAAAACGTATGTAATGAAAAAACGAATCAAAAACGCATGCGGAAAAAATGCATGTAAAAACGCATCAAAAGCACAGGTGACCTGCCAGTGACCTCAGATGCAGATTTGGTGTAGAATAGATTTCACGTGCTTGAATTCCTGAGCCATTCCTGATCGTGTGCACATACCCTTAGAGGCTTGAATCTAGAAAAGTTCACAAGGTGAGTTTTAAAGGGCTTTTGCAGCACATTCTGCACATAAAACCTCATGAAAAAATCCTCTGGCTACAGCTTTTAAACATTTACTTTAAATATGTGTCCTGCCTTCCATTGGCGTCCCATGATGCAATAGTAGAGCCACACACAAAAAAACTCCAAATGTGCACCAAAAACTTTTGCACCAAAAATTTTTTTTGCTTATCTGTAGATTTTTCAGCTTGAAAAATTGACTTAAAAAACTGTGTAAATATACCAAAAATCTGTCCATCTCTACCAAGAGAAGGTGCCTACAGTGGTGCTTGAAACTCTGTGAATCCTTCAGAGTTTTCGAAATTTCTTCATAGATTTGACCTAAAACTACATCAAATTTTCACAAAGGTCCTAAAATTAGACCTAAAGAACCAAATCAAACAAATTAGTCAAAATAAAAAAAAATGATCCAATATCTCATGTCTGTGAGTGGCAAAAGTATATGAGCCTTTCTTCTCAGTATCTGGCGATACCCCCTTGTGCAGCAATAACTGCATCAAAACTATTCTGGTAATTGTCCTGCACATCGGCTTGGGGAATTTTATCCTGTTCCTTTCTACAAAACAGCTTCAACTCTGTTATGTTGTTGGTTTTGTCTCAATAACTGCTTCCTTTGGCTCTTTCCACAATATTTCAATAGGATTCAGTTCAGTACATTGACTTGGCCATTCCTAAACCTTAATTATCTTCTTTAACTGTGTTTTTTGTAGACTGACTTGTGGGCTTTGCTGCATGACCCACGTTCTCATGCAATTCAACTCATGGACAAATGTCATGACATCTACCTTTAGAATTTGCTGGTAATAATTCAGAATTCATTGTTCTATCAATTATGGAAAGCAGTCCTGGCTCAGATGTAGTCTACAAAAACATTATTCCAATACCCTTATGTCTTGTCCGGGTAAACTTTAGTATTCTGCAGATGGGCAGCAATTTTTTCTTTTGGAGAGCAGTGGATTTCTTTCCAAAATAATGGTTATTGTTCTGCCCGTCTTATGTGTATGTGTACATAATCCTTGCAGACAGCATAACCTTGATCCCAACAGTGATTTGATAGACACGTGATGTCTGTTACCAAGTTTATTGCAGGAATCGAATATGGTAAAAAACTGTGGAACAAATAACAGTATTTTACTATGTGCTCACAAACATGTGGCAAGCATACAATATATACACAATATACAGTGGTGAGGGAACACACTATATGCATAACATGTAGTTACATATAACATGCGGTATATCCCACGCTTACTGACCAGTCGGAAAAGCATGGACTACAACTCTCACATTTTCATAACAGCATGATGTAAACATCCCAATATTTATACGGCTGTCAAGTTCATGGTGAATGTGTTTAGGCACCTACCGATTGTGCGGCTACAGATCTGGATGTAAGAGATCACTATTGGATTCTGATGTCAGGAGGTACTCAGGAATGAACTGTCTTAGCTGTATACTGAGCAAAAAAACATGGCTGCTGGGGCTGGCTGATGAGTCATCAAAGCTATGACTCATGAACTACGGTGTGGTAGATATGTCAAAAAACCTCAATATCAACAACCAAAGACATTCTATAAAATGACCACTAGATGGTGCTGTTATACCACATAACAAATCTGAATATTTACACAGGAAATTCTAGTGGAACATCACACTCCTCGCCTGGTATCTTAAAGATACCACTTTAAGGTACCTCTGGATAGAGCAACAAAATCAGTTCAGTGACTGGTCTGAGGAAAAGTTTAGGTTCGTGTTGCCTGCAGATCTTGACCTCCACTTTCCTAACTTTTCCATCTTCACTTGGAAACACTTTGGTTATCAGTCCCAAAGGCCAGTCATTTCTTTTTGACTGAGTGTCTTTGACAAGAACAACATTACCAACCTCCATGTTGGGTTTACTGGCTTGCCATTTATTCCGGGTCTGTAAGGTAGAAACATATTGCTTTTTCCATTTATCCCAGAAGGCGTCTGCTAAAGTTTGAACCCGTCTCCACTGACACTTGTACAAGTCTTTATTATCAAACTCACCAAGAGATGCTGATGCTGTACCAACCTTTTGGGTAAGAAGTGTGGAAGGGGTAAGCAAGAGAGGATCCTCTGGATCATTCTGTATTGGTGTCAAGGGTCTGGCGTTTATGATTGCCACTACTTCAGCCATGAAAGTTGTGAGGGTCTCATGGGTAAGTCTTGAAGTTCCCAACTGTAGGAAGATAGAATCAAGGATCCTGCGAGCCAGGCCAATCATACGCTCCCATGAGCTTCCCATGTGAGAAGAATGTGGAGGGTTAAATGTCCATTTACAGTCTTGGTTCGCCAGATATCTCTCTACACAGTCACTGTCAATGTTTGAGGAGATACGCAGTTCTTTGCAAGCTCCGATGAAGTTGGTACCCCTATCGGAACGGATTAGTTTAACTGGACCTCTTATAGAGATGAAACGTCTGAGACATTTATGAAGCTAGAAGTGTCCAAGGACTCAATAACTTCTATATGCACAGCCCTAATACTCATGCAGGTGAAGATGACTGCCCAGAGTTTGCTGTTTGCATGGCCTCCTCTAGTGTGTCGGGTGGTGACAGACCAAGGGCCAAACACGTCGAGACCAACACTTGTGAAAGGAGGTTCTGTACTGAGTCGGTCGGCAGGGAGATCAGCCATTTTTTGTGACTGAAACATGCCTCGTAATTTTTGGCAAGTGACGCATTTGAAAATGAGACAACTCACAAGCCTTTTTGCTCCCACTACCCAAAATCCAGCTGCACGTAGAGCTCCGTCAGTGAACAAACGTCCTTGGTGCTTAGTCTTTTCATGGTAGTGTCGCACAAGTAAAGATGCAATGTGATTGTTCTGCAGTATTATCGGATTATGTACATTACTCTCAAGTTTTACCTTTGAAATACGTCCTCCAACTCTCAACAACCTATTAGCATCTATAAATGGGTCGAGTTTCACGAGGGGGCTGTCCTTTGGAACACTCTTTTGATTTTGGAGGAGTTCGATCTCACGAGCATAAGCTTCTCGTTGGACACAACGGAGGATAACGTCTCTGGCCTGTGTAAGCTCATCCACTGTACGTGTCCTATGACAATGATGCCAACCTTTGCAATGTTCTGACCCTGTAGGTGGGGTTCTAAAGGATCTTGCTATGTGTATTAAATCAGCTATGGCTCTGTTCAGTGACCTCCAGGCAGAAAACTTGTTGAACCATTTAGAGTCGAGCTCTCTGCTAGAAACTCTTGTAGTGAGTACAGAAACATGAGGACGAATCTCTGCATCAGAATCTGGTTCTAACATTTCAAATGTGTCTTTCTCAAAAGTGTCTTGTACTGATTTGTAGAGGAATGCTGGTCCTGTGAGCCATGTAGTGTCTTTAAGATGGGCTGCAGGAACAGCTCTTGTTGCGTGGTCTGCTGGGTTGTGATCAGTTGATACATAACGCCACTGGGTAGGTCGTGTTGACCTCCTGATTCTTTTAACTCTGTTATGTACGTAGACATAGAATCTTCTAGTCTCATTGTGAATGTAACCCAGCACTACTTTACTGTCTGTATGGAACACCGTATCTTCAAGCTTTAAATCTATCTCTGTCACAATGAGCTCAGCTAGCTCTGTTGCTAGAACAGCAGCACAAAGTTCCAGTCTTGGTATGGTAAGCTCAGGACATGGTGCCAATTTTGCCTTTCCCATCACGAAGCCAATCTGGACTTGACCTTTGATATCTGTTGTTTTAAGGTAAGCGACTGCAGCGATCGCCTTTACTGAAGCGTCACAAAACATACACAACTGCTTAGTCTGAACCTCTGCAGCAGAGATGTAAGCATATGGTCTGTGAATGTGTAGATTAGACAATGTCTTTAGAGAGTCTCTCCAGGTTACCCATAGAGCTTCTTTCTCTGGGGAAGTGGAGAGTCCCAATCACATGTGTCTGCAGTTAAATCTCTGAGGAGAGTCTTACCTTGGATGGTGACTGGTGCTGCAAATCCAAGTGGATCATATAGGCTGTTGATGGTGGATAAGACACCACGTCGTGTGAAGGGCTTTTGCTCTTGGTCAACCTGGAAGGTAAAGGTGTCAGACTTGAGATCCCAGCTGAGCCCTAAGCTGCGTTGCATGGGTATGGTGTCCGTTGCAAAGTCCAGGTCTTTCAGATCGCTGGCATGATCTTGAACTGGGAAAGCTGCCATAACATCTTCGCTGTTTGAAGCTATTTTATGCAGTCTGAGGTTTGAACAGGAAAGCATACGTTGAGTCCTCTTGAGTAGGCTGATTGCAGCCTCTGGTGAGGGAAGTGACTTTAGGCCATCATCCACATAGAAGTCTCTTTCAACAAACTTCTTAACGTCTTGCCCATAGTTTTCTTCACCTTCTTGGGCAGAGAGTCGCAGTCCATAAATGGCGACAGCAGTAGATGGACTATTGCCAAAAACATGTACCTTCATGCGGTATTCTATGACGTCTTTGGTAGGGTCGTTGTCTCTGAACCAAAAAAACCTCAAGAAGTTCCTGTGTTCTTTTTTAACTAGGAAACAATAGAACATTTGTTGTATATCAGCGACTATGGCAATAGATTCTTTACGGAATCTGATGAGGACACCAAGAAGCGTGTTATTTAGATCTGGTCCTGATAAAAGAACATCATTTAGGGAAACTCCCTGGTGTTGTGAGCTGGAGTCAAATACTACTCGGATTTGACCTGGTTTCTTGGGGTGGTAAACACCAAAGATTGGCAGATACCAGCACTCTTCTTTTTCTTTTAAAGGCGGGCTACTTCTGCATGGTCATTTTCAAATATCTTGCTCATGAATGAGAAGAAGTGCTCCTTCATTTCTGGTCTTTTCTCAAAGTTGCGCCTGAGAGAACTGAAGCGTTTTGTTGCTTGAACTCTGTTGTTAGGAAGGCGGGTTCTCTGTGTTTTGAAAGGCAGTGGTGCTACCCAGGTATTTGTTTCATCTTTAGAGAATCCTTGTTCCATTATACTTAAGAAGGTCTCATCTTCAATAGAGCAAGCGGTCTTGTTGTCTTCCTTTGTCCTCTGGAACACTGTACACCCCAGATGATCTTCATCTTCTGCACAGTCCGGGTATAACACACTTGTAGGCTTCTCTCTTACAAGGAATCTGTTAGGACAAGGCTGAAAGAGGGATGGACGTCCATTTTCCAATGTATTTGTGAAGAGAGAATTCACAGTGGTTGGCTTGTGAACGCTTCCTAGGCAGACATTGCCTATAATGACCCACCCTAGGTCGAGCTTCTGAGCATAAGCAGAACTGTGAGGACCGTTTATCTGTTTCCTCACCTTGTGGACTCTTATGATGTCTCTTCCAAGCAGAAGTACTATTGGAGCGTCTGGGTCGACTTCAGGAATTAGGTGCGCTATATTTTTTAGATGTCCATGATGTGATGCTGCTGCAGGTGTAGGAATCTCTTCTCTGTTGTTTGGGATCTGATTGCATTCTATCAGCGTAGGCAGAGGCAGGGATGTTTCACCATTTAAGGATTCAATTTGGTAACCAGTAGCTCTTCTCCCTTTTTCTTCACTCACACCTGTGCAAGTCTTAAGTGAATATGCCGAGCTGTTTCCTTTAATGTCGAAGATATCAAAGAAAGTTGAATTAGCGAGAGACCTGTTGCTCTGATCATCAAGGATGGCATACAACTTTACAGCTTTCTCTTTGTGACCAATGGGGTAAACTGTGGCAAGACAGATCTTGGAGCAAGATTTGTTGCTAAGTCCTTCTCCACAGACTTGGGTGCACTGAGGTGTCACTTCAGGAGGTGTAGGGTCTCTCTGCTCCTCGCCGTGCTCTGCCACCTGGTCTGAGGGTGTGAGAGTCCATGGAGCTGGTCCTGGGTGTAAAGCTGTGTTATGCTCTTCACTGTCACATTCTGAGCATTTAATGTTTGTTGTACAGTCTTTTGCAAGATGTGAAGTTGCTGCGCAGCACCTGTAGCAAATGTGGTTTTCTTTGAGGAAAGTTTTGCGATCTTTGAGCTGTTTTTCTCTGAATCCTCTGCATTTCAACAACGAATGTGGTTTCTTATGCAGAGGGCATTCTTTGCACGGGTCTTTAGATGAGGTCTTATCAGTCTCTGCAGTACGATAAGTTTTGCGTGAAGTGTCTTGAAGAGATACACTGGTTTTGTGTACTGCCACTGGTGTATCTCTCAGGTTACGCATTGAGACAGGTTTACCTGATTTGGGGTACGTGGTGTCAAACATTGAGAAGTCAAAGCTGGGGTCATTTCTAATCTTTGCTTGTTGGTGTACAAAGTCCACAAAGAATGAGAATGGAGGAAATGGGACGTTGTATCGTTCCTTGTATTTGGAGCCTTGACCGATCCACTTATCTATCAGGCCTTGCGGAAGTTTGCGTACTATGGGATTTACACCGCGTGCTGTGTCCAAGAATGCTAGGCCTTGTAAGTCTCCTTGAGCTTTGGCAACTTGAAGTTCTGTCAACAGATCGCTCAATTCTCTCAGTTTTTGGAAACCTTTGCCTTGCATCTTGGGGAAATCCTCAATTCTTTTGAAGAGTGCGTTTTCTATCACTTCTGGTGAGCCATAACACTCCTCCAGTCTCTCCCATATCAGGTTTAGTCCTCTGTCGGGATAGTCTAAATTGATGTCCCTAATCCGTTTTGCATGCTCTGTGGATTCATTTCCTAGCCACTTGACTAAAAGGTCAACCTCCTCGTTTGCAGACAGATCCAGATCTTTGATTGTATTTCTGAATGAGGATCGCCATGCTCTATAGCCTTCAGGTTTGTCGTTAAACTTGGAGAGTCCTTGGGTTATCAACTCACGTCGAGCAAGGAATTTGAGAACATCTGACATACCTTGATTTCTGTTTGATGAATCTGGAAACGAGCTGAGGTGCAGAGGTCCATGTGGGTTAGAGTAGTCTTTAAACTTCTCTTTGTTGTAATAACTACCATCTACTTGTTCCTTCTTGAAGGCTGGAGCTGCTCTGCAGTTGTCTGTCGGTTGGAATGCAGGTTGCATTGGGGACCGATGATATATAAAGTTACTGTCTTGCTTGATGTATGGCATTTGGAAGGCTGAGGCTGCTTGTTGTGTGACAGGATTAGGCTGGAGTTTGTAAGCAGGGGTTGACTCAGCTCCTGAACCGTAATACAGACCGTCATCTGACTTAGCATACTGCAGTACGTATTTTGAAGTGTGTCGTGCTTTGTCCTGTTGACTGAGCTCTGATCCAAGAATACTGCTGCGTCTATTACTTGCGGTACTTGCTGCTTCCTCCAAAACTTCAGCCTCTGCCAGTGCAACTGCGGCTTCCCTCTCCAATGCTAGTTTTTTCATGTGTGCTTGTTGTTCGGCCAGAGCTGCTTTCATGCGTGCTTCCTCTGCTTCCATGTGTGCCTTCATTTGTGCTTCCTCTGCTTCTAATTGCCTTTCTTGTTCAGCAAACGATGCTCGCACTTTGGCAGCTTCTGCTTTTGCGCGGGCAATGGCGATGGTAGAGCTGCTCACTGACTTCTTTGAGCTTTTGCAGCTGGCTGAGATTGCAGATCTTGTGGTGAATGATCTACCTTCTGCGGCTGACATGGTGACGCTCTGACAGGATTCGCGCCCTTTTTTCAGGCTTGACAGAAGCTTGGTTTCACGACGATCACTATGTGCGAGCTGCGGTATCTTCTATCCAGCTTGTAGCAGGCAGTTTTACTGAGATCAGTATGTGAGAATCCGCAGTTCTTCTATCCAGCCTGCAAGGGTTAATTGTTTTTTACTGTTCTGCCCGTCTTATGTGTATGTGTACATAATCCTTGCAGACAGCATAACCTTGATCCCAACAGTGATTTGATAGACACGAGATTAGTGTTGAGCGATACGATACCGCAAGTATCGGGTATCGGCCGATATTAGCTCTATCGGCCTTTCGATACTTAGTTTCGATATTTTCCATATATCGTATACCGGAATCGGAAGTTCCCATAATTCTTTGAGAGGCAATGTGATTTTAGTCAGCCAATGAGGAATCCTAAGAAGTGTGGGCACATCCTGTACTGCTGCGGTCATGTTAACTAATGGCATGGCTGTGATTGGATGCTGAAATGATGTCAGAATGCACTATAAAAGGCGCCGCCGCCATTTTAGCGTCACTGTGCTGTGAATTCAGTAAGGGACAGAACGCTGCTGTGCTGACTCTGAGGGACAGTTAGAGATTGCGATTTAGTGTACTGTGCTGTAGGCAGGCTAGCACCAACCGCTGTGTAAAGCTTCCTTTTGCCTGCAGTGTTGTTTTAACAGCTCTGCAAGGTGTGTGTGAGTGCAGGTGACGCTGCAGTTTGCTCTGCATGCAACGCTGTCTGTAGGCATCTGCACGTGTCACTCACAGACTCTTTTTTTTTTCTTCAGTGTAATTCTTGCAGCTCCATGCAATTTAACTATTAGTGTGACGCGCTTCCATCCGTATACAATACATTGGTTGCAAACACTATAGAAGTAGACAAAGGAGTAGCCTTTCACAGATTGTGAACAGTTGTGTTTCAGTGTTCACTTCAGTCTGTGTTTTTTATTTTTTGAGTGCACATCACGCTCCAGTTACTTGTTCAAGCACTGCTGCTTGTACTCTGCTGAGCGTGTCTCAGTGCCTCATCCTTTTCATTTATCTCCAATTGGTTCTGCTCCATTCCATTTAAAATATAATCTATTAGTGTGACGCGCTTCCATCCGTATCCAATACATTGGTTGCAAACACTATAGAAGTAGACAAAGGAGTAGCCTTTCACAGATTGTGAACAGTTGTGTTTCAGTGTTCACTTCAGTCTGTGTTTTTTATTTTTTGAGTGCACATCACGCTCCAGTTACTTGTTCAAGCACTGCTGCTTGTACTCTGCTGAGCGTGTCTCAGTGCCTCATCCTTTTCATTTATCTCCAATTGGTTCTGCTCCATTCCATTTAAAATATAATCTATTAGTGTGACGCGCTTCCATCCGTATCCAATACATTGGTTGCAAACACTATAGAAGTAGACAAAGGAGTAGCCTTTCACAGATTGTGAACAGTTGTGTTTCAGTGTTCACTTCAGTCTCTGCGTAATAACCACACTTAGGCCTTATAACTTTT
>JARQOD010000004.1:398513691-398526570 GCA_033576555.1 Oophaga sylvatica
GGGGAAAAGGAGGGGAGGGTCAAGGGGGAGGAAAAATCCTACAGAGGGGGGAACAACGCCTAGCTTTATGAGACAGGGTGGGTATGCAAAAGGGGCGAATGACGCCTCTTCCAAGACACCTTTGTTGGCCATTTGGAGTCTGCAGCACAGGGTTTTGATTTCATCTTCAGTCCTGAGAAACGACCGCCGCATCGCCCACATTCTTAGCACGTCAATTATTGGGGTTACACCCCCTAGACCCTCGCTACCGGGACACTTACAAACCCCATCACACCGTGAACCGGGACCGTAAAATGCGGGAGTACCAAGACACACGGTGCAATCCATACTGCGTACATTCCCCCGAGAGAGCTGCTGCTGCTGCTACTGCTTTACAAAGCAGCTCTGTGCGTCGAGGCAGTGTAGACACCTCACAACAAGAGGGAGCAGAAGCAGCGCCTCTGCACAGGGCAAGAACTGTATGTTACAAATGTGCAAAGTTTTTTTGACAGCGCCAGCAAGGTCTACACCATCCGAGACGGCTCCAGTCACCAGGAAGAAACGTTTCCCGTAAGATGGTGACAGACTAAATGGGTTTCCCTCTAAGTGAACTCCCAGATGCCTTCCCCTTTCAAATTTTGGGTCTCTAAGTTGGATACATGGCCAGAGCTTAGCCAGTATGCATTGGTGGTGCTGGCTTGCCCTGCTGCCAGTGTATTATCTGAGCCCTGTCTTAGGCTGCAGGTGGTGTAGTAACAGACCGTCGCAAGCGACAAACCTCAGAGAATGTAACCGGCTTACTTTCTGAAAATGAACAAGGCATGGATCTCACCTGAATTTGCCTGTCCGTTTTCCCGATTAAATAACTGTTTGGCAACGTTTTCCATGTCTCCTGTTATGTTCATCTTTCTACCACCTGAAACTCTACTCCCTGGGCTACAACACCGCCATTTGTTGCTCGTAAGTAATTGGCAGGGGTACTGACACCTGGCCAGCCTGGTTACAGCACGACAGCTGTTTCCTGCAGTGTGAACGTCAATTATCCTCCAATAAGTTGTGCTGTCGTGTTGCATTCGGGGTTTGCCGACTCTATGGTGCCTGCAGTTTAGGTGATTCCTATGTTGCTGTGGGATAGTAAATAAAGGCGGTTTCCATTGTGACAATAGGGCAAGCACCCACTGTAAACTGTGTGATTTCGGTAACTGCGGGCGGCTTGCGTCCTGTCAACTTACATTTTCATGGGGGCGTTCTTCTACCCATCCGGGGTCCCCGTACCGTCAAGTGGTTCTCCCCAGTGCCTTTGGGCCTAGGTGCCTCCATCTCCATATCCGAGTTCCACCAACGTCTGCTGGTCCTTGGTATGCTTGGAGCACAGGAACCTCCTGCTTAGTAACCGGTCACAGTAAAAGTCAGCTGTACTCGGTTGTGACATTGCCTCTTTTCCTTCTGCTACCCTCCGGGTCAGTACCGTCAAGGTTTTCTCCCCAGTGCCTTTGGCCTAGGTGCCTCCATCTCCGTAACCAGTTCCACCAACGTCTGCTGGGCCTGGTAGTGCTTTGGAGCACAGGGACCTCCTGCTTAGTAACCGTGTCACAGTAACATCAGCTGGTTTCTCCCGGGTTTTGACATTGCCTCTTTTTTCCCTTTTGCTACCCGTCCGGGTCCAGTACCGTCAAGTGGTTCTCCCCAGTGCCTTCGGCCTAGGTGCCTCCATCTCCGTATCCGAGTTCCACCAACGTCTGCTGGTTCCTTGTAGTGCTTTGGAGCACAGTACCTCCTGCTTTTGTAACCGTGTCACAGTAACGTCAGCTGGTACTCTCGGTTGTGACATTGCCTCTTTTCCTTCTGCTACCCGTCCGGGTTCCAGCACAGCAGCTGTCCTCGTTACTTCCATTGTCTCTTGCTCCATCTGATACCCGTCAGGGTTTCAGTAACGTCAGCTGTTTCTCGGAAATTAGACGACCTTAAAGACCACCCAGAAGAAGATGACGACAACAAGGACGACAAGCATGAAGCCAACCAGCCTGAACACCATCACAAAGAAAAAATAAAAGATTACCCAGAAGAAGATCACCAACAGGACAAAGAAGGTTAAGACAAACTACAAGATACAGAACAAGAGACAGAAGAACAATAAGCAGAAGATCAAAAAGCAGAAGAACATGAAGTATAAGACCAAAATGAAGAGCAAAATATATGCTCTAAATTCTAAGCAGAAGAAGACTAAGCAGTGTATGGGGGTGAGTCCGTTCCTCCTCGTGGTGCCCCTGGAAAATGCCTGCTGCTGCAGGCTATACTGAACACGGACAAATACTGTTGTAATTTAAATCTTTTGTGACAGCAAGAACGGAAGATGAACAATTCATACTTTTACAGATTACAAGTACAGGAATCTCTGTTACAAATAAGAATATGATGAAGAAGATGAAGAGGAAGAAGATGAAGAATTTGAATATGAAGAAGATTAATTAGTTTAATAATAACAATATGAGTAATGTAAACAAAAACATGAATAGCAAGAAGTTTAAGAAGAAGATTAAGAAGGTGAAGATGAAGAATAATTTGATGAGAAAGATGATGCTGCTGAAGATTATGAAGGAGAAAGTGTGGCACTGGCAAAAGTTAAAAAGGTGAAGAGCATGGAAGTTGTGAAACATACATATTTGCCAAAATAGAAAAAAGGTTAACAACATTGTCGATTTGTTAGTCAATCCAAACGTATTTCCAAAAAAAATATATATTAATGCTATTCCAATGCATTGGGTTAAACATGTATGCCTTTATTGTTTCCTCAACCTCCCCCAATACATTCTACATTAGTCTTTGTTGTTTTCCTTCATGTACAATTAACCAACAAGGCAAGAATGGGTTTTTTTTAATGTCGATATTTGGTTCCCATAGACTTACATGGGACTTCCGGTATCGGAATCGGATATCGACGATATTTAGTGATATCGGCGATACCATTCCGATCCGATATTTTTAGATATCGAGCAGTATCGCTCAACACTACACGTGATGTCTGTTACCAAGTTTATTGCAGGAATCGAATATGGTAAAAAACTGTGGAACAAATAACAGTATTTTACTATGTGCTCACAAACATGTGGCAAGCATACAATATATACACAATATACAGTGGTGAGGGAACACACTATATGCAATAACATGTAGTTACATATAACATGCGGTATACCCATGCTTACTGACCAGTCGGAAAAGCATGGACTACAACTCTCACATTTTCATAACAGCATGATGTAAACATCCCAATATTTATACGGCTGTCAAGTTCATGGTGAATGTGTTTAGGCACCTACCGATTGTGCGGCTACAGATCTGGATGTAAGAGATCACTATTGGATTCTGATGTCAGGAGGTACTCAGGAATGAACTGTCTTAGCTGTATACTGAGCAAAAAAACATGGCTGCTGGGCTGGCTGATGAGTCATCAAAGCTATGACTCATGAACTACGGTGTGGTAGATATGTCAAAAAACCTCAATATCAACAACCAAAGATATTCTATAAAATGACCACTAGATGTGCTGTTATACCACATAACAAATCTTAATATTTACACGGAAATTCTAGTGGAACATCACAGTTATTATTCAGTGTCCTGATGGTGGACTGATGGCATAATATTAGCTTATGTGGGACAGGCCTATGGTTTTCTAGAGGTAACCTTTTAGTTCCTATGTTTACTCATGGACTATATGCCTTGTTCTTGGAGTGACCTTTCTTGGGAACTTCTTTACCACTTCTGGGGAGGTTAATAATAGTGTTGAATTTCCTACATTTGTAAACAAAACGGTCTGACTGTGAATTGTGGATAATATACAAAGAAAAAGATACAGCAGCACTCTGTAAGTGCTAAGATGTGTGCATACATTGAATGTATGAAATATAAACTGCATTACTGCTATATAGAATATACTTATAAAAATAATCTATTTAGCGCATAAATTGGCCAATTTATGAGAGCACACCAGCCGTGACAGGGCATACCTTACTTTGATAGGACCTTAACCTAATATTTATCAAATATGCCTCTCCTATGCTAAAAACCTACAAATTGAAAGGACCCAGCACTAATAGGTAGGTAGGATAGCACCCACTAATAGTAGGTAGGATCCAGCACTAATTAAAGAAAGCCTAAGGCTGATGGGAAAAAAGGAAGTCACCACCTCCAATATATACTTAGGTGGCAAGATTAAAAGAACAGGTGTATACGATATTCCAGGATCAGGTGAAGCTGATGGTGCTCTCTCTGGACCGTGGCTGAGTGGTTCCACAAACACGTGTGTAACAGTATGTTTGCACAGACATCTTAGGGATAAGAAACACATTTGAGGTTGTTTCAGTGACTTTTCTCTCTCATTCTTTTGAGGCAGGAGAATCGGCACAAATTGGGGCCTGCAGAGAGTCCAAGGAGGAAATTGAACTTGAAACACCTGCACGTTTCTGTCTATAGTGCAGAAATCGAGTCATATAATGATTCAGTGTTTCAGATACAATAATGAATTTCTTAAAGGTAAAGAGAAAGGAAAAAAAATCATTAATATGTAAGGACACTGGTTATAAATGTTTTGAAGTTATCTCTCATGCATACTACTGGTTGCTTTTTACAAGTGTCTTTGGTTACCAAATGAGGAGTTTATAAATACCTCTGTATTTGTTGACTCAGGTTCCGCCTTAGATCTTATTGACAGTGATTTTTTTTATCAAGTGTGGGTTCACACTTTCAACTCTTGGTCACCCTATTCAAGTATCTGCAATTGATAATTTTCCGCTTACCCAAAGTCAGGTTACTTCTAAGATTGAGAATGTGTGCATGAAAATGGGAGTGTTAGACATAGAATCTATTTTATTCATGGTGTTTCCTTCCTTGCCAGCTAAAGTTGTATTGGGTATGCTCTGGTTAGTGAAACACAATCCTACTATCAATTGGGAGACTCGTGAGGTTAAGTCTTGTGGGAATTTTTGTTTTTCCATTTTGTATGTATATATATCTCTTGCATCTATGAGATCTCTTCTCCCCGTTACTAAGAATGTTAAGGGTGATCCTTTATCCCGTAGTTTTGTTACGAAGTTGAGGGATGAAAATCCAGTCAAAATTCTTGGTGAAGGGGTGGTGGTAGGTACTCTGGGGTCTGATCTCAGACAACACATTATAGAAGCTCAGTGCATGACTCTGTGTTGGCTGGATGTCCGGGTCCCTCTGCCAACTGGATAGCTGTTGTCAGGTTTTTTGGTGGCAGACTGCTTGAAATGATGTTTATGAGCATGTCCTTAAGTGCAGAGTTTGAGCCATGGCTAAAGTCTCTCTCAAGGCCACTGCAGGGTTTCTGTTACCTAACAAGGTTCCATTTCAACCTTGGACTCATTTTCCATTAATTTTGTCACAGATTTGACTAATTCTGTTGGTAATACTGTAGTACAGGTGATAGTTGACCGTTTCAGCAAGATGGTTCACTTGGTTCCTCTACTAAAATTGCCTACAACTAAGTGTTTAGTGACATTGTTTATCTCTCACTTCGCCAAGTTATATGGTATTCCTAAAAACACTGTTTCCGATAGAGGGGTTCAATTTATGGCTACCTTTCGACATAGCGTTTGCTCCAAATTAGGAATTAAGCTTTCGTTCTCTTCGGGTTATCATCCTGAGACCAATGGTCAGACAGAGAATGAACCAAGAATTAGAACAATCTTTGAGATGTTTTGTTTCATCTAATCAAGGGGGACTGGGTGGATTTTCTTCCTGTGGCTGAGTTCGCTCTCAATAACCGCACCTCTAAACCTACCAGTACCTATCCTTTTTTTAATTTGGGTTTTTTTTTATCCAGTTTTTGGAAAATTTTCTGGTTTGTAGTCTGTGACTCCAGAGGAGGAAAGATATTCTCCTTGTTTAATTAATGTCTTGAGAGAAGTTGAAAAAGGTCTTTTGATAACTTGTGATCGGACCAAGAGAACAGTGAACTGCAGATGTAAGAGGGCTCCTGTCTTTAAGTTAGGAGATTTTGTTTGACTACCATCAAAAAAATCTTCGTGTTAAAGTTCCATCAAGGAAATTTGTTTTCCCAAATTTGTTGGTTTATATAAGGTAATTAGCATAATTAATCCTGTGACGGTCAAGCTCCAACTCCCAGAATGCCTTCCATTTCCTCTCTTCTTAAAAAGTTGGAGGGAATTCTGGGTGCTCAGGACATCACTGAGGTTTGACTTGGAGGAGGACAATGAGTACGAGGTGGAACAAGTTTTGAGTTCCAGACGTGTCAGACGTCAACTGCAATATCTCGTTAAATGAAAGGGTTTTGATCTGGAAGATAATTCTTGGGTTGATGTGGAAGATTGCATGTGGATCGCATAGTGAGGGATTCTGCAACCGGTTGTGGGTCCAGTGGGTCCTGTGGACCCTAGTAGAAAGGGGGTACTGTCATGTGTCTGGGTTTGAACCCTTCAACCTGTGCTTTGTGGTTGGCTTTTCTGTCCACCAAGCCACAGCAGATACACCTTTTCTCCTGGTGTTTCGATTCTGTTATGTTTACATACTATTGCCACTCAAAAAGAGATGATTTTGGTTCATTTTCTAAATTAAAAAATATTGAAGTCTAATATTTTTGACTCATTTTAATTTCATTCAGATTATCTACTTTAGGACTTATGTGAAAATCTTATGTAATTTTAGGTCTTTTTTGCAAAAAAAACAGAAAATTCTGAAGGGTTACGAATCCTTCAAGCACCAATATATAATGAAAAAACCACATAAAAATATGTAAATAATTAAATTGCACTGACAGGGCAGCTGCACTGCAAATTATCAAAACATAATGATATGTGTTTCATATCTTTTCGTTTGCATTTTTAAAGCAGAAAAAAATCACGGAATTTCAATAAGCCAGAAACCAAAAGTAAAAAAAAAAATAGGTGAAAAATACAGATATGTACATCACTAAAGGGTTAATTTGATATATGGAATAGGTTGATGTGCCTTCAAACATTTTCAAAGATTCATTGAATAAAGCACAATGAGGTTATTAGTGAGAATCCATGGCTTGACGTCTCAACAGTCATTATAATGTAGAACCTGACACTGTAATGCACCGCTACCATGGATATATTTTAATTTCTGTAGCTCTCAGCAAAGCTGATTGCTTTCCCTTGAAAAATCAATGGATCTTACTTTGTTTCTCCCAATAAAAACTCAGAATTAGGAGTCAAACGCACAAGCACTTTTATGGCTCTATATAAGCTTTAAAGAGAAGCTGACAGTAGATTTACGCTGCCTAACAAAGGACATCATGAATCACACTGTCGCATTATTTCATCCATGAATGTTTTTCATGAAACACTGCAGCGTTTCAGAGAAAACATAAGCTTTTCAGGGAAAAATTTCCTCTCAAATTGCTAGCCCAAAACAGGTTTCCGGCACCTTCCTCAGTCTAGATTTATAGGGTCTAGATTTTTCACATACACAAGGAAGGCCTGTGAGTCGAGGGAGCAGGGCAGAGACCTACCTCTTGGATTAGTACTTATCTGATACACATAGTGCCTGCCTTTATACTATGTTAGCTCTGAAACGCTACAGCATACATAGCTGGATACATGCTGTTTTGTTCGGGTTAGCATGAATCTCTTGTTGGGTTCCCTTTGAAAAAACCTGTCAAGAAAGTGGTGTAATAACATTATTAAAATCCTAAGATCCTCTGCTGCTCTTTTCCTTTTTCGCTGTCACTCCATTGTGCACATTTTTACATTTGGCGCATTATATTATTTTTCGGTTTGTAACCTAACTGGCATTTCTCCAGATCTTTCTGGGCGAATGCTTTCCCCCTCCGAGACGCTGACACTCACTGCTAACGTGACTGAGACTGCAAAAATGAGATCCTGCAAAATCACCTGCTCTAGCGAGACTTCGCTGTAATGAGACAACCGGGGGGCATACCCTAACGGGGGCATCAGGGTGGAGAAATCGTCTTTGGGGATCTTCCCAACTGGACAGGACCGCTAGTGATGACGGGGCCTATTTTGGGGGGGGGGGGGGCATGTCGCCCCCTGGCTCAAGCATTTCACCCTATTCCCCCATTACCTTAAAAAAAATTTGGGGCCAGATAACGCAGCCCATAAAATTTGCGGGGTTTTTTTCTGCCCCACCACCGGCCATGAGCGCATGCTGCATCTTTGCGGCTTAAGCTTCTCTTGAAAATGGAAAGGGGCCGCACACCATTCCTGGTATAACCCCTATTGTAAATTTTTTTTAAATTTTTTTTTGCCCCAGGTCCTTCATTAAAAAAAATCAAAAATATGAGTACACAATTTTTTTTAACTTTAACTATAATTTGGGTTTTTGGGGAGGAAGCAAACTTTCCACCACCAACCAAAGCAGTCCTTTAAAAAAATGGGGGCCTTCGAAAATTGCCGTCCCCTTATATTTTTTTTGATTATTTTTTCAGCGGGAAGGAAAGTTGGCCTACAGCCAATACAGCATTTCAGAAAACCAAGAAAAAAATTGTTTCCTTGACTACATGGGAAAGGAACTGTACAAAAGATAAGGGGGAACCCCTTTTGCAGTCTAACGGGAATTCTTTTGAAAATTTTATGATAACGGCCCTAGCATAACCCAATCAAAAAAAAGTTCGAGAAAGACAATGCAACCTTTACAGATGATAATAAATGTGAACGACCAAAATTTATTCAAACAATTTGAACAAGAAACTGTACAGTTTAAATACTTTAATTAAAATTTTTCCCTTACCTGAAAGGATTTGAATGCAATTTTTAGGGAGAGCGAAATTGTTTCTGCTAAACCCAAAAGATTCACTTTTTTTTTTACTCTTTATTTAACAGATTTAATTTAAAACAAATTTTTGGGACTTTTTATTACATCACCTTTTAGCAAATAAAATTTTTAACTCCTTTCAAATTACTCACTGCAAAGTCTCATTACTTTTTCACTTTCTTTGGTCCCATCCCCCCCAACTAAAATTAAAACTTCAAAATTTTAAACACTTTCTTTTAGTTTCGAAATTTGTTTTGGCCCGGCAATCACACACTATTTTCTAGTTCGGACGAACCTCATTGGAAGGTAAAAACACTACGCCCAAAAAGGATGGGGGTTGCAATACTGCGAAGTTGGATTTTTGTTAAAAAACTTTGAACAAAACATTTTAAAGACTAAAATTTTATTTCAAAGCTAGGGGGGGTGCTGTCCCCTTCAATAAAACGGGCTACCCATTTCTTTATTCATTTTTACGCAACGTAAATTTTCTTGCAAAGCAACCTTTTCCAAGCGATCGTAGCAACGCTTTGGGGAAAAATGTTGACAGGTTTGGGCACACAAAAAAAACACCATCTCACGCAAACCCCTGCACTCCCAAAAGTCTGCAATTTGAATGCCAAGGGCATAGAATCATTGAGACCAAGGGGGCAGGGGGAAAAACCCCCAAACAACCTTTAAAATTCTCCACACCCCTTTTTCCCAAAAAAGGGGGGGCCCCAAAACATTCCATTTTGGGGGGGACTGCCCACTTTTGGAATTTCTGGGCAGTACAAATCAGGTCTTTTTGACCCGATTTTAAAGCCAAAAAGGGGTTTTTTCAGCTTGATCTTTACTTTGTTCACGTACAATAACCCCAAGGCAAAAAAAAAACATAAAAATTTTATTCAAAACAGGGTCCCCAGGTGTCAGGGGAAAAAAAAACCCCTCCTGAGGGGCGCCCCCCACAGGGGGATGAAAAAATTTTAAACCCGCGGGGCGCGTTCCCTAGGACTTAAAGGGCCTTTAAAGGGAAAAAAAAAACTTAAAAGTTTTTTTAAATTCAAAATTTGCCCGCCCCCCAAAAACAAATCGGGGAGGGGGAAACCCAGGTTCCAAAACCGGCAAACCCCCAAGAAAAGAGAAAATCCGAACCTCATGGCAAGCATCCCAGGGGCCAAAAACTTTTGGGAAAACCCAAATTTAAAAAAAAAAAACATCCTCAGCCCCCCAAGAAAAAGAGGGGAAAAAAAA
Source organism: Oophaga sylvatica (assembly GCA_033576555.1). Classification (NCBI taxonomy): domain Eukaryota; kingdom Metazoa; phylum Chordata; class Amphibia; order Anura; family Dendrobatidae; genus Oophaga; species Oophaga sylvatica. The sequence continues at coordinate 398,523,682 of JARQOD010000004.1, forward strand.
GCAACAAAGAGAAAAAAAAAAACTCCACACTAGACAAATTTTTTTTTCCCCCTATTTTTCCCCCTTTTGGGGAGTACCCTTTAAAATTTTTAGTTTTTGGGGCCCGGGGATACGGTTTTTTTTTGGGAGCTTGGGAAAAAAAAACAAAAACTGCAATACCCAAAAAGGCGGAACCCTTTTGGGTTTTTGTAACCTAACTAACCACACAAATAAGGGAGCCGGGGCGTTTCCCACTTTATCCAACGCCCGTCCAGGGCCAAAAATAACTCCCCCTAAAGGCCCGAAAGATAAAAAAAATCTGCCCCCCAACAGATCCCCAAACATGTAAGGGGGTTTTTGACAAAAAACACGGACACAAAAGAAAAAAAGAATGAGCAAACCGGGCCCAAAACTTCAAAAAAAAAAGTACGGGAAAAAAATTCTGACTGCAATCCAAAAAAAACCCTAAAAAAACCAAAACCCCTTTTGATTGCAAAAAAAACCTGAGATCACACGATCCCACCACCTAAAAAAACCCCCGGTGTAAAAAAAAAATTTCCCGCCCCCTAAAAAAAAAGGAAAAACAAAAGAAAAAAATAACATGGGTACAATAAACTGAAGGGACACAGGGCCCCAGAGGGGACCCACTTCCTCCCCCAAAAGGCAAAAAATTATGCCCAAAAAGGAAAACACAAAAAAAAACCCAAAAAAAATTTTATCTAAAGCACAATCCCCCCAAAGCTACCAAACTTCCAAAGAAAACCGGGGAACCCCAATTTAGACAAGAACAATTGATCCCCGGGGGACCATCAGGGAGGGAAAACCCCCTTATATCAGTCCAGTCCGTACCCAGTTTCCCTTTTCCCCCTGTAAGGGTTTTTAAAAATCTGCAACCACCAAGGAAGCCCTCCAAAACCCTCCCCTATTTATAACAGTCCCCCAAATTGGGGAGAAAAGGGTTCCCTGCTCGGGGACTGCACAAAATCCTTTTGGGCCGCCGGGGGGGTCCCCAAACGTTTTTGTTCTGGGGAAAATTTCTCATTGGTCCCTTTTTTGGAAAGGGCTTTTATTGCGCTATAAAAAGGGGTTTCATGGCCCCCCGGCCCTGCGGGGAAAAAAACAATTTTTTAAAGTCTTTTTGGGGCCCTTTTGATCATGCACCATGGGGGTTAGGGGGGGGGCCAAATAAACCCCAGAAAACCGGGACCCTGGGAGGGGTTTTGTTTCACGGGGTTTAGGGGGGGGGCTGAAAAAGCCTCTAGAATAAACCGGGGGCTCCGGGGGGGAGGTTTCTTGTTTTCATTGCTGACCCGCATGACCCTGGGCTGTATCCACACAGGGAGTTATCTGTGTACCCCGGGGGTTAAAAATGAAAAAAGTTTTTTTATCTCTGCGTCTCTACCCAGCGACCCCCCTGTTGTAACAAGTTCGCCATACCGCCAATAGGCCAAAAAAGCTATTCTGGGGAAACCCGTAAGTAAAAAGAGCCGCTTTAAAGCCATATCCGTCACTTTTACAACAGGCCCCTTTCCCCAAGGTGGAAACCCCCCCTGCAACCATCTATTATAAATTTTAAATTTTTGCTTCCGCAGTCCCCCCCCTTAAACTACCCGGGCTGGGTTTGTAAAATTTGGGGGACAAAAAACCTAGGGGGCCCTTTTCCCCGCTGGAGGGTAGGTTTGGCGGGTCTCCAAAAGGACAACCTCACTTGGGGGGTTACTGGGGTCCGTTCAGGCGCTACGCAGGGGGGGGGCCCGTTTTTTTCCTCTCCACCTCTGCCCCACCTTACCCCCCCCCGTTGGGCCCGACAACTTTTTGGGACATAAACTTTTCGGGGATTCGAACTATGCTCTATACACTCGGCTTCTGGATGCACTTTTCCCCCGGGGCGGGGACAAGGGGTTTTTAAAATATACTTTTGTCCCAGGCGTTGGGGAAAAGGGAACCCGCTTTTGGGGGCCCCGATCGTTGTGCGATGCTCCCCCGGGGGTTTTTTAGGGTTTTAAAAAAGGGCTTTTAGGCCCTCAGGCCCCCACTAAAAAGGGGTCCAACGCTGGGAATGTCCAAAGGGTTTTGTCCCTGGGGGGGCCAGTTTTGGGCCAATTTCGGACTCTGGGCCCCCGGTTAGGGGCCAGATAAAGCCCCAATTTCCCGGGGGAAATGAGAGTCTGGCTGACCATTAAAGGGTGCTTTTTGGCCAAACCCGGGGGAAATTTCCCCCCCCCACGGGGAAAACTTTTCTCCAAATTTTCCCCCACGACCTTCATTTTCACAGCAAGGGTTGGGGCGGGCCCCGGGAGGCAAGGGTTTCCCCCGGGGGGTCTCACCTTTTCCAAACCTCAGAACTCCCCTTTAGGCTCCCCCCCCCCCGGGGGGCCCTTGGGGGGTTCCCGGCGGGGGAAGCCGGGCCCCCTCGAGACCCTGGTTTGTAAAATTTTCCCCAAAAATTAGGGCTTATCCCCAAAAATTTCCCCCCCCATCGGGGGAAAACAACGATCTATAAACCCTTTGGGGGGGGGTTTTTTTTGATTTGCGGCATTTGCCCCCCAAACGTCCCCCTTTAAAAGGGCAATCTCTTTTGGGCCCTCCCCTAACAGTTGGCTTTTTGGGGGGTTCTGGGGGGGGAAATTTTTTGCCTCTACTTCCTCTCCGCCACAAAATAAACCCCAGGTGAGCCGCCAAACCGGGACGTTTGGTTTTGGGGCTGATCAATCGCCCTACAGATCACAACAGAAATCCCTCACATTATCTATGTCTCCTTCCCCTCAGGAATTTTCTCTTTTTCCCCCTCCCCTTCCCCAAGGGAAAGAGGGGTCTGATGGGGGTCCCCCCCTTCGTCTTCAAAACCCCCCTTTTTTAGTGGTTTCCCGGGGGGATACGGGGTTTGGGGGGAAAAATTTTAAAGGAGAT
>JARQOD010000004.1:398526670-398570818 GCA_033576555.1 Oophaga sylvatica
GTGGCCAAAGTGTTTTGTTTTAATCTCATCGTTCCACAGGACTTATTTCCAAAATGCATCAGGTTTGTTTAGATATTCTTTTGCATATTTCTGATGTTGAATTTTATGGTGAGGGTGCAGGAAATGTTTTCTTCTGTTATTTCTTCCATGAAGGTCATATTTATGCAGTTATTTCTGAACAGGAGAACAATGTACCACAACTCCAGAGTCTGAAGGTCTTCCGCATTCAAGTGTAGGTTTTGATTTCCCTCTCTAGCAATCCTTTGAGCAGCTCTCACTGAAATTTTGCTTGGTCTTCCAGACCTTATCTTGACCTCCAATGTTCCTGTTAACTGCCATTTCTTAATTACATTTGAAACTGAGGAAAGGGCAACTTGAAAATACTTTTCTTCTTATAGCCTTCTCCTGCATTGCGGGCCTATACCATTTTTAGTTTTAGAGTACTAGGCTGCTTAGAAGAATCCATGGCTGGTGTTTTTTGGCCAAGGTTACAGGAGGCTTGATATTTATAAGCATGGGAAATTTGCATCACCTGGCTTTTCTTAGCAATGATAGTGTCACCGGTGTGTCGCTGCGAAGATCGTCGCGATTGCACACCCTGACTTCTCACAGCTGAGTTTCTGCTGCTGGGTGTTTTTCGGCAGTGAGAGAGTTAATCTCCCTCTCTCTGTGCTGGACAAGACCAGCCTCGCTCAGCTGCAATTAATGTTGCGATAATTGGATTTCTTCATATACCTGCCTGTCTGCTAGGGAAGTGTCGGTGAAAGCATTCATGCAGACCAGCAGAGCGGATCATATTGAGAAGTCTAAAGCTAAGAGTACCTGTTGTGGTTTTCTCCTCTCCTCGCTTTATTATTTATCTCCTTGCCATTTGGTGTTCCCTCTGTAGTTGTTGTTTTGTATGCAAGGTGTCTTTTATTTTACCCCTTGTACTGTCTCGTTCGTCTTATACTGTGTGTAGGCAGTTACCTTCCCGTTCCCTGTGGTGGTAATCAGGGTCCTTCTCAGGACTAGATTACAGTTGTCAGGGATTCACAGGAGATAGGGTTACGCTGGCGGCCTGGACCTCTGTACCATCAACAGTACCTCCAGGTAGAGGGATTAGTCAGGACCCCAGCTTAGGGTCAGCATAGACCCCGGTCCTCCTTATGCAGAGACAGCGTGACATTTTCACCGACCACTAAAGATTTTCTCCAGTCACCATGGATCCAGTAGTCAGTCTTGCTCGGCAGTTGCAGAGTTTGTCCATGGAGCTGGCGGACGTTAAGTCCAAGGTTTTGTACCCCCGGAGCAGGCCGGACCTGAACCTAAAGTAGCTCTCCCTGACAGATTCACTGGTGGGCGGGACAAGTTTTTTGCTTTCCGGGAGGCATGTAAATTGTACTTTCGGCTGCGACCTCGGTCATCTGGGAGTGAAGAACAAAGGGTGGGGATTGTCATCTCGCTCCTACAAGGAGACCCCAATCCTGGGCGTTCGCTCTCCCTCTGGGCTCCCCAGCTCTCCAGTCAGTGGATGGGTTTTTTGCAGCTCTGGGTCTTGTATATGATGACCCGGATCGGGTCTCCCTTGCTGAATCTAAGTTACGTAGGATACAGCAGGGAGATCGTCTGGCGGAGGAATTCTGTTCGGAGTACCGTAGGTGGGCCACAGACACCCAGTGGAATGACCCGGCTCTTAGGAGCCAGTTTTGTCAAGGTTTATCTGACAAATTAAAGGATGTGCTGGCACAGTATGACCCCCCCCACGTCACTGGAGGCCGCTATGGCCCTTGCTATTCGTATTGACAGACGTCTTCGGGAGAGGTGCGGGGTAACTTCGCCCCCTGTTATGACTCCACCTTCCTCAAGGGTCCCTTATACGGAGGTTCCCCTAGTCAGTCCAGAGGAGCCTATGCAATTAGGAGGGACATCATTCCGGGGGAGGGGATCAGTGGGGCGCCACAAAACAAGAAGTTGTTTCTTCTGTGGGAAAAAGGGACATTTTATTGGGGGGTGTCCATCCCGTTCTTTGCAGACTGAGAAGTCGCCGGAAAACTATTGATCCCAGATTGTGTGGTGTACGGCAATCTGGGAGTAAGTATTTCGTCCCTAAATTCGTCTCAGTTTCTCGTACCGGCGGAGGTGGTGGTGGGTGCGAGAACTGAGAGGATATCTGTTCTTCTGGATAGTGGGGCCGGGGCTAATCTGGTGGATGCTCGCTTTGCCCGGGTTCAAGGTATGCGATTGAGTGTGTTGGCTAAACCCGTCCCCATATTCTCGATCGACGCCAGACCTCTCGGTCAGGGAAGTTTTTTGCAAGCAGTGCATAACATAGATCTTCAAGTGGGGGCGTTACATAAAGAACTGTTGTCTTGTTATGTGTTGGAGGGTCTTCCTACTCCTATAGTGCTGGGCCTTCCTTGGTTAACTAAGCATAACCCGGTTATTAATTGGCAATCCAGAGAGATAAGTCAATGGAGTGAATTCTGTAATAAAAATTGCATGAATACGGTCATTGGTACGGTCGCTCCTAGGGCCTTACCTCCATTTCTGGTAGACTTTGAGGATGTATTCTCGGAGAAAGGGTGTCAAGAATTACCTCCTCATCGCGAATATGACTGTTCTGTTAACTTGATCCCTGGGGCCAAATTACCGAAATCTGGGTTGTATAACCTTTCTGGTCCTGAGAGACAGGCCATGAAGGATTATATTTCAGAGAGTCTGGCTAAGGGGCATATTAGACCTTCATCTTCCCCGGTGGCCGCGGGGTTCTTCTTTGTGAAGAAAAAAGATGGAGGCCTACGCCCTTGCCTGGATTTCCGTGAGCTTAATCGGATTACGGTCCGAGATCCGTATCCGCTCCCACTTATTCCCGATCTCTTCAATCAGATCGTGGGTGCCAAATGGTTCTCTAAGTTGGATCTCAGAGGGGCGTACAATCTGATTAGGATGAAGGAGGTGGATGAGTGGAAGACGGCGTTTAACACTCCGGAGGGGCATTATGAGAACCTTGTCATGCCATTTGGGCTGAGTATTGCCCCGGCGGTGTTTCAACACTTTGTAAATGACATCTTTCGCCACCTAATGGGACAGTTTGTGGTCATATATCTGGATGATATCTTAATTTACTCGCCGGATCTTGTGTCTCATCAGGAGCATGTTAGACAGGTGTTACAGATCTTGCGGGATAATAAACTGTACGCCAAATGGGAGAAGTGTGTGTTCGCCGTACAGGAACTTCAGTTTTTAGGATTCCTGGTGTCAGCATCCGGTTTTCGTATGGACCCTGGGAAAGTGCGGGCAGTTCTTGAGTGGGATTTGCGAGAGGATCTTAAGGCATTACAACGTTTCTTGGGGTTTGCTAACTACTACCGGAAATTCATTCGTAATTTTTCGTCCATAGTTAAACCTCTCACAGACATGACTAAAAAAGGGACGGATTTTTCAAAATGGTCTGACAAGGCTTGTCAAGCGTTTTCTTCCTTGAAAAAATGTTTTGCTTCAGCACCCATACTTATTCAGCCTGATGCGTCACAGCCGTTCATTGTTGAGGTGGACGCTTCCGAGGTAGGGGTGGGAGCAGTATTGTCACAAGGTTCGTCCCCTGGTAAATGGCATCCGTGCGCCTTCTTCTCTAAAAAATTGTCGTCCGCGGAGAGGAATTATGATGTCGGCAATAGGGAACTCTTGGCCATTAAGTTAGCTTTTGAGGAGTGGCGTCATTTTTTGGAGGGGGCAGTCCACCCAGTCACCGTCATTACTGATCACAAAAACCTGCTATATTTAGAGTCCGCTAAACGTCTGAATCCCAGACAAGCTAGGTTGTCGTTGTTTTTTACCAGGTTTCATTTTGTCGTCACATATCGTCCTGGGTCAAAAAATGTTAAGGCGGATGTCTTATCTCGCTGTTTCCCAGGGGCTGGGAATACGGAGGACCCGGTTCCGGTCCTTCAGGAGGGGGTGGGTGTGTCGGCAGTATGCTCTGAGCTTGAGGAGGAGGTATTGGAGGCTCAGGGGGACGCCCTGTAGGACCTCCAGGGAGACTGTTTGTTCCAAATCAGTTGCGACAAAAGGTGATCGAGGCACACCATAATTCAGCTTTGGCAGGACACCCAGGGAGTAAAGCAACTGAGGATCTCCTCTCGCGCCGGTTTTGGTGGCCTAACTTACATAGGGAGGTGGTAACTTTTGTCGCGTCCTGCGAGGTTTGTGCGCGCTCTAAGACCCCACATACGCGTCCGTCTGGGACCCTCTTACCTTTGAAGATCCCGGAGCGTCCGTGGACTCATCTGTCTATGGACTTCATTACGGATCTCCCGCCATCTTCGGGTAAAACAGTCATACTCGTTGTAGTGGACAGGTTCAGCAAGATGGCACATTTTATCGCTCTTCCTGCTCTTCCTAATGCTAAAACTCTTGCGCAGGTGTTTATTGGGGAGATTGTAAGACTTCACGGGGTACCCTCCGATGTGGTGTCGGATCGGGGGTCTCAGTTTGTGTCCAAATTCTGGAAAGCATTTTGTACACGGCGGGGGATGCAGTTGTCATTTTCATCGGCTTTTCACCCGCAGTCCAATGGTCAGACAGAGCGTCTGAACCAGAGCTTGGAGACATATCTCCGGTGTTTTGTGTCAGAGAACCAGGAAGACTGGGCTTCTTTCTTGCCTCTGGCGGAGTTTGCTCTAAATAATAGGCGGAGCGAGTCCACTGGTAAGTCCCCGTTTTTTGGGGCATATGGTTTTCACCCCCAGTTTTGTACTTTCAATAGGGGAGGCTCTTCTGGGGTTCCTGAGGAGGAACGATTTTCGTCGTCACTTGCTTCAGTGTGGAGAGGAGTGCTGAATAATCTGAGTACTATGGGGAACCGATACAAACGTATGGCTGATAGGAGGAGAGTGTCTGGTCCGGACCTAAGTGTGAACGATCTGGTATGGTTGTCTACCAAGAATATAACACTTAAGGTTCCCTCCTGGAAACTGGGTCCCAGGTTCATCGGGCCATACAAGATCAGTTCTATAATTAATCCGGTTGCATTCCGTCTTGACCTCCCTCCCACATTTAAAATTCATAATGTGTTCCACAGATCGTTGCTTAAGAGGTATGTGGCGCCGGTGATACCTTCACCTTTACCTCCTCCTCCTGTGGTGGTCAATGGTAACTTGGAGTTCCAGGTGTCGAGAGTCATCGATTCACGTCTGAATCGCCGGTCCCTTCAGTACCTTGTTCATTGGAGGGAGTATGGTCCTGAGGAGAGGATGTGGGTTCCTGCGTCGGATATTAACGCAGACCGATTGGTTCGGGCCTTCCACACTACTCACCCAGATAAACCCGGCCCTGAGGGTCCGGAGGCCCCTCGTAGAAGGGGGGGGTACTGTCACGGGTGTGTCGCTGCGAAGATCGTCGCGATTGCACACCCTGACTTCTCACAGCTGAGTTTCTGCTGCTGGGTGTTTTTCGGCAGTGAGAGAGTTAATTCTCCCTCTCTCTGTGCTGGACAAGACCAGCCTCGCTCAGCTGCAATTAATGTTGCGATAATTGGATTTCTTCATATACCTGCCTGTCTGCTCGGGAAGTGTCGGTGAAAGCATTCATGCAGACCAGCAGAGCGGATCATATTGAGAAGTCTAAAGCTAAGAGTACCTGTTGTGGTTTTCTCCTCTCCTCGCTTTATTATTTATCTCCTTGCCATTTGGTGTTCCCTCTGTAGTTGTTGTTTTGTATGCAAGGTGTCTTTTATTTTACCCCTTGTACTGTCTCGTTCGTCTTATACTGTGTGTAGGCAGTTACCTTCCCGTTCCTGTGGTGGTAATCAGGGTCCTTCTCAGGACTAGATTACAGTTGTCAGGGATTCACAGGAGATAGGGTTACGCTGGCGGCCTGGACCTCTGTACCATCAACAGTACCTCCAGGTAGAGGGATTAGTCAGGACCCCAGCTTAGGGTCAGCATAGACCCCGGTCCTCCTTATGCAGAGACAGCGTGACAGATAGTGAACATAACCCTAACAGGCTAATTAAGGTCTGAAACCTTGGACAAAGTTATCCGAGCACACAAACCTCCAAGGGTGCCCAAACTTGTATCAGCCCATTTTCCTTTTTTTGTTTTTTAAAATGAAAAAAAATTAAAATATATTTTCTTTTTGCCTAAAATGCAAAGGAAATGTGTCATATTTAAATATAGGCCTTTTAGAGATCATTTCATCTTCAAGTTGCTTAACTGTTTACAATAATAGTAATTTTGCTTAGGGGTATCCAAACTTTTACAGGTCATTGTAGCACAAAAGAGTTATACACTGCCATCTGTACAATGTGCATGGCCAGCTTCTTGTACCACACTTTAGCTTTTCATATTGCACTGTAGGGCTGGAGGACTTGATCAGAGATATCAACTCCACCCATATTTTTATTGTACCCCAGGATACAGTCTGGTGTGGGGACTTGTATAGAGATACCTCGCACAACGGTGAGGGTGCTGCCAACACCATGTATGGTGGTCAAGAAAAGGACATCCCTCTTGTCCTTGTACTTGACCACCAATATGTTGTCACTACATTCGGCCCTGGTCTTACCCTTTCTTAACAGCTGTCCAATTAGCGTCATATGGATTCCTCTCTGATTTTTTGCACAGTACCGCGGGCTGTCGTAGCTCTGGCAAAGAGAGACTTGAAGAGTGGTATGTGCCTTAATCTAGAAGTGGCTGCACCAAATCCCACACAATGTTCCCACTCACTCCCAGGACAGGGGGACATTCAGGTGGTTGAATGCAGGTGTTCTTCCCTTTATAAACCTTAAATGTGTGTGTGTACCCTAAGGTACTCTCGAACAGTTTGTAGAGTTAAATTCCGTACCTATCTCTCTTACTGGGCAGATGTTATCGGAATTTGAGCCACCCCTTGAAATGCATTAGGCCGAGTGCCCACAATCCGGAACTAGCAGCGCTTTGGACACAGGTCTGTAAAATAACAAAATTTTATTCAGGTGTGTGAATGTTTCGTGTAAACTTTTTTATTTATTAGAATAGAAGAAAGAGAAAAAAATAATAGAAGAAAAGAATCTAGAAAGAAAAAAATAAAAATAAACTTAAAATATAATACATTTGGTAAAATAAAAAACAAACTTACTAAATGGACGTCAGTAAAACAGATATTACTGAGTTCCTGCAACTATCTGACAATAATTCTGATTATGTTCAGTAACAAATACTGCAGAAGACGCCAATTACTATAGTATAATTTTACTGTCCCTAATCTAGCCCTATCAACTAAACTAAATTATTTTTATTCTTTTTTACACTTTACTATCTGACAATAACCCTGACTATATTCAGTCAAAAATACTGTTGTAGATGCTGTTTACTACAGTATATTTTTACTGTCCCTAATGTACGCCTATCAACTAATCATATTTTTTTATACTTTACTCTCACTAACCCTGACTATATTCAGTAAAAAATACTGTAGTAGACGCTGATTACTACAGTATATTATTACTGTCCCTAATCTAGCCCTTTCAACTAATCTAAATGATTTTTTATTTGATTCTTTTTTCACAATAAAAAAAACTACAACCGGATGCCGATCAGTGATGTGATTCACTGATCAGCAGCTCAATGACTGCAGTGCGCATGCACAGATGTAGTGCAAAAAGTGGGAAAATAAGTCCTGGCCAAAAGTGAGCACAGACGGTGATCAGAGATGTGCATCACTGATCAGTACTCAGTGGCTGCAGGACGCACACAAATAACTGCCTAATAATGAGCGATCAACTACTGATTGGCGATCAAGTACTGATCAACGCTTGGCCACAGAAGTGGGAGTAGGGTTAGGGAGAGTGGGAAAGGAGGAAAAGTTGGAGAGGTGGATTGGGGTGGATTAGGTAAAAAAGGGACAGGAAGAGGTGTGGAATGGATCATAGATCAGAAACATCTTTCAGCAACAGAAGTAGTGATGGCACAGGCTTCAAAAAGACTGTGGCACCACAGGGCCCAGCAGATCTGCAGCAGAACGACACAGTGACTGCTCTGCAACGTCTCCAAGCTAGAATGAGGAAGTGCAGGGTGGTCACTGTGAAGTCAGACTGCATCTCTGCTCACTGATTGGTGGGATTGGATGTCATCATCCTATCACTCCAATCAATGCTGGGGCTGGTAATGTTGCCTAGCACCAGCCTATGATCGGAGCTGTTATAGCACCGATCATAGCTGGATCTTAGTGTTTCAGGCAATTTAATTACCTGTAACACTGAAATTGCTTTGATTAGCTGTTCATAATTGAACAGCCAATCACAATGATCAAAGTTGCAGAATTAGCAGGCACCTTAAAGCGATCACGGTGCCTCCGGTCACGGTGCCACATTTTTGGCAAGATATATTCATACTTCCAAGGTTTAGCACCCCTTCCCAGCCAAGACATATGGATACGTCCAAGGTCATGGAAGGGCTAAACAAAGATAGTCAGTCCAGTCACGAGTTATAACCTAAAATGGAATTTTCATAAAATAATATTTACTTTTACCATCTATCAATTCTAATTAGATCATGTCAAAATACCAGTTTCTCATTCACTTTTGTTACTTTTAAAGTAAGATAGAATAATGAAATGTGGCTTTGTGACAACCATAATTTGACATCTTAAATGTTCTTCAAATGGAAGCTATTGTTGTTGGTCTATGATTATTTCAATTCATTTTTATAATAACGAAGCATAAAAATGAAATATGACTTTGAATAGATGACAGGTTCTGAGCGTAAGTAATGCAATGAGTGAGCAAAAGTGAGCTTTGAGGTGATCTGTAGTTATAGTGGGCCAGTAGAGACCATGACGTCCAACAGATTAGTTGCAGACTGCTGCCTATGCCATGAAGCTGCTCTGGACTGTATTGTAGTTTGAGCTAATACAACAAGAACCACCCTGGTAAATTGCAAATGGCATATTGGACCAGTGCAAGAAATCTCTGATAATGAGATAATAAGCGTGACCTGTAACACTTACATTTAAGCAATCAACTGTAGTGATTTATAATTCGGTCTACATCAAGTTTGCCAAACTGAGATCAGTAGATGTAGACCTTGGTATAGATAGGCAAATTTATTCAAGCTGAATTGACTTCTACAGGAATTTTACAAAAATATGTACCAGAATTTATTGCAATTTGCACTCAGGATACTCAGTGAAATAAACACCTTTTTGCTCAACCACAGACAGCTGACAAAAGATTAAAAAACAAAAATAATTTATTATTTCGTCCTTAGTATTATTATTATTATTGTTATTATTTATTATTATAGCGCCATTTATTCCATGGCACTTTACATGTGAGGTGGGGTATACATATAAATACAAGTACAGTAATCTTAAACAATACAAGTCACGACTGGTACAGGATGAGAGAGGACCCTGCCCGCGAGGACTCACAATCTACATGGAATGGGTGAGGATACAGTAGAGCTGGTCGTGCAGCGGTTTGGTGGATCAGTGGTTACTGCAGGTTGTAGGCTTGTCGGAAGAGGTAGGTCTTCAGGTTCTTTTTGAAGGTTTCCATGGTAGGCGAGAGTCTGATATGTTGTGGTAGAGAGTTCCAGAGAAGGGGGGATGCGTGGGAGAAATCTTGTATGCGATTATGGGAAGAGGAGATAAGAGGGGAGGAGAGAAGGAGATCTTGTGAAGATCAGAGGTTGCATGCGGGTAAGTACCGGGAGACGAGGTCACAGATGTATGGAGGACTCAGGTGTGGATGGCTTTGTACGTCATGATTATGGTTTTGAACTGGAGTCTTTGGGTAATGGGGAGCCAGTGCAAGGATTGACAGAGGGGAGAGGCCGGAGAATAGCGGGGGGACAGATGGATTAGTCGGGCAGCAGAGTTTAGAATAGATTGGAGGGGTGCAGAGTGTTAAAGGGGAGGCCACAGAGCAGGAGGTTGCAGTGGTCAAGGCGGGAGATGATGAGGGCATGGACTAGGGTTTATGCAGATTCTTGGTTGAGGAATGTACGGATCCGTGAAATATTTTTGAGTTGAAGTTGGCAGGAAGTAGAAAGGGCTTGGATATGTGGTTTAAAAGAGAGATCAGTGTCAAGGATAACCACTAGGCAGCGAGCTTGTGTGACAGGAGAGAGTGGGCAGTCGTTTACTTTAATGGATAGGTCCATTGGAGGGGTTGAGTGAAATGGGGGAAAGATGATGAATTCTGTTTTGTCCATATTAAGTTTTAGAACTCTAGCGGAGAAGAAGTATGAAATAGCGGATAGACATTGAGGGATTCTGTTTAGTAGGGAGGTGATGTCTGGTCCAGAGATGTAGATCTGTGTGTCATCAGCATAGAGGTGATATTCAAAGCCGTGAGATTCTATGAGCTGTCCGAGGCCGAAGGTGTAAATGGAGAAGAGCAGGGGCCCTAGGACTTAACCTTGCGGGACTCCGACAGATAGGGGGCGTGGTGAGGAGGTGGTGTGCGAGTGGGAGATGCTGAATGTCCGGTCTGTTAGGTATGATGCGATCCAAGATAGGGCCAAGTCTGTGATACCAAGAGATGAGAGGGTCTGTAGTAATAGGAAATGGTCTACTGTGTCAAAGGCAGAGGACAGGTCCAGGAGGAGGAGGACAGAGTAGTGTCGCTTGGTCTTGGCGGTTAATAGGTCATTTTTGACCTTAGTTAGGGCAGTTTCAGTGGAGTGGTGTGGCCAGAAGCCAGATTGTAAGTGGTCAAGGAGGGAGAAAGAAGAGGGGTGGGAGGACAGTTCAAGATGGAGGTGTTGTTCCAGTAGTTTTGAGGCATAGGGGAGAAGTGATATAGGGCGATAGTTAGATACAGAGGATGGGTCAAGAGAGGGCTTTTTGAGGATAGGTGTGATTGAGGCATGTTTAAAGCATGAGGGGAAAACACCAGTTGTTAGTGATAGGTTGAAGAGATTGGTTAGGGTTGGGATGAAAACTGTATTGAGGTTTGGGATGAAGTGGGATGGGATTGGGTCAAGGTCAGTATCTCTTCTTACCATTGCCGCATGCTGAAACCCTGAGCATGGCCGGCAATTGGGAGTTCAAATTAGGCAAAATTGGGAAATTGGCCGGAGCCTCGCCCTTGGGGGCCCCAGTCTCTACAGCAGGAGCTACACTGATAATAGTTTTCAGTGTAGCTTCTGATGTATAGACTTCTTTAGAACCTTTGGTGACATGACAGTCATGTGACCAGTCATGAGATTGCAATGTCACCACAAGTCTTGTACCTTGCGGGAGCAGAGAAAACTGAAAAGCAGATGGACTGGTGGTAAGTCCTCTATTGTCTGTGTTTCTGTCTGAGTATGTGTGTGTCTCGTGTGTGTGTGGTTGAGCCTAGAATGTATAGGCTCCTGGTAGAGAAGACTAGAGTTGAACGAAACAGGTCGGTCAGATTCAAAAGTCGCCGACTTTAGCCAAAATCGAGTTTCATCAACCGAAAGCGTGAGGTTGGCCATGCAGTCGTCGAAACGAGCACCAAAGTCGTGTTTCCCAGAATGCTTGCAGGTGCCTTTTTTCAGCCAATGAGCAAGGACGTACACTGTGGGCAATGAGATGACATGTGAAGTGTCCACCACCATCTTAGAGAAGGGCATTGCAGTGATTGGCTTGCTTTGGGGGGCGTCAGAGTGTCTATAAAAGCCCTGACCGCAGACCTACATTTTACTTCTGCCGATATTAACAGTAGGGAGAGGTTGCTGTTTATCAGTAGGGAGAGAGTTAGGGCTGTAAAGAGAAGTTCTTATGTGCTTGTGCTGATAGCAATTGTGCTGTACAGTTAGTGTGCAGTGACAGGGGAGGATTTTCTTGTGTGCAGCAGCGCAGGTTCTTAGGCTGCCTGATAGCTGTATTGCTGTGTGTACACTGCTGTGCAGACTGCTTTTTACACAGCACTAATACTTTTATTCTTTTTTCTCACAGTTACCGAGCGTTCATTTTTTCCCACACAGTATAGAGCTGTACGCTACTCACACACTACCGTGTTCTGGCTGATATCACGGACAAATACATGCTGACTATCTGTGTGTGGCTCCGGAAATAAATACGGAGATTTAAATTTTACCCAAAACCGTATACAGCTGTCCACTTCTGATACAGTACCGTTTATCTGCTCTTTGTATTACGGTCAAATCCATACTGAGCGAGCGTCTGTGTGTGACTCCGGAAATATATACGGAGATTTAAATTTCACCCAAAACCGTATACAGCTGTCCGCTTCTGATACAGTACCGTATATCTGCTCTTTGTAACACGGTCAAATCCATACTGAGTGAGCGTCTGTGTCTGACTCCGGAAATATATACTGAGATTTAAATTTTCCCCTACACCATATACAGCTGTACGCTCCTCATACAGTACCATATATCTGCTGCTATTTTTGGTACATTTTCCCAAACATGAGGAAGTATGGTGGAAGAGGCCGAGGACGTGGGCGGTGGGGGCCAGCTGGTACTGATGGTGGTGGTGATGCATCTGCTGGTAGTGCCAAAAGCACAATAGCACCTAAGGCAGGAGGTGTTGAGCCTGCATCATCATCAGGCTCCAGAAGCCCTGGAATGCTCCCTTTTCTGAGAGCAGGTAAACCACTTTTAAAGCCGGAGAATCAGGATCAGGTTTTGGCTTACAACAGCCTCCAGCTCTATCGCCTCCTCTTCTGAAGTTTCAAAAAATGTAAGCACTGAGTCGTCAGTGCAGGCTCCTGGTCAGGAACAACACCTTTCCTTGTGTCCTTCACCCCCACCAAAAGTGATGGATGCGGCAGGACACACTTCAGATTACTCCCTGGAGCTCTTTTCACGTACCATGCCTGGGTTATCAAGTGAAATCCTGAATTCCCCAGTCCAAGATGAATATGACATGGAGTGCACTGATGCACAGCCACTGCTATATGATTCTGCTGGTACATTCACCCAGTGCACTGCATTGCCCTCGCAGTCTACTGAGCCATATTCTGACCCTGATGAAACCCAGGTGCCCCTTCCCGCATAATATACCACCTTACACAGCGACACAGAGGAAGGTGCAGATGAAATTGAAGAGGAGGTGATGGATGACCCAGTTGTTGACCCGGATTGGCATCCATTGGGGGAAGAGGGTGCCGCTGGCAATAGCTCATAAGTGGAGGACGATCCGCAGCAGGCATCGACATCGCAGCTGCAATTATCTGGCAGGCCCGTAGCAGTCCAAAAACATGTTAAAAAAGCAAAAAGAGTTGCAGGACAGCTTGGCCAGACGGTCAAATTAACACAGCGTGCAAGCCCTGAAAAGTTTTCCCATAGCAGTAAGGGTGCAGTGTGGCACTTTTATGACCAAAATCCTATTGATCAGGCAACGGTTATCTGTAAGAAGTGCGGAAGGACCTTTAGCCGAGGGAAAAATCTCCGAAATTTGAATACCAGTTGCATGCTTAGACATTTATACACCATGCACTTGCAAGCATGGACGGAATACAAAACATCAGGTAGCACACGTGCACATGATCCGACTGAAGGTAGCCAGCAACGCTACATCGCTTCTCCCACTGTAATCCCACCGGTTAGCACACCACCAGCAAGAAATGTTGATGTGACGTCGCAAGGCCAAAGCAGTCAGGGAATCACAATGTTTTTCCAATGAAAGACTGAATCTAGGCCATCACCACCACCACCAGCACCATCACCAACCCCCTCTCAGTCCGCCATGTCCACCTCTAGTTCCACCATATGCATCTCTCAAATCCAGTTCACCCTAGCAGAGACTCTGAGTAGGACAAGAAAGTACTCATCCTCTCATCCGCGTACACTGGCTTTGAACGCCTACATTGCCAAACTGATCTCATTAGAGATGATGCCCTTCCGTTTGGTTGAAAGCGCAGCGTTCCGAGAGCTTATGGCCTACGCTGTCCCACGCTATGACCTACCCAGTCGGCACTTCTTTTCTAGAAAAGCCATCCCTGCCCTCCACCTGCATGTGAAAGACCGCATTGTCCATGCACTCAAACAATCAGTGAGTGGAAAAGTGCACCTCACAACAGATGCATGGGCCAGTAGGCATGGCCAGGGCCGTTACATGTCCATCACTGTGCACTGGGTTAATGTGGTGGATGCAGGGTCCAAAGGGGACAACGGCGGTGGGACAGTGCTGCCTAGCCCACGGTATAGGCAACAGTTGGCTGTAGGCGTTCGACCCTTCTCCTCCTCCTCTTCCAGAAGGGAAAGCTTGTCGACAGAGCACAGTTGCACGAGCACTCCATCCGCAGCTGCCAGTGTTGTACACGAGGTGTCCCACTATCGAACAGCTAGTGGAAAGCGTCAGCAGGCTGTTTTAAAGATGATGTCTTTGGGCGACAACAGACACACCGCGGAGGTACTGGCCGACTACTTGCAGCGAGAAACTGAGTCATGGCTAGGCAGTCTACATCTTGAGCCAGGCAAGGTAGTCAGTGATAACGGACGTAATTTTGTGGCGGCCATAGCCCTGGCAAAACTCAGACACATACCTTGCCTGGCTCACACCTTGAACCTGGTGGTGCAGTACTTCAGAAATAATTATCCGGAGTTACCAGCCCTGCTCCATAAGGTGCGAAGACTGTGCTCGCACATCCGTTGTTCGCCCGTAGACTCCAGTCGTATGCAGAGGCTGCAGCGATCACTCCACCTCCCCAAGCACCGCCTAATCATAGACGTTGCAACAAGGTGGCACTCCACCATGCACATGGTTGAGAGGCTGTGCGAACAGAGGCAGGCTGTAATGCATTTGTTTGAGGATACACGGGCAGGCAGTTTGAGGGCAGACATGGAGTTGTCAGGTGTGCAGTGGTCAAATCTGAAAGACCTCTGTAAAGTCCTTCAGTGTTTTGAGGAATGCACATGGCTGGTAAGCACAGACGATGCCATCATAAGCATAAGCATCCCACTTATGTGTCTGCTCATGCAAATTTTGACGCACATTAAGGATCAGGCATCTGCAGCGTAGGAGGAGGAGGGAAGCATTGATGACAGTCAGCCATTGTCTGCTCAGGGAATTGTCCTGGACGAGGTGGAGGAAGAAGAGGAGGAGGAGGAGGATGAGGTAGATTATTATTTTGGGGAGGAGGATGCTTCTCAGGGGGCAAGAGAAAATGTTGGCTTGCCAAGGTCAGGTACAGGGTTTGTGCGTGACTGGAGGGATGTGGATTTGGCAGAAAGTGCTCCTCCACCCACTACTGGCAGTGCATCATTGACACCTGGAACATTGGCCCACATGTGTGATTATGTCTTGCGGATCCTAAAAAGGGACCCCCGCATTGCCAAAATTATGAAGGATGACGACTACTGGTTGGCCAGCATCCTCGATCCACGCTATAAAGGCAAATTACAGAACATCATGCCACAGGAGAACCAAGAGCTAATATTGGCAAACAAACAAGCAACTCTGGTAAACCGTTTGTTAGAGGCATTCCCAGCACACAGCAGTGGTGCAGGTTCTACCACGAGCTGTAGTGGGCCAAATGGAAGAGGTGTTCGTGATGCACACAGCCGAAGTGGCGTTGGAGACAGGGGTTTCATGACCATGTTGTGGTCTGATTTCTCGAGTACCGCTCACACGACGAGTAATACTGAATCGATTGCAACAGACAGGAGACAGCAGTTGTCAACTATGGTTCAAAATTACCTCTCCTCCCTTATCGATGTTCTCCCTTACAGTTCATTCCCCTTTAACTACTGGGCCTGTAAACTGGACACCTGGCCTGAATTGGCACAATATGCCTTACAGGAGCTCGCTTGCCCTGCTGGTAGTGTGCTATCAGAAAGAGTCTTCAGTGCTGCTGGATCAATCCTGACAGAAAGAAGGACCTGGCTGTCGACCCAAAATGTAGGTGATCCCACCTTCATTAAAATAAACCATGCCTGAGTTTCAAAGGATTTTATACCACCTTCCCCTGATGATACATAGGTTGCAATCAAAATGGCTCACTTTGTCCTCCTCTTCCTCTGACTTCTCCAATTCCTCCATTTGCAGCTGCTAAACGTCCAGCCTACACCTCAATACAGGGTCAGCTCCAGGTTTTCGTGGGCCCTGGACGAAAGAGTCTCAGTGGGCCCCTTTAACACATACCACAATTCATGATGATATAGTACTATGCCAAAGATTTCACTTACTTCATACATCACATGAGTGATATCTATTGTAAATTCTACAATAGCTCAAAAGACAAACAGTATAGTCATCCATACAGTATTATGGGCACCACATAGTGCTCCATACAGAATAATGAGCTCCATATATTGCTCCATACAGTATTATGGGCACCCCATAGTGCTCCATGCAGAATAATGAGCCCCATATATTGCTCCATACAGTATAATGAGCTCCATATATTGCTTCATACACAATTATGGGCACCACATAGAGCGTTCCATATATGATGCACCAGTGTATGATGGGCCCCATATATGATGCTCCAATGTATGATGCGTCCTATATATGATACTCCAGTGTATTATGGGCCCCATATGATGGTCTCCATATATTGCGCCAAACATAAAAAAAAAAAAAAATGAACTACTCACCTCTCCTCGCTGGCAGCTGCTCTGCTCGAGGCACCGGCCCCCGGTACTGGCAAAGGCACTGGCCCCCATAGCATGCTGGTGTCCTCGACTGTGAGTGGGCCCCCCGCCTGCTCAGGGCCCCGGAACTTGCCCGGGTGCGCCGGGTGCTGACGTCGGCTCTGCCTCAACATATGCCAGTTTTTCCACTTCCCTAACTGGGCTGTACCCCCCACAATTTTAGCCAAATAACCCCCAGTTTTCAATGCATTACTATTATTATAAAGTAAATTAACGTTGACAAGCTTAAGTAATAAGAATTGATGTCGTTGGCATTGAAATGGGCACTGTAGGTGTGTTTACTGTCCTCCACTCACTGGCGACTTTTATTCCCCATTGACTTGCATTGGGGTCGGGTTTTCAACGCCGACTCGACTGTTTCCGTTAGTCGGCCGACTTCGTTCCTCTCGACTTTTGTAAAAGTCGAGTCGGCCGAAACCCGACTCGACCCTCCCGGAGGCAAAGTCACTTATCTCTACTGAAGACATCAGAATGTATGGGCTCCTGCTGGTATATATCAGTGAAAACATCAGAATCTATGGGCTACTGGTAGGTGTATATTAGTGAACATATCAGAATGTAGGGGCTCCTGGTAGGTATGTATGCGTCTGTATGTATGTGCTCTTTTTATGCATGTATCTATATGAAGCTGCTTTGTGTATACACATATGTGTATTCATATGCATGTGCTGTGTTTATGCATGTGTCTGTATGTATGTGCTCTGTGTATACACATATGTCTATTTATATGCATGTGCTCTGTGCATGTATGTGTCTGTATGTATGGGCTCTGTGTATACAAGTGTGTATGTGTTCTACATATTTCTATGTGTGTGCTCTGCATACATGTATATGTTCTGTATGTGCTGTTTGTATACATGTGTACGTGCTCTGTGTGTACATACAGTATATGTGTGTGTGCTTTATTCATACATGCATGTGGTATGTGTGTGTATACATATTTGTATGTAACATGCAGTGTTTGTGTCACATACTGTGCGTGTATGTAGCATCGGTTTATATATCCTGACTGCACAAATGAGAGTTCATAGGCATAAACATGTTGACAATCACCCAACAAAGAAGCAAAATGCTGCTCATTCATCGGGTTTATTCTTTATGACGGAAGAAAAAACATTATTCTCAGCAGCACATCACCTGGTGTAAACTGCTGATTACATGATTCTGTATGAGAACAGACTGATCTACTAGTGATCATTCTGTGCTCATCATTCTTTGTCAACCTGTGTAAAGAGGCTGTTAAACAAGCTCCAAACTTCTTCAATATTGTTGAATGTGCTTGTTTAACGGTCTGAACTCAGCACATGTAAAAGCAAACTAAATATTTGAGTGTCATTTAAGGACACACTTTAAACTTTTGTCCATGACCCCATTTTGTCTAACGCAAGCCCTGACTATGGGCCTCTTTACGTCAGGTTGGAACTTCTAGCCTCAGCCAGTCCCGCGATGTTTCTGTCAATGCATGTCGTAATGTCGCAACGTTCTGATGTCATGACGTGCGCCGTTATTTTACAATGAATAGCAAAAATTCACCGCATACTCTAATGCAGTGTTTCTCAACTCCAGTTCTCAGGACCCACCAACAGGTCATGTTTTCAGGATTTCCTTAGTATTGCACAGATGATAATTTTATCACCTGCTCAAGCATTAATTCCATCACCTTTGCAATACAAAGGAAATCCTGAAAACATGACCTGTTGGTGGGTCCTGAGGACTGGAGTTGAGAAACACTGCTCTAATGGACTGTGTCTGCAAATGGAGATTCTGATTTGGCTTTTATCCTAAGTCATATTACAAGACTCGTTAAAGGGTTGATTGTGACTTGTAGGATCGCTACTTCCAATAGGTGGCGCTATAGAGTACAAGTTGTTGTGTTACGGTAGCTGAGGAGTGCAGGTAAAAAAGGAAATACACCAGAGCAGTTGGAATCTATGAGATTGCAGTACCCTGACTAACCACCGCAACTAGAGGCAGCCGTGGAGCGTTCCTACGTTGGTCCTAGACGCCTCGTCACAGCCTGAGAAACTAACTACACCTAAAGATAGAAATAGGAAAGCTATCTGCCCCAGAGCAGAACCCCAAAGATAATAGAAAGCCCCCAAACATGTAATGGCGGTTAGACAAGAGGAAATACTGACACAGAAAGAAAATAGTATGAGCAAACGCTGGGGCCCAAACTATCTAAATAGAAAAGGATAGGAAGGGTACTTACTGCAATCTCAGAAAACCCTGAAAAAACACCAACTCTACTAATTTCAAAATCACCTGAGATCACACGACCTCTACCACCTAAATTAGTTCTCTGGTGTAACAAAAACAAAACAACAGCCACTGAAAAAAAACTGGAAAAAGCAAAAGTACAAAACACAGTGGCTGGACTAAACTGAGAGGGCAAAAGCCCCCGGAGGGACCCTGAAGGCCCCCACAGAAGTGCAGGACAAAATGCAAAAATATAGCAAAAACACAAAATAAGAAATTGTCTTATCTGATAGCAGGAGATGCAGACACGACACAGCAGGCTACAAGGGAAACTGGAAAGAGGGATTCAGACCAGAACAATTGATCACCGGCAACCCTGATGGGAAAATGACTCCCTTATATAAGACCAATCAGTAACACCTGATTCCCAGTCCTCACAATCCTCACTAGTACCGCTTGTAACCACCAGAGGGAGCCTCTGCTCAGAACTCATCTCAAACCCATTCACAACAGTACCCCCCCCCTTGAGGAGGGGTCACCGAACCCTCATTTGAGCAACCAGGTCGGTCAGGATGAGCTCTATGATACGCACGGACAAGTCTCCCAGCATGGATGTCCGAAGCAAACACCCAAGAATTGTCTTCCTGACCATAACCTCTCCATTTAACCAAATACTGGAGTCTTCGTCTAGAAAAACGAGAATCCAATATTTTCTCAACCACATACTCCAGATTGCCCTCAACCAAAACAGGGTCAGGAGGCACAGCAGCAGGAACCACTGGCTCAACAAACCTCTTCAACAAGGACTTGTGGAACACGTTATGGATCTTAAATGTCCCTGGAAGAAGCAAACGAAAAGAAACAGGATTAATAATCTCCATGATCTTATAAGGTCCAATGAACCTAGGCTTAAATTTAGGAGATGCTACTCTCATAGGAATATTCTTTGAGGACAACCAGACCAAGTCCCCCACTTTAAACCGAGGACCATCAGTCCTATGCCGGTTAGCAAACCGCTGGGCCTTCTCCTGAGAGAGGGACAACCTCTCCACTACCTGGTCCCAAATCTGCTGCATACGCTCAACAACAGAGTCAACACCTGGACAGACAGAAGCCTCCGTCTGTCCTGAAGAAAATCGAGGGTGAAACCCAGAATTACAGAAAAACGGAGACATCAAAGTGGCAGAGCTAGCCCTATTATTAAGAGCAAACTCAGCCAAAGGCAAAAAAGAGACCCAGTCATCCTGATCAGCAGACACAAAGCATCTTAGATAAGTCTCCAATGTCTGGTTTGTTCTCTCAGTTTGACCATTGGTCTGAGGATGAAATGCCGAGGAGAAAGACAATTGAACACCTAGTTTAGAACAAAAAGTCCTCCAAAATCTGGAAACAAACTGGACTCCTCTGTCAGACACAATGTTCTCAGGAATGCCGTGTAAAGAACCACGTGCTGAAGGAACAACGGCACCAATTCAGAGGAGGAAGGCAACTTAGGTAATGGCACAAGATGTATCATTTTGGAAAACCTATCACAAATTACCCAGATGGTGGTCATTCTCTGAGAAACAGGAAGATCGGAAATGAAATCCATAGAGATATGGGTCCATGGTCTCTTGGGCACAGGCAATGGCATCAACAAACCACTAGAGCGAGAGCAAGGCTTGGAGCGAGAGCAAGTCCCGCAGGACTGCACAAATTCCCTGACATCGCGAGACAAGGTAGGCCACCAAAAGGACCGACTAACCAAGTCTCTGGTACCAAAAATTCCGGGATGCCCAGCCAATGCGGAACAATGAATCTCAGACATCACACTCTTTTTCCATTGGTCCGGGACAAACAATTTTCCAACAGGGCAGCGCTCGGGCCTATCCTCCTGACACCCCTCCAGAGCAAGTCTCAAATTGGGCGAGATGGCGGAAAGAACTACACCCTCCTTCAAAATAACAGAGGGATCAGATAGCTCAGGAGAGTCCGCAAGGAAACTCCTCGAGAGGGCATCCGCCTTAACATTCTTAGTGCCAGGAAGAAAGGAAACCACAAAATTAAAACGTGTGAAAAACAAGGCCCACCTGGCCTGTCTAGGATTGAGTCGCTTGGCAGATTCCAGATAGACCAGATTCTTATGGTCCGTAAGGACCACCACCTGATGTTTGGCTCCCTCCAGCCAATGTCTCCACTCTTCAAAAGCCACTTCATGGCCAATAACCCCGATTACCCACGTCATAATTACGTTCAGTAGGAGAAAATTTTCGAGAGAAAAAGGCACAAGGGTTACTTTTAGAGGTCTCTGGATCTTTTTGGGACAAAACGGCACCTGCCCCAATTTCAGAGGCATCAACCTCCACCTGAAATGGCAGAGAAACATCAGGCTGCCGTAGAACAGGAGCAGAAGTGAATCTCTGCTTAAGTTCCTGAAACGCAGAGACTGCCTCAGGAGGCCAATTCACCACATCAGAACCCTTTCTGGTCAAATCAGTTAATGGTTTAACAATAACCGAGAAATTACCAATAAATTTACGATAAAAATTGGCAAAACCCAAAAATCTCTGAAGAGCCTTTAATGAAGTAGGTTGGACCCAATCACAGATGGCCTGAACCTTGACCGGGTCCATTTCAATAACAGATGGGGACAAAATGAATCCCAGAAATGAGATCTTCTGTACGCCAAAAAGACACTTTGATCCCTTCACATACAGAGCATTCTCTCTCAAAATCTGGAATACAGTTCGAACATGTTTCACATGAGAGTCCCAGTCATTAGAAAAAATCAAGATATCATCCAAATAAACAATCAGAAACTTGTCCACAAAATCCCTGAAAATGTCATTCATGAAGGACTGGAAGACGGAAGGAGCATTAGTGAGCCCAAAGGGCATCACAAGGTACTCAAAATGCCCTTCAGGGGTGTTAAATGCCGTCTTCCATTCATCCCGTGCTTAATGCGAATAAGGTTATACGCCCCCCTGAGGTCAAGCTTGGTAAACCAAGTAGCGTTTTTCACCCTGGAAAACAGGTCAGAAATCAAGGGTAACGGGTATTGATATTTCACAGTAATATTGTTCAAGAGACGATAATCAATACTCGGCCTTAATGAACCATCTTTTTTGGCCACAAAGAAAAAACCGGCACCTAAGGGTGAAGAGGATGGTCTGATATGACCCTTCTCCAATGATTCCTTGATATAAGACCGCATAGCGTCATGTTCAGGTACAGACAAGTTAAAAAGGCGACCTTTAGGGAATTTACTACCTGGCACTAATTCAATAGCGCAGTCATAGCTCCTATGGGGAGGTAAGGATGCAGATTTACTTTCGCTAAACACATCAGAAAAATCAAACAAAAAGTCAGGAACATCCTCAGCCTGGGGGGAGGCAGAAAAAACAGGAGTGTTGGTATTAACACATTGGCAGCCCCAACTGGTTACAGACACAGATTTCCAATCCAAAACAGGATTATGAGACTGTAACCAAGGGAAACCCAGCACTATAATGTCATGCAGATTATATAGAACCAAAAATTTGCAGCACTCCTGGTGATCAGGTTCAACCCTCATTATCACCTGAGTAGAAAACTGGGGTTTATTCTCAGCCAAAGGGGTAGAATCGATCCCCAGTAAAGGAATAGACTTCTGTAGGGGTATCAAGGGAAACCCACAACGTTTAGCAAAATCATAATCCATCAGGTTAATAGCTGCTCCAGAATCAACGAAAGCCTGAGCAGAAAATGAGGACAGAGAGCATATCAGAGTGACAGTTAATAAAAACTTAGTCTGAACACTACCCAAGACAACTGAGCGTGCAAAATGTCTTCCCCGCTTAGGGCAGACTGAAATAGCATGAGAGGCATCACCACAGTAGAAACATAACCCATTGCGCTTTCGAAACTCATGACGCTGTGCCCCAGACACCACTCCATCACACTGCATGGGCTCAGCAGCTGGCTCACAAGGCAACACCACTCCACGCATACTTCTCCGCTCACGCAAACGTCTGTCAATTTGAATCGCTAATGACATAGAATCATTGAGACCAGAGGGGACAGGGAATCCCACCATAACATCCTTTACATTATCCGACAGACCCTTCCGGAAAAGGGCCGCCAAAGCGTCGTCATTCCACTTGGTCAGGACTGCCCACTTACGGAATCTCTGACAGTATAACTCAGCGTCATCAAGCCCTGATTTAATGCCAACAAGGCTTTTTCAGCTTGATCAGTGACATTAGGCTCATCGTACAATAACCCCAAAGCCTGAAAAAATGCATCAACATTACTCAAAACAGGATCCCCAGGTATCAGGGAAAAAGCCCAATCCTGAGGATCGCCGCGCAGGAGAGAGATGATAATTTGAACCTGCTGCGCTGCGTTTCCTGAGGACTTAGATTTTAAGGCAAGAAACAATTTACAATTATTTTTGAAATTCTGAAACTTAGCTCGATCCCCTAAAAACAAATCTGGCATGGGGATCCTAGGTTCCACAACAGGCAACCTAGCAAGATATGCAGCAATACTCTGAACCTCAGTGGCAAGCTGATCCACACGGCCAGACAACTGTGCAAACTCCATTGGGAGAAAAGATCCTCCCCAGCACCCAGAGATACAGAGGGAAAAAAAAAAAAAAAAAAATGCAACAAACAGAAAAATATCTCTGACAACTTTTCTTCCTTCAAAATATTTTTTCCCTTCTGTGAGTACCATACAATTTTTATGGCCGGTGATACTGTTGTGTTACGGTAGCTGAGGAGTGCAGGTAAAAAAGGAAATACACCAGAGCAGTTGGAATCTATGAGATTGCAGTACCCTGACTAACCACCGCAACTAGAGGCAGCCGTGGAGCGTTCCTACGTTGGTCCTAGACGCCTCGTCACAGCCTGAGAAACTAACTACACCTAAAGATAGAAATAGGAAAGCTATCTGCCCCGGAGCAGAACCCCAAAGATAATAGAAAGCCCCCAAACATGTAATGGCGGTTAGACAAGAGGAAATACTGACACAGAAAGAAAATAGTATGAGCAAACGCTGGGGCCCAAACTATCTAAATAGAAAAGGATAGGAAGGGTACTTACTGCAATCTCAGAAAACCCTGAAAAAACACCAACTCTACTAATTTCAAAATCACCTGAGATCACACGACCTCTACCACCTAAATTAGTTCTCTGGTGTAACAAAAACAAAACAGCAGCCACTGAAAAAAAACTGGAAAAAGCAAAAGTACAAAACACAGTGGCTGGACTAAACTGAGAGGGCAAAAGCCCCCGGAGGGACCCTGAAGGCCCCCACAGAAGTGCAGGACAAAATGCAAAAATATAGCAAAAACACAAAATAAGAAATTGTCTTATCTGATAGCAGGAGATGCAGACACGACACAGCAGGCTACAAGGGAAACTGGAAAGAAGGATTCAGACCAGAACAATTGATCACCGGCAACCCTGATGGGAAAATGACTCCCTTATATAAGACCAATCAGTAACACCTGATTCCCAGTCCTCACAATCCTCACTAGTACCGCTTGTAACCACCAGAGGGAGCCTCTGCTCAGAACTCATCTCAAACCCATTCACAACAACAAGTCCTCTTTGTTTGAAGAGGCAATTTGCATATTAAAATTTCCCAGAGGAGCATTGCACGGCGAATAAGCCTCCTTACCTCGACACGCCAGAGCTGGTATGTCACTCTCCACAAGGAGAAACCTTACCCCCCAGACCCCAGTCCAGAGCCTCTCATCTAGCCAAATCAGATCTCTCCTACTTTGCACTGACGAGGACCAACAGTCCGAAACACCGTGTCTGCAAATGGAGATTCTGATTTGGCTTTTATCCTAAGTCATATTACAAGACTCGTTAAAGGGTTGATTGTGACTTGTAGGATCGCTACTTCCAATAGGTGGCGCTATAGAGTACAAGTCCTCTTTGTTTGAAGAGGCAATTTGCATATTAAAATTTCCCAGAGGAGCATTGCACGGCGAATAAGCCTCCTTACCTCGACACGCCAGAGCTGGTATGTCACTCTCCACAAGGAGAAACCTTACCCCCAGACCTCAGTCCAGAGCCTCTCATCTAGCCAAATCAGATCTCTCCTACTTTGCACTGACGAGGACCAACAGTCCGAAACACCGTGTCTGCAAATGGAGATTCTGATTTGGCTTTTATCCTAAGTCATATTACAAGACTCGTTAAAGGGTTGATTGTGACTTGTAGGATCGCTACTTCCAATAGGTGGCGCTATAGAGTACAAGTCCTCTTTGTTTGAAGAGGCAATTTGCATATTAAAATTTCCCAGAGGAGCATTGCACGGCGAACAAGCCTCCTTACCTCGACACGCCAGAGCTGGTATGTCACTCTCCACAAGGAGAAACCTTACCCCCCAGACCGCAGTCCAGAGCCTCTCATCTAGCCAAATCAGATCTCTCCTACTTTGCACTGACGAGGACCAACAGTCCAAAACACCATGTCTGCAAATGGAGATTCTGATTTGGCTTTTATCCTAAGTCATATTACAAGACTCGTTAAAGGGTTGATTGTGACTTGTAGGATCGCTACTTCCAATAGGTGGCGCTATAGAGTACAAGTCCTCTTTGTTTAAAGAGGCAATTTGCATATGCTCTAATGGAATAATTTGCAACCATCAGTGGAATTTTATTTTAGACAAAGAAGATAAGTGCCAAGTTACAAAAATTGGTCCAAAACCCAGTAAAATAGAAACACTCAACATTTCGACCCTCCCAGGTCTTAATCATGGGGTTTACTTGGGTTCAAGAGGAATGGGAACCAGGGTTAGGGAATAGCCGTATATAAGCTTCCATGCGGATAGTGGTAGGCTGTAAATAAATGGTAATCTCGTCAGGTCCGCCTATCTCTAGTTCCCGGTGATTCTTGATCAAGAATAGGCCTCTGACTGAGTCTCTCAAGGTTTCATGGTCTCTGGATATGTTTGGGTTAAGCAAAATGAGCAAAATGTGCTGTTGAAATCTGAACCCAACGTACTTTTACAGTACGATGCAGGTGAACAACTGGTAGGCTGACCCTTTCCTGTCGTTTTTACGTCCAAACAAAGCTATCCTCTTTCATCTCTCCTTTTTTTTGTGTTATGCATATCTTTGCATATCTTTGCAGAGTTTATCCAGTAGAATGGAATGATTAATTCCTTTACAACCTTTGACCTATGATGTATAGGTATGTCATAGGTCACTTCCCCCTGTTTGATGTGAGCTCCGGTGCTGAATCTGCAGGTTCTCCGGCACATGACAGCTGATCTCATCAGCTGACATGTGCCCCTAACAGCCACGGGTGGAATCGCGATCCACCCACGGCTGTTAACATATTAAATGCTGCTGTCAATCTCTGACAGTGGCATTTAACATGGCCTTGCTATTAGCGCATCACTAATCCCACCCATAGACGACCCTGTCACATGATCATGGGGTGCTGATAGTTTGGCATGACAACCCGGGGTCTGCAGAAGACCCCTGTTTTTGTAATTGCCGCTCTGCTATGAGTACTGCCCACTGGCCAGCATTCATTGCAAACGAGCATTTCTGCTACACAGAACTTGGAAACTATTGAAGCAAGTAAAAGTAGAAATAAAATATTTTTAAAAATATTTAAAAAAAATAAAAGTTCAAATCACCCCCTCTTGCCCCAAAATAAAACAATAAAAAAAATCATAAATGCACATATTTGGTATTGCTGCGTTCAGAAATGCCCAAACTATCAAAATATAAAAAGATTGGGGACAGTAAAATATACTGTAGTAATCGTCATATACTGTAGTATTTTTTTCCTGATTTGAGTTAGTGTTGGTGCGGAAAAAAGTATCATCCGTGCGTCCTACAGCCGTCGAGCGCTGATCACTGATGCACATCAGTGATCAACCTCAGGTTGTTGGGTTTTTTTTCTTTTGAAAGGAGAATCAAAAAATTATTTAGATTAGGGACAGTAAAATATACTATAGTAATCGTCATCTACTACAGTATATTCTAAATGGTTAGAGTTTATGAAGGGTAGGACACCTGGATTCAACCCCCTGAATGCCCCCCTGTCCTTAGAGTGTGTAGGCACATTGTGTGGGATTTGGTGCACCCACTGCTGGATCAAGGTTATGACCTCAACGTGAATAACTTTTATACCAGCATCCCACTGTTCAAGTCCCTCTCTGTGCAAGCTACTGCAACCTCCGGTACTGTCCACAAAAATCAGAAATACCACCCTAGCATGCTAATTAGGCAGCTGCTCAGAATTGGAGAGGACAGAGCCCAGTGTAGCGACAACATGCTGGTGGTCAAGTACAAGGACAAGAGGGATGCAATTTTCTTAACCACCCTACATGGTGATGGCAGAACCCTTACTGCTGTACGTGATATCTCTACACAGGTCACCAACCAAGGCTGTGCATTGGGGTACAACAAGAACATGGGGAAGTTGATCTTTCTGACCAAGTCCTCCAGCAATACAATGACATGAAAAAGGCCAAGGGGTGGTACAAGAAGCTGGCCATTCACATCGTACAGATGGCAATGTACAACTCTTTCGTCCTATCACTATGTTCAGGCCAGACCAGGACCTTCCTTCAGTTCCAGGAAGTAGTGATAAAGGCCCTAATATTTTCCAGATAGGAAAGAGAGGGCCCCAGTACTTCTGGAACCGAAAGTGCATGTGTTGTACCAGGGCAACATTTCCCAGGTGAGGTCCCTCAAACTGGAAAGAGAGGAAGGTCGAAAAAAAGGTGCAATGTGTGTTACAGAAGGAGGAAATGAAAGAACACCATTTATCAATGTGACAACTGCCTTGACAAACCTGACGTGTTGGAATGCAGACTTTGATGGAATGGTCTGCGGGCATCATGTCGCATTTGGAGAGCCCCTGATGTGCCTAAGTAGTGGAAACCCCCCACTAGTGACCCTATATTGGAATTGATCTAGTGTTTTCTTGATATGTGAATTATTTCATGTGGTGGCATACGTGAGTTGTGTAGTGTACGTCAGGCTGCATTATGTGAGTTATGTAGAGTACGTCAGGTTGGCATGCGTACAGTGCATCAGGTTGGCATATGACATATCCCAAAGATATAGACCTAGACAAATGGCACTTCCTACCACAAATATAAATCCAAAAAGCACTGGAAGCATATAGCCATAAATATAACTCTTTATTAGAAAAACCTTCACACAAATAACAACAAACAAATAAAATATATAAAAAAGGGATGTATGTCCAGTATGCTCCCATAGGTACATATGCAAACTATGGCAAATCTATATAATAAGGTCTGATATCTTGAATGTACGCTAACACAGTGTACCACAAATGCTGAATGAAATGATTTTAAGGAATTAATAATATACTAATGCCAGGTAATGTACGATGTATACCACAAATACTTGGATAAATGAATGTGAAAATTCAATAGTATCCCAATGTCAGATGCTGCATAAGAGCGTGCATATAGAACGCAATTCACAATAGTACTGTGTATCATAACATATAGCATATGATAATAAACATAGTGGTCACTGTGGGAAGACCACAATTCACAATAGCACTGTGTTAAGTAACATATAACATATTGTAATGCCCATTATAGCCACTATAACAAGACACAGTGTTTCTATCCTAGAAATCACCATTCAATGCAAACATGGTAATGCAGACATAGTGATAGAACACATACGACCTTAGGTAGAGCCTGGGTTTCCCGAAGCGCGTTTCGCGTTAACTTCGTCTTGGGGGGGTGTGTAGATGTGATATGGAGTATAATGTGCCCTTATATACATTTCCCAGTCATAAAAATTACCGGCTTAATCTCCCAATGTGAGCAAAGTAATCCAGCTTCCAGCGTGTGATGCACCATAGTGGCGCCTCCGCCGGCCGTGCAGCCACTCCCCAACCGACACGTCAGAATAGGGAGGAAGCTGCATCGAGCCCGGCTGGATGCGCCACCATGGCAACGCACAACATCACGAGATTGTGTCGTCAGCCGTTAGACCACGCCATCGTCCGACGTGTCAGGGCTGACGACGCAATCTCGCGATGTTGTACTTTGCTCACTTGTGGGAGATTAAGCCGGTAATTTTTATGACTGGGAAATGTATATAAGGGCACATTATACTCCATATCACATCTACACACCCCCCCAAGACGAAGCTAACGCGAAACGCGCGTCGGGGAACCAGGCTCTACCTAAGGTCGTATGTGTTCTATCACTATGTCTGCATTACCATGTTTGTATTGAATGGTGATTTCTAGGATAGAATCACTGTGTCTTGTTATAGTGGCTATAATGGGCATTACCATATGTTATATGTTACTTAACACAGTGCTATTGTGAATTGTGGTCTTCCACAGTGACCACTATGTTTATTATCATATGCTATATGTTATGATACACAGTACTATTGTGAATTGCGTTCTATATGCACGCTCTTATGCAGCATCTGACATTGGGATACTATTGAATTTTCACATTCATTTATCCAAGTATTTGTGGTATACATCGTACATTACCTGGCATTAGTATATTATTAATTCCTTAAAATCATTTCATTCAGCATTTGTGGTACACTGTGTTAGCGTACATTCAAGATATCAGACCTTATTATATAGATTTGCCATAGTTTGCATATGTACCTATGGGAGCATACTGGACAAACATCCCGTTTTTATATATTTTATTTGTTTGTTGTTATTTGTGTGAAGGTTTTTCAAATAAAGAGTTATATTTATGGCTATATGCTTCCAGTGCTTTTTGGATTTATATAGGTTGGCATATGAGTTGTGTAATGTAAGTCGGGTTGGCATATGTGAGTTGTGTAAGTCAGAAATAAATTTATTAGTCCATGGATAAGTGGTAGACTCTGAAGCAGCCTTTCGTACACAGACCATTCCTTTGTTTCCGAGCTCTGCAATGGGGCTAAAAGATAATTTTTGTGGAAGAAAAATAGATTTTTTATTTTCACGGTTCTACATTATAAACTACTGTGAAGCACCTGGGTGTTCAAAGTGCTCACCACACATTTAGATAAGTTCCTTTGGGGTTCTAGTTTCCAAAAGGGGGTCACTTGTGGTGGGTTTCCACTGTGTAGGCACATCATGGGCTCTCCAAACTCAACATGGCGTCTGCTCTCAATTCTAGCCAATTTTGTGTTGAAAACGTCAAACGGTGCTCCTTCCCTTCCAAGCCCTGCCGTGCACCCAAAAAGTGGTTTTCCCCCACATATGGGGTATCAGCTTGCTCAGCAGAAATTGCAAAATAACATTTGGGGTCCAACTTCTCTTGTTTCTCTTGTGAAAATAAAAAAAAATGTTGGCTAAAAGATCATTTTTGTTGAAAATATGTGATTTTTTTAATTTTCACTGCTCAATATTATAAACTTCTGTGAAGCACCTGAGGGTTCAAAGTGGTCACCACAAATCTAGATAAGTTCCTTAGGGGGTCTAGTTTCCAAAATGGTGTCACTTGTGGGGGTTTCCACTGTTTAGGCACATCAAGGGCTCTCCAAACGCGACATGGCGTCCAATCTCAATTCCAGCCAATTTTGGTTTGAAAAAGTCAAACGGCGCTCCTTTCCTTCTGAGCCCTGCCGTGCACCCAGACAGTGGTTTTCCCCCACATATGGGGTGTTGGTGTACTCAGGAGAAATTGCACAACTTTATCTGTCCATTTTCTCCTTTTACCCTTGTAAATTGTTTGTAAAATATCGATTTTGTGACTAATAAGTTAAATGTTCGTTGTTTCCTTCCACGTTGCTTCAGCTCCTGTGAAGCACCTGAAGGGTTAATAAACTACTTGAATGTGGTTTTGAGTACCTTGAGGGGTGCAGTTTTTAGACACTTTTGGGTATTTTCTGCCATATAGACCCCTCAAAGTGACTTCAAATGTGAGGTGGTCCCTAAAAAAAATGGTTTTGTACATTTTGTTGAAAAAATGAGAAATCGCTGGTCAACTTTTAACCCTTATAACTTCCTAACAAAAAAAATGTGTTTCCAAAATTGTGCTGATGTAAAGTAGACATGTGGGAAATGTTATTTATTAACTATTTTTTTTGTGACATATTTCTCTGTTTTAAGGGCATAAAAATTCAAAGTTTGAAAATTGCTAAATTTTCAAAATTTTCGCCATATTTCCATTTTTTCCAAAACAATCTCAGAGTCGCAAAGATCCGTTAAAGCGTTTCAGAGTTATGACCATAAAGAGACAGTGGTCAGAATTGTAAAAATTGGCCCAGTCATTAACGTGCAAACCACCCTTGGGGGTTAAGGGGATAACGCAGCACTCCAGCATTTCATTTATTGCACTTTATGTGATAATAAGTCTGCAATACTTCAACGGATACCACTGATTCTGACACTGTTTGTTTCATGACATATTGTACTTTATGAGAGTAGTAAAATTTTTTCAATATGACTTGAGGTTATTTGAGAAAAAAACAAATTTAGTGAAAATTTCTCCATTTTCAAAATTTTTATGCCCTTAAACAAGAGAGTTTTGTCACACAAAATAGTTAATACTTATCATTTCCTTCGTGTCTACTTTTAATCAGCATAATTTTTTAAATATAACTTTTTTGTTAGGAAGTTAGAAGGGTTAAAAGTTGACCAGCGATTTCTCACTTTTCCAACAAAATTTTGCAAAACCATTTTTTTTAGGGACTACATCATATTTAAAATGCCTACATGACAAAAAATACCCAAAAGTGACACCATTCTAAAAACTGCACCCCTCAAGGTACTAAAAACCACATTCAAGAAGTTTATTAACCGTTCAGGTGCTTCACAGGAATTAATGGAATGTGTAAGGAAAAAATGAACGTTTAACTTTTTTTTACAAAAATGTAACTTTAGTAGCAAATATTTTTATATCCCAATGGTAAAAAGAAAAATTGACCCCAAAATTTGTAGAGCAATTTCTTCTGACCACATTGATACCCCATTTGTGGGGGAAAACTACTTTTTGGATGCACAGCAGTGCTTGGAAGGGAAGGAGCGCCATTTGACTTTTGGAGCTCAAAATTGGTTGGAATCATTAGTGGACACCATGTCGCATTTGGAGAGCCCCCTGATGTGCCTAAACAGTGGAAAGCCCTACAAGTGACCCTATTTTGGAAACTAGACCCCTCAAGGAATTTAACTAGTGTGGTGTGTGTGGTGAGCACCTTGAACCCCCATGTGCTTCACAGAATATTGCAACGTTGATTTGTGAAAATTAAAAAAATATATTTTTCTCATAAAAATATTGTTTTAGCCCCAAATATTTTCATTTTAATAAGGATAGCTTGAGAAAATGTATCCCAAAATTTGTCGTGCAATTTCTACCCTATATGTGGTAGAAAACTATTTTAGAGTCATGGTGCAAAGGTCAGAAGGGAAGAAGCTCCATATTGGAGGTCAGATTTTGCTGGAATGGTTTGAGGGTGCCATGTCACATTGGCATAGCCACTAAGGTGCCAGAACAGCAGAAACCCCCATAAGTGACCTCATTTTACAAATTATACCCCCCAATGAATTCATCTAGAGGTGCAGTGATTATATTGACACCACATGTGTCTCACAGAATTTTATACCATTGGGCAGTGGAGAAAGAAAAAAATACATTTTTACCACCAAAATGTTGTTTTAGGCCCAAGGTTTTAATTTTTCTATGGGCTAAAAGGAAAAGATGGACCTCAGTTTGCTGTAGAAATTTCTCCTGATTGCACCAATACCCTTCATGTAATCAGAAAATACTTTTCAGGAACAGTGCAAAGCTCAGAAGGGAAGAGCACCATATTATAGTACATATTTTACTGTTATGGTTTGCGAGCGCCCCAAACACTGAAAGAGCCCCTGAGGTGTCAGAACAGAAGAACCCGCCATAAGTGACCCTAAACTACACCTCTCAATGAATTAATCTAGAGGTGCAGTGATCATATTGACATCACAGGTGTGTCACATAATTTTATATCATTGGGCAGTGAAGAAAAAATAATTACATTTTTCCCAAGAAAATTTTTTTTAACCTCATATTTTACATTTTCACATGGGAAAATGGGTAACAATGGCACCAAAATTTGTTCCACAATTTATGCTGAATGTAGAAATACCTCATTTGTGAATGTACAGTACTGCTTAGCCACACGGTGAGACTCGGGAGGCATGGAGCGCTATTGCCTCCTGGACTGCAGATTTTTCTAGATTAGTTTGCAGACTCTATATACAGAGTCCTTAAGTGCTAGTAGAGAAGATTCCCCCTCAAGTGACCCCATTTTGGAAATTATACCCCAATTGGAATTTATCTACAGGTGTAGTTACGATTTTGACTCTGTTAGAGTTATTCAGAAACTAGCAGCAGTGGATGTTGCT
This sequence comes from Oophaga sylvatica, assembly GCA_033576555.1. Classification (NCBI taxonomy): domain Eukaryota; kingdom Metazoa; phylum Chordata; class Amphibia; order Anura; family Dendrobatidae; genus Oophaga; species Oophaga sylvatica. The sequence goes on from JARQOD010000004.1 coordinate 398,559,756, forward strand.
GAGTAAAAATTGGAAACTGCCATTGTAGTGCCCAGTACGTTATGCTAATCCCAATGGAGGGGGTGGCTGCTTGGCATATTACTGCAGCTGGGCCCATTTGGTCTTGTAAACTGTGGTGTCTGTTCACATGGGATGCATTTGGATAGCGCTGGGCAGCCCGCCTGATCTAATAGAAGGGCGTCACTAATAGGCTGTTAACCTGGATGCTGTGCATTTCCATTGTGTGAACAGCGCTACATACGAGTCTTTTTTGTGCAGCAATATGCCAAGCAGCCACCCCTCCATTGGGATTGGTAGGTTGTGAGTGGTTGCCTCATCGGTATTTCTGCACCTGTGTTGCCGCCATCTTAACTACATGGGTCCACTGCCTCCTGACAGTGCATTTGTTTGGAGGCCTGGGCAGGTAAGCATCTCTGCCTTTTGTTAGGATTTTTTTATTTTTTGTAATGTCTTATATAGTTTGTACATGTCCCCTCTGATATGTGAAGTGCTGCAGAATATGTTAGCGCTATAGAAATATATTAATATTATTTATTAACTGGAATATACAAAACAAGATACTTTACACAACATTGCACGTCATTAAATTTATTCTTTAGTGCATATCAAGCCTCTGATAATCACATAATGTTAACACTGTGTATATCTGAATGAATTTAAGGTTTAATTTAGCTGCTAGTTTTCACTGCCTGCATTGACTTGAGAATGTTCCAATTGGTGATTGTCTTGGTGATGGAAAAGAGACATCAAAACATTTTATGGTTTTCTTGCTGGAATGAAACAGAGGAAATTTAATCAAGCCAAAAGTGGCATCAGGGACCCATACAGTATGTGATGATAGTCTAGTGAAGGCAATATTGCTGAACAAATGCAAACTACGATACGATACGATACGATACACTTTATTGATCCCGGGGGGAAATTACAGTATTACAGCAGCAATACAAACAGCAGTACATAAAATATTACATAAAATAGGACACAAAATACATAAAATAGGACACAAATCTTGCACAGGTGTACCAACATTACATAATAAATAAAAGTGTGTAGTTCAGGTATATATAAGATAATGTTAATTGACATTAGTACACCAGCCATCAGTCATTATTTTCTACCACCCTTAGGAAATTATTATACATCCCCATAGCAGTAGGTACAAACGATTTCCTGAATTTCTCCTTCTTGCACCTTAGTAGGATTAGACGGCTGCTGAATGTGCTCTTCTGATTCAAGAACAGCTCGTATAGTGGGTGTGTGTTATTGTTCATTATTGCCCTACACTTCTTCTGAATTCTATCCTCCAATACCTCCTCAAAAGAGTCAAGATGGAGGCCAACAGCTGCGCTTGCCTTCTTGATAAGTTTGTTGAGTTTATTAGCGTCAGCTACTCGCACACTACTGCCCCAGCAAATGATAGCAAAAAAGATGGCGCTTGCTACAACGGACTGGTAGAACATCTCCAGCATTTTACTGCACACATTGAAAGACCTGAGCTTCCGCAGAAAGTACAGTCTGCTCATTCCCTTCTTGTAAACCTTTTCTGTATGACACCTCCAATCGAGTTTACTGTCAAGGTGAACCCCCAAATATTTGTAGCTCTCAACAATGTCAACCTCCTGGCCAGCAATGGTGATTGGTATGTAATCTTCCTTTTTCCTTCTATAACTCACCACCATCTCCTTGGTTTTCTTTACATTTAGTTCTAGACAGTTAGTCTGACACCAATCCACAAAGTCAGAAACCACCCTTCTATATTCCTCCTCCCCCCGGCCCCCCACAATGCCCCCTACAATCACGGAGTCATCTGAGAATTTTTGGAGGTGACAAAAATCAGATTTATACTGAAAGTCAGCTGTATACAATGAGAAGAGGAAGGGTGACAGCACTGTACCCTGAGGGGCTCCCACACTGCTCCGTACACTGCCAGATACCACCTCCCCCATCCTTACAAACTGCGGCCTGTCTGTCAGGTAGTCACTTATCCAGTTCACCATCCCCTCATCTACCGCCATAGCAGTCAACTTATTATGTAGTAAGAGCGGCTGTAGGGTATTGAAAGCACTAGAGAAGTCAAAGAACATAGCGCGCACTGCAGTTCCATCATTGTCCAAGAACGAATGCATTGTATGTAGCAGAGACGCTACAGCATCATCCACCCCCAATCTCTGCTGGTACAGCAATTTGCTAAAAAGTCTGGAGCAAAACTGAAATTGCTAAAGTTAATTGGACCCTAAAAGTTGTGTAATTTCTCCTGACTACACTGATACCCTATATGTGGGTGAAAACTGCTGTTTGCTTGCACGGCAGGACACGGAAGGAGCCCCGTTTGACTTTTTCAATGCAAAATTGACTGGAATTGAGAGCGGACGCCATGTCACATTAGGAGAACCCGCAATGTGTCTAAACTAAAGTTTATAATGCCTGGGTGTGAAAAAAAAAAATTCCACAAAAATTATTTTTTTAGTCCCCAATTTTTGATTTTTCCCAAGGAAATTGGACCTCAAAAGTTGTTGTCCAATTTGTCCTGAGTACGCTGATACACCATATGTGGAGGGGAAAAACTGGGCGCACGGCAGGGCTCGGAAAGTAAGTAATGACGTTTTGTAATGCAGACTTTGATGGGTTTCATGTTCAGTTTTCAGAGCCCATGATGTGCCTAAACAGTGGAAACCCCCACAGGTGATGCCATTTTGTAAACTAGACCCCCTGAGGAACTTATCTAGATCTATGGTGAGCACTTTGAACCCCCAAGTGCTTCACACAAGTTTATAATGCCCAGGCTTGAAAATAAAATCCTATTTTTTTCCCACAAAAATGATCTTCAGTTACCAATTTTTTATTTTCCCAAGCATAACAGGAGAAATTGGACCACAAAAGTTGATGTCCAATTTGTCCTGAGTACGCTGATACCCCATATGTGTGGGGGAACCACTGTTTGGGCGCACGACAGAGCTCGGAAGGGAAGGGGCGACATTTGACTTTTACAAACCAAAATTGGCTGGAATCGAGATTGGACACCATATCGCGTTTGGATAGCCCCTGATGTGCCTAAACAGTGGAAACCCCCCACAAGTTACCACATTTTAGAAACTAGACCCCCTAAGGAACTTATCTAGATCTGTGGTGAGCACTTTGAACATCCAAGTGCTTCACACAAGTTTATAACGTAGAGTGTTATGAATGTGCTAGAGATGGTTTCTGAGCAGCTGAAAAAACTTTGTTGGCATTAAATCAGGGTCTTGAAGACGCTGAGTTGTACTGTCAGAAATTCCGAAAGTGGGCAGTCCTGACCAAATGGAATGATGATGCTTTGGCAGCCCTTTTTCGGAAGGGGCTGTCAGAGAATGTAAAGGACGTTATGGTGGGATTCCCTGCTCCCTCTGGTCTCAATGATTCTATGTCTTTGGCTATTCAAATTGACAGACGTTTGCGTGAGCGCAGAGGTATGCGTGAGATGGTGTTGCCTTGTGGGCCAGCTCCTGAGCCCATGCAGTGTGATGGAGTGACTTCTGGGGCACAGCGTCATGAATTTCGAAAGCGCAATGGGTTATGTTTCTACTGTGGTGACGCCTCTCATGCTATTTCCATCTGCCCTAAGCGGGGAAGACGTTTTGCGCGCTCAGTTGTCTTGGGTAGTGTTCAGACTAAATTTCTGTTGACTGTTACCCTGATTTGCTCCCTGTCCACATTTTCTGCTCAGGCTTTTGTTGATTCAGGAGCAGCTATTAACCTGATGGATTTTGACTTTGCCAAACCTTGTGGGTTTCCCATGATACCCCTGCGGAAGTCTATTCCCCTACTGGGCTTTGATTCTACCCCTTTGGCGGAGAATAAACCCCAGTTTTCTACTCAGGTGATAATGAGGGTTGAACCAGATCATCAGGAGAGTTGCAAATTTCTGGTGCTGTATAATCTGCATGACATTATTGTACTAGGTTTCCCTTGGTTACAGTCTCATAATCCTGTTTTGGATTGGAAATCTGTGTCTGTGAACAGTTGGGGCTGCCAATGTGTTAATGCCGACACTCCTGTTTTTTCTGCCTCTCCCCAGTCTCAGGATGTTCCTGACTTTTTGACTGATTTTTCGGATGTATTTAGTGAAAGTAAATCTGCATCCTTGCCCCCTCACAGGAGCTATGATTGCGCTATTGAATTAGTGCCTGGTGGTAAATTTCCTAAAGGTCACCTTTTTAACTTGTCTGTACCTGAACACGATGCTCTGCGATCTTATATCAAGGAGTCATTGGAGAAGGGTCATATCAGACCATCCTCTTCACCCTTGGGTGCCGGTTTTTTCTTTGTGGCCAAAAAGGATGGTTCATTGAGGCCGTGTATTGATTATCGTCTCTTGAATAAGATCACTGTGAAGTATCAATATCCATTACCCTTGATTTCTGACCTGTTTTCCAGGGTGAAAAGTGCTAGTTGGTTTACCAAGCTTGACCTCAGGGGGGCGTATAACTTTATTCGCATTAAGCACGGGGATGAATGGGAGACAGCGTTTAATACCCCAGAGGGGCATTTTGAGTACCTAGTGATGCCCTTTGGGCTCACTAATGCTCCTTCCGTCTTCCAATCCTTCATAAATGATATTTTCAGGAATTTTGTGGATAAATTTCTAATTATTTATTTGGATGATATCTTGATTTTTTCCAATGACTGAGACTCTCATATGAAACATGTTCGGACTGTGTTCCAAATTTTGAGAGAGAATGCACTGTATGTGAAGGGATCAAAGTGTCTTTTTGGCGTACAGAAGGTCTCATTTCTGGGATTCACTTTGTCTCCGTCTGTTATTGAAATGGACCCGGTCAAGGTTCAGGCCATCTGTGATTGGGTCCAACCTACTTCATTAAAGGCTCTTCAGAGATTTTTGGGTTTTGCCAATTTTTATCGTAAATTTATTGGTAATTTCTCCGGTATTGTTAAACCATTGACTGATTTGACCAAAAAGGGTTCTGATGTGGTGAATTGGCCTCCTGAGGCAGTCTCTGCGTTTCAGGAACTTAAGCAGAGATTCACTTCTGCTCCTGTTCTACGGCAGCCTGATGTTTCTCTACCGTTTCAGGTGGAGGTTGATGCCTCTGAAATTGGGGCAGGTGCCGTTTTGTCCCAAAGAGATCCAGAGACCTATAAGAGTAACCCTTGTGCCTTTTTCTCTTGAAAATTTTCTCCAACTGAACGTAATTATGACGTGGGTAATCGGGAGTTATTGGCCATGAAGTGGGCCTTTGAAGATTGGAGACATTGGCTGGAAGGAGCCAAACATCAGGTGGTGGTCCTCACGGACCATAAGAATCTGGTTTATCTGGAATCAGCCAAGCGACTTAATCCTAGACAGGCCAGGTGGGCCTGGTTTTTCACACGTTTTAATTTTGTGGTTTCTTTTCTTCCTGGCACCAAGAATGTTAAGGCGGATGCCCTCTCGAGGAGTTTCTTTGCGGACTCTTTTGAGTTATCTGATCCTACTGTTATTTTGAAAGAGGGTGTAGATCTTTCCGCCATCTCGTCCAATTTGAGACTGGCTCTGGAAGGGTGTCAGGAGGATAAACCTGAGCACTGCCCTATTGGGAAATTGTTTGTCCCAGACCAGTGGAAGAAGAGTGTGATGTCTGAGATTCATTGTTCCGCGTTGGCTGGTCTTCCGGGATTTTTGGTACCAGAGACTTGGTGAGTCGGTCCTTTTGGTGGCCTACTTTGTCTCGTGACGTCAGGGAATTTGTGCAGTCCTGTGGGACTTGCTCTCGCTCCAAGCCTTGCTCTCGCTCTAGTGGTTTGTTAATGCCATTACCTGTGCCCAAGAGGCCATGGACCCATATCTCTATGGATTTTATTTCCGACCTCCCTGTTTCTCAGAGAATGACCGTTATCTAGGTAATCTGTGATAGGTTTTTCAAGATGATACATCTTGTGTCATTACCTAAGTTGCCTTCCTCCTCCGAATTGGTGCCTTTGTTCCTTCAGCACGTGGTTCGGTTACATGGCATTCCGGAGAACATTGTGTCTGACAGAGGAGTCCAGTTTGTTTCCAGATTTTGGAGGACATTTTGTTCTAAACTTGGTGTTCAATTATCTTTCTCCTCTGCTTTTCATCCTCAGACCAATGGACAAACCGAGAGAACAAACCAGACCGTGGAGACTTATTTGAGATGTTTTGTGTCTGCTGATCAAGATGACTGGGTCTCTTTTTTGCCTTTGGCTGAGTTTGCTCTTAATAATAGGGCTAGCTCTGCCACCTTGATGTCTTCATTTTTCTGAAATTTTGGGTTTCACCCTCGATTTTCTTTGGGACAGGCGGAGGCTTCTCTCTGTCCGGGTGTTGACTCTGTTGTGGAGCGAATGCAGCAGATTTGGGACCAGGTAGTGGAGAGGTTGTCTCTCTCTCTCAGGAGAAGGCCCAACGGTTTGCCAACCGGCATAGGACTGATGGTCCTCAAGAAATATCCCTATGAGGGTTGCATCTCCAAAGTTTAAGCCTAGGTTCATTGGACCTTATAAGATCATGGAGATTCTTAATCCTGTTTCCTTCCGTTTGCTTCTTCCAGGGACATTTAAGATCCATAACGTGTTCCACAAGTCCTTATTGAAGAGTTTTGTCGAGCCAGTAGTTCCTATGGCTGCACCTCCTGACCCTGTTTTGGTTGAGGGCAATCTGGAGTATGTGGTTGAGAAAATATTGGATTCTCGTTTTTCTAGACAGAAACTCCAGTATTTGGTTAAGTGGAGAGGTTATGGTCAGGAGGACAATTCTTGGGTGTTTGCTTCGGATATCCATGCTAGGAGACTGATCCGTGCCTATCACCGAGCTCATCCTGATCGGCCTGGTTGCACAAGTGAGGGTTCGGTGACCCCTTATCAAGGGGGGGGTACTGTTATGAATGTGCTAGAGATGGTTTCTGAGCAGAGGCTCCCTTTGGTGGTTACAGACAGTACTGAACCTTTCAGCGAGGAATGGCAATCTGGGATCACGGACTGGTCTGATATAAGGGAGGTTTCCTCCCATGATGGTTGCCGGTGATCAATTGTTCTTGTCTCAATTGTGGTTCCTGGTTCTTTTGGAAGCTTGCTGAGTCTTGCCTGCATCTTCTGCTATCAGATATGCATTTTTTCCTGCACTTCTGTGGAGGTCAGCCAGGTCCCCTCCGGGGGCTTGTGCTCCTCTCAGTTTATCTGGAGCCACTGTTGTTTGTTCATTTGCTTTTTCCTGTTTTTTCAGTGGCTGCGGCTTAGTTTTGTTACACCAGAAATCTGATTAGGTAGTAGAGATCGTGTGATCTCAGGTATTTTTGCAATCAGAAAAGTTGGTATTTTTTAGGGTTTTTTTTGGATTGCAGTGAGTATCCTTTCCTGCACTTTTCTTTCTAGACAGATTGGGCCCCAGTGTTTGCTCATTCTATTTTCTGTCTGTGTCCGTGCTTTCTTTGTCTAACCGCCATTACATGTTTGGGGGCTTCCTATTTTCTTTAGGGATGTGCTCCGGGGCAGATAGCTTTCATCTTTCTGCCTTTAGGTGTAGTTATCTCTCAGGCTGTGACGAGGCGTCTAGGATCAACATAGGAACGCTCCACGGCTACCTCTAGTTGTGTGGTTAGTTCAGGTTACTGCAATCCAATAGGTTCCAGCCTCTCTGGTGTATTGCCATTTTTGCTTATTCTCCTCAGCTACCAATACATAACAGTAGAGTCGTAAAATTAAAAAATCATATTTTTTCCACAAAAATGTTTTCACCCCAATTTTTATTTTCCCAAGGGTAACAAGACCCCAAAAGTAATTGTGCAATTTGTCCTGAGTACGCTGATACCCTATATGTGGGGGTAAACTACTGTTTGGGCGCATGGCAGAGCTCAGAAGGGACCGAGCACCGTTTGACTTTTTCAACGCAGAATTGGCTGGAATTGAGATCAGACGCCATGTCACATTTGGAGAGCCTCTGATGTGCCTAAACAGTGGAAACCCCCCAATTCTAATTCCAACCCTAACCCCAACACACCCCTAACCCTAGTCCCAACCCTAACCATTACCCTAACCACAAACGTAACCCTTACACACCCCTATCCCTAATCCCAACCCTAACCCTAATCCTTACTTTAGCCCCAACCCTAACTTTAGCCCCAACCCTAACCCTAACAGGAAAATGGAAATAAATACATTTTTAAAATATTATTATTTTTCCCTAACTAAGGGGGTGATAAAGGCGGGTTTGATTTACTATTTATAGCGGATTTTTATGTTTGGCAGCTGTCACACGCTAAAAGATGCTTTTCATTGCAAAAAATAGTTTTTGCATCACCACATTTTAAGAGCTATAATTTTTTCTTATTTTGGCCCACAGAGTCATGTGAGGTCTTATTTTTTGTGGGACGAGTTATTGTTTTTATTGGTACCATTTGTGAGCACATGATATTTTTTGATCGCTTTTTATTACGATTTTTGGGAGGCAGAATGAACAAAAACCAGCAATTCATGAATTTCTCTTGGGGGGGCGTTTATACCGTTCCGCGTGTGGTAAAATTGATAAAGCGGTTTTATTCTTTGGGTTAGTATGATTACAGCGATACCTCATTTTTATCATTTTTTTATGTTTTGGCGCTTTTATACAATAAAAACAATTATATATAAAAAATAATTATTTTTGCATCACTTTATTCTGCGAGCTATAACTTTTTTATTTTTTCGCTGATGATGTAGTATGACAGCTCGTTTTTAACGGGACAAGATGATTTTTCAGCAGTACCATGTTTATTTGTAGCCGTCTTACTCCACTTTTTGTTCAGTGGTATGATGATAAAGCATTTTTTTTGCTTTGTTTTTTTTAAGGGGTTCCCTAAAGGGGTTAACTAGTGGGACAGTTTTATAGGGTGGGTCGTTACGAATGCGGCGATACTAAATATGTGTACTTTTATTGTTTTTTTATTTACATAATAATAATGTGTTTATTGGGGAAATATATATATTTAAATAATAATAATAATAATCTTTATTTTTATATAGCGCTAACAGATTCCGCAGCGCTTTACAGTTTTGCCACATTATCGTCGCTGTCCCCGATGCGGCTCACAATCTAGATTCCCTATCAGTATGTTTTTGGAGTGTGGGAGGAAACCGGAGTACCCGGAGGAAACCCACGCAAACACGGGGAGAACATACAAACTCCTTGCAGATGTTGTCCTAGGTGGGATTCGAACCCAGGACTCCAGCGCTGCAAGGCTGTAGTGCTATCCACTGAGCCACCGTGCTGCCCACGCGTTGCTCTGAGGGTCTCAGGGAAGCACACAGGGAGCCCCCTCCCTGCGCGATGCTTCCCTATGCCGCCGGAACACTGTGATCATGTTTGATCGCAGTGTGCAGGGGGTTAAAGTTCCGGGAGCGGTCTGTGACCGCTCCACGCACTTAGTGCCTGGTGTCAGCTGTGATAATCAGCTGACACCGGCCACGATCAGCTGCGCTCCCCCGTGAGCGCAGCTGATTGCGTATGACGTACTATCCTGTCCTTGGGAATTAAGTCCCAGGGCATATTGATGGGATAGTACGTCAGATGGCAGAAAGGGGTTAAGAATTTGAGAATGGCGTGTGAGCTACACATGGGAGAAGGGAGAAGAGATGCACTGATGAGCATAGAGGGCACCATGTGTGTGTGTGACAAGGTGGTAAAATTGGAGGAAACCAGAAGCTGAAATATAGAGGAAGCGAATCAAAAATGAAAAAAACATTTTGCAGCACAAGTGAACTAGAAACTTTTCTGTTCCTATACCTTATACAGCTTACCTATCCATAGCCCTGATGAACTGCCTTGCAATTTTACAAATATGGCATTGAATGATGATAGGATATAACCTAGGAGAAAGAGGGAAATGCAAGAGCGCTATCTAAGTGTGTCGTGCAGAAGTAGTGCTGAGTGCTGTTGCTTCAAAAGCATCCAGCAACTAGAGTGGTTAACACAGTCACAGGAGACGGAGTAGTGAGCAGAGCCCCAAGGGGATTTTGGTGAACTTGTTTACTATTCTGGCAGCAGCCAAAGGGATGAGTGGTGTGCGATCTGTCTGTCACAAAAGTTCAGGCAATTGAACCATAGGGACACAGGATTCCAATAAAGAGTGAAGCTGGGCTAACCCCTTTACTGCTAGTAGATGAAGTCTATCAGGAGAAGGAAGATAAGGACTGGAAGGAATTGTGTCACAGGTAGTGTTGAGCGATACTGCTCGATATCTAAAAATATCGGATCGGAATGGTATCGCCAATATCACTAAATATCGTCGATATCCGATTCCGATACCGGAAGTCCAATGTAAGTCTATGGGAACCAAATATCGACATTAAAAAAAACCATTCTTGCCTTGTTGGTTAATTGTACATGAAGGAAAACAACAAAGAGTAATGTAGAATGTATTGGGGGAGGTTGAGGAGACAATAAAGGCATACATGTTTAACCCAATGCATTGGAATAGCATTAATATATTTTTTTTGGAAATACGTTTGGATTGACTAACAAATTGACAATGTTGTTAACCTTTTTTCTATTTTGGCAAATATGTATGTTTCACAACTTCCATGCTCTTCACCTTTTTAACTTTTGCCAGTGCCACACTTTCTCCTTCATAATCTTCAGCAGCATCATCTTTCTCATCAAATTATTCTTCATCTTCACCTTCTTAATCTTCTTCTTAAACTTCTTGCTATTCATGTTTTTGTTTACATTACTCATATTGTTATTATTAAACTAATTAATCTTCTTCATATTCAAATTCTTCATCTTCTTCCTCTTCATCTTCTTCATCATATTCTTATTTGTGACAGAGATTCCTGTACTTGTAATCTGTAAAAGTATGAATTGTTCATCCTTCCGTTCTTGCTGTCACAAAAGATTTAAATTACAACAGTATTTGTCCGTGTTCAGTTTAGCCTGCAGCAGCAGCAGGCATTTTCCAGGGGCACCACGAGGAGGAACGGACTCACCCCCATACACTGCTTAGTCTTCTTCTGCTTAGAATTTAGAGCATATATTTTGCTCTTCATTTTGGTCTTATACTTCATGTTCTTCTGCTTTTGATCTTTTGCTTATT
>JARQOD010000004.1:398570918-398606868 GCA_033576555.1 Oophaga sylvatica
GTTGGTACGGTACCTTTTTATATAACAATTGGCCAATTAGAGACATAGTCTCGGCGCATGCGCAGAAGGTAATAAACTGTTGCCGCCGTTACTATAGAAACCTGCATTTAAAACTGTACAGTTTTCCATCAAAACCACATATTCTTTAACCGCTGTTGACATAGCACAAATATTCAATTCTCAATCATGGACAAAAATGAAAACGGTCATGTGAGACCACCGCAGCTCGTCTTATTTGTTATAGACACGGACTCGCATTGCCGGATGTGACGTCACGGATGCTTCCGATCATGTGACTCCAGTGAGTCCGAGTCACCGTTGCCATGTTGACAAGTATCCATGGCTACCGATGCCATGGCGCCCAGGAACAACACCACATCAACACAGGTAAAGGCAGAAAATCCAGATGATATAGGGTTTCAGCGCCGATATGACACATATAATAACAAACAAAAGAAGAAAGAAAAGAGTGGTCACATATTGGCAATATGATAAAGCAGATCACATTGCTTGAACATATCAACACAAGTTGGTAACCAGCGGAATAAGGCATATATTGATAGAAAAAAGGGGGAGAAGGTTCTAAACCCAACAGATCAATCATCAAGCATCAAGATACCTTATAATTAATATGCCTCCTAGAAATATTTTCATAGCCCAATGTTGAAATAATGAACGATAAAAATCATTAGAAAAATATGACAGGTATCCATATTTAAATGATCATATAAATAAAGGTATAATTTACAGCAACAAGGTTGTCTACGTAATGATCCAGTAATAGAGTATTAATAAGGACATGACTGGGGAGTAAAACAACTACCCCAAGGTACATACAGGATCAAAATAATATATGTATATAAAAATGAGACATAAACAGGCATGATGAATAATATATAACAAAGTCTCAATAGAGTAAATATCTAATGGTAATCAGGTTGGTACATTCAAACCAATAGATGTGAAAAAGTATATAACAATACAACGATGATGACATGACCATAAAAAATGACATCAGTATGTCGTATAACACCAAAGCCGTAAGAAATGGAAAAGGTCATGGTTCAGAAAATTTCACAACAGCGACCCTACTCACCTGCGTTTTAGGGGTATCGACAGAGTTTTCATTAGCCCACGGGGAGGTAACTGGAAACGCCTACTGGCACAAAAAGAGACAAAATGGATCTTTACTTTGAATACTCTATCCCCATTTGGTCTTAATGACTTTAACAGTTTCAAGCCCTTCTTGAACTAATTTCTAAAATTTGAATTAATGAGATATCAACTCAGCAAATACTCTCATACTTCCTCCAAGAGTCTTAGTTTCTTAGTTATATTTCTGAGCTATGTCCTTTTTAGTCGTTGGTTTTATTATGTTTTTAATTTTTCCCTTTGTTTTCAGATAACATGGTCCCTGTGCGCATTTAGATGGGATGGCTCTATCCTGTTGGCCTGATATAGATATGTGATATAAAGATTATGTGATTACACTATTATTATTTACAACCACGACCTTTTCCATTTCTTACGGCTTTGGTGTTATACGACATACTGATGTCATTTTTTATGGTCATGTCATCATCGTTGTATCGTTATATACTTTTTCACATCTATTGGTTTGAATGTACCAACCTGATTACCATTAGATATTTACTCTATTGAGACTTTGTTATATATTATTCATCATGCCTGTTTATGTCTCATTTTTATATACATATATTATTTTGATCCTGTATGTACCTTGGGGTAGTTGTTTTACTCCCCAGTCATGTCCTTATTAATACTCTATTACTGGATCATTACGTAGACAACCTTGTTGTTGTAAATTATACCTTTATTTATATGATCATTTAAATATGGATACCTGTCATTTTTTTCTAATGATTTTTATCGTTCATTATTTCAACATTGGGCTATGAAAATATCTCTATGAGGCATATTAATTATAAGGTATCTTGATGATTGATGATTGATCTGCTGGGTTTAGAACCTTCTCCCCCTTTTTTCTATCAATATATGCCTTATTCCGCTGGTTACCAACCTGTGTTAATATGTTCAAGCAATGTGATCTGCTTTGTCATATTGCCAATATGTGACCACTCTTTTCTTTCTTCTTTTGTTTGTTATTATATGTGTCATATCGGCGCTGAAACCCTATATCATCTGGATTTTCTGCCTTTACCTGTGTCGATGTGGTGTTGTTCCTGGGCGCCATGGCATCGGTAGCCATGGATACTTGTCAACACGGCAACGGTGACTCGGACTCACTGGAGTCACATGATCGGAAGCATCCGTGACGTCACATCCGGCAATGCAAGTCCGTGTCTATAACAAATAAGACGAGCTGCGGTGGTCTCACATGACCGTTTTCATTTTTGTCCATGATTGAGAATTGAATATTTGTGCTATGTCAACAGCGGTTAAAGAATATGTGGTTTTGATGGAAACTGTACAGTTTTAAATGCAGGTTTCTATAGTAACGGCGGCAACAGTTCATTACCTTCTGCGCATGCGCCGAGACTATGTCTCCAATTGGCCAAATTGTTATATAAAAAGGTACCGTACCAACGTCTAACCACCCCTGGACAAAGCATTTCAATGCGAAACGCGCGTCGGGTGTGGTGGACGCCCGCTCTTTAAGGTAAACATGTGTTACAAGTATCTATAGGCACTATGCCTGAGTATATGTGTATCCTATATGTGCTTTTTTATGCAATGTATGCTTGCATGCACCTCTTTACTTGTCACCAATGTGGTTGTATGTCTCCATAGCCCTTAAGGGATCTGCCTATCAGCTACTACACCCGCATGGGATTATCGTTCCCTGGGTGGCCCGTTTCAAAACTCCACTTGGAGTGTGTATATTGTAGGGATCCGCTCTGGCAGGCAAGGGCCGGGCACGCAGTAACGAGGCAATACACAGGCTTTAAGTCCAAAAATCAATTGTTTACTGTCTCTTTAACACCAGGTAACAAAACATCACAAAACATAAATGCATTCCAGCTTTCAATATCACTGTTCCCAGACTCACCCTTGCATGGGACGGGCTTGACTAAGCAGCTGCAGGTCAGCAGGGACCACCAGGTGCCATTCCTGGGTGATCTGGACTCGCTTCCGGTGCTCACTGACACACTGTAACAGAAAGTCACATTCCAGGCTAACTCCAGCCAAGCGCCCCAACAGAACCACGTGGTTCTCAGTGTGGGACCGTCACAGGCTCCGCACACACATGTGTCCTGTCCAGGTGCTATTCAGGACCCCCGTCCAACACCCGGCCACCAAGTTCCAAGTCTCACCACGTGCTTCCAGGAATCTGATCCTACCCCAGGATCTTCCAACACCGACAGACCTTCCAAGAACCTTCCAGGCAGCCCTATGCAGGACACACTCTCCACAGACTCCAACTCAATCTCAGAGACTCCTTAGTCTATAACACATTCTTCCCACCATGTGCCAAACACTGCCTTTCATATCTGTAGCCACTCCCCAAGCCAAGACATGAAGCACATGATCTGGTCACCTGTTCATGACCTCATCACAGGTCCTTCACAACACATACAATCACCAGTATGTAACATTCCTTATACCACCACCAGTGGGCGGTGTATGTGTGGTTAGCAAGTCCCACCCAGCTCACAAGCTAACCCTGCAGGTCACCCTTAACAATAATCAGAACTCTTATGGGACTACAAGTCCCAGAACAACATTACTGACCTACAGCACAGAGGAGCTCTGCGACACATACCTTCCATTTATCTCCATACCAGGGACTGGTTTCCCATCCATCTCATGCCTCCAGGCATAATTTGAGCAACATATACAGCGCCCCCTAGGTGCCACATTAGTCATTATACCACATACCTTCCCCCTCTGTTCAAACTTGTTAGGTTGAACACCTGTTTCAACCCGAGGACCCCGAGACAGGTTACCCATGTCACCTTGCCCTACAAGTCGATGGGACCGTCTCAGTTGATTTGTGGCATCCTGCACCATCACCTCTTTGTTAGGCCTTCCCCGCCACCAGCGGTCAGAATGTCGGCCTTGTTTTTCCGTCGGTGTCACCAGACCCCTCCAGTACCGCCTCCTACGGTTGTTTCGGTCCTGAGTCCATCGTCCAGTCAAGCTCACTGGTTGATCTGAGTCTGACTTTCTATCTCTTTGTCCGCCACCGGGTCTCACACTTAGGTCACTTAGCCCTGAGCTAACAGAAGCGTCATCTCTACCCCTCAGTGTTTCAACTCGTCTACTGCCAGTCCCCAGAGAAGCCTCTTGTCTCTCTATATCTTGGGCTGGAAGCAGTCGCCATCTTTGTTTCAACTCCTGCAGCTGTTCCTTTATCTGCTTTCTTCCTGAGATCAGCTGCTCTACTTCTCGTAGGTACGTCACTCGATACTCCATGAGCGTTCGGATGTTCTTCAGGCTCTCCACTGAACCCACACCAATAAATGGAAACATGTCTTCTTCTCCAGCCACCTTGATCTCACCATCAGCTGGAATCCTCACTCTCCTTACACGGGATCTATCCACCATCTCCTGCATCACTTTTCCAAGTCTTCCAACGACTCTCCCCACCAGATTTCTGGGTACCGGAATTACCTCTTCTACCAAGCCCAGCCGACTTTGATCTTCCTTTGCCTGCTCCAGACGTCGAGTCGCTTTCAGGTTACTCAACATAATCATCTGTTTCGCGTGGAGACACTGCAGATGCATATCCTTCAGGACAGCCACCAGCTTCTCTGTGTCTTCCCCCTCTGCCAGGATCACCAACTGGTTCGTCTCTGGTGCCCAGTTCACACTATCGGCTTTTATCGCCTTTTTAAAGGCCTCATGCACCCCCTCACTGGCACAGGCTTCTTGCATGTCTGCATGTACCTCTATCACACACTTAAAGAGTGAAGCCTCATCCTCTTCCTGAGACTCCCATTCTTCACGACCCCTTGCCAAGATGGGCACTGGCACTTCCGCCTGGTTGTCACTCGGGCACAACCGCTGTAAGTCTTCACCCATCAACTTCTCCTCCTGCAGAAGACCTCTTACTGCTTCTCCGAGCGCAATCACATATTCCCTTAAGGCCTTATTCCCACTTTGCCACGTTGACAGGTGACCTCTGAGCTCAGAGACGTCCTTCTCCAGCTCATCCACTCTATGTTCGGCAGTTTGTCTCAGGGCCTTTTCTTGTTCGATCTGCTCTTTAAGGGTCTTTAGTTCAGCAGACTTTTGTTTCTCACCAGACAACTTTTTAGCAATGTTCTGCTTTATGGCTGCAACCTCGGCCTCCAGGTGGCGCACCTGCTCAAACTGTATGGCGTTGGTGACTTCCATATCCGACCCCTTCAACCTTTCTTGAGGCTCGGCCCAGTCATCCTTAGGCCCCTCTTGACTCTTTGTACCTTCAGAGAGCTCTACACTCTCCAGCTCTTCAGTGTATGGAAGAGTACTCATATCTTGCACTAACGCATCAGTCATAGGTTTTTCTTTATTACCATCCTCAGTACATACATTGTGTTCCGGGGCTTTGTGCCCTTTACGTCTCCGACGACGGGAGGATTTTCCCTCCTGGTGGGGGCCTTCCTTACTGTACTCCTTTTCTAACTTAGAGTCACAGTCACGCTCGGAGTCTGAGTCACCCCCCTCCTGACACCCGTCAAGAGACTTCAGGTCTGTCCAACACCCGGCCACCAAGTTCCAAGTCTCACCACGTGCTTCCAGGAATGTGATCCTACCCCAGGATCTTCCAACACCGACAGACTTTCCAGGAACCTTCCATGCAGCCCTATGCAGGACACACTCTCCACAGACTCCAACTCAATCTCAGAGACTCCTTAGTCTATAACACATTCTTCCCACCATGTGCCAAACACTGCCTTTCATATCTGTAGTCACTCCCCAAGCCAAGGAATGAAGCACATGATCTGGTCACCTGTTCATGACCTCATCACAGGTCCTTCACAACACATACAATCACCAGTATGTAACATTCCTTATACCACCACCAGTGGGCGGTGTATATGTGGTTAGCAAGTCCCACCCAGCTCACAAGCTAACCCTGCAAGTCACCCTTAACAATAATCAGAACTCTTATGGGACTACAAGTCCCAGAACAACATTACTGACCTACAGCACAGAGGAGCTCTGCGACACATATCTTCCATTTATCACCATACCAGGGACTGGTTTCCCATCCATCCCATGCCTCCAGGCATAATTTGAGCAACATATACAGCGCCCCCTAGGTGCCACATTAGTCATTATACCAATATGTACTTAGCTAGGGGTTGGTTGTATTCCCTTATCTGCTGGTTGAGGACACCCACATTGCTTTTTGACATGTATATTGACATATAGGAGTATATATATTTTTGCATTCGTTTCAATGCAATTGATTACTTCTTTTCACGTTGCACTTTGTCTTGAAATACTCGGTATATATTGATACGTTATTTACACCATAGTTTACCTAGGCTGTACCACCGATTTGTTTGTATTCTGTGTTGTTTTTTGTCCGGCATACTGTCTTCTATGTAGTTTTTAAATTATGATATTTAATAAAATTTGCTACTTTTTTAAATTACTTACCTCTTGGTAGAGCTCTTTTTCGGTGTTTCTTACAATTTATGTTTGTTAATGTTGGTGAATTGATTGAAACTATTTGTGTCTTCACCTTCAAAGTCATGTGTATTTTTTGCCATGGGGAATTTTCATCATTTACCTATCCAATAACATTCAGGGGCTTAGTTAAAATTTGCGTGCTGTGAGGCAGTGACTGGTTTTACATGTGAGGGTCACTGTATGTTCCCCCAGGATGCGCAAGGAGGTGTATTGAGGACATTGCAATCACAGGCATAGCTGTGGTTGCAATGAAGACTAAAATGAGTATAGGTCTTGGACATACTAGTTTGGACGATAAGAGTGAATGGTCAGCGGAGCGCTAGGACCAAAAGGACAGAAACAATTGTATCTTCTTTAGCCCACACAAAGGCTGTCCCTAGACATTGATATCACTGTGTGTGCAGGGGGGAGAGGCAGGTAAAATGACTCGTGCATACAAATCCTGCTGGTCACTTGACAGAAAGGTCCTTTTGAAAAAAGTGATGTCATTTGCTTCCAATGCAGCTCCAGCCGCTGTCCTCCGAGAGGAATGCATAATAGAAAACAATAGGGGTAGCAGTCACTGGCGAGCGCAAGTCCAAGGCAGATTTAGGGAAAACCTGCTCTGGGTTTTGGTGTTTTGAAACAGACTGCAGATGGTAGTGTTGCAGTCCGTTTCATTCCTGGCCTGGGTTTTCCATGTGGCTAAAGGCCACAGGTTGCTAGTTAAAAATCCTGCAGGATAGGGTTTGGGTGTGCCAGGGCCAGTGTCAGATTCAGTATCAGTCTGGTGTTGCCTAGAGGGCAGAGCAGTCGGCTCTGCAGGGCTCCACCCAGGGCCGGCTCCAGGTTTTTATGGGCCCAGGGCGAAAGAGTCTCAGTGGGCCCCCTTAACACAGACCACGATTCATGATGCACAGATACTGCAGAGAAATATGGGTATAGCACAACGCCAAACACTTCTCTTCTTCCATTACATGACTGATACCTATTGTAAATTGTACAATAGCTCAAAAACCGCCAAATCCTCACAGCGCACAGTACAGACTGGACAGTACAGTCCTCCATACAATATTATGGGCACCACATAGTCTCCCTCCCTATCACCCATATAATACCCCATGCAGGATGTCACCCCGCCATCCCCCATATAATGCTCCATACAGAATACTGGACCACATATAATGTTCCATACAAAATATGGAGCTCTCCTCTACACTGTGCTGCGTTCTGCACTGTTACAGCTCAGGAAAGGGCGCTGTGGAAAGACTCCCCATTATCATCATCATTGCCTGCCCATTATCATCATCATTGCCTCCCCTCATCATCATTGCCTGCCCATCATCATCATCA
The DNA here is from genome assembly GCA_033576555.1 of Oophaga sylvatica. Lineage (NCBI taxonomy): Eukaryota > Metazoa > Chordata > Amphibia > Anura > Dendrobatidae > Oophaga > Oophaga sylvatica. The sequence continues at coordinate 398,578,860 of JARQOD010000004.1, forward strand.
TTGCCTCCCTATCATCATCATTGCCTCCCATTAATATCATCATCATCATTGCCTTCCCATTATCATTGCCTCCCCATTAATATCATCATCATCATTGCCTGCCCATTATCATTGCCTCTCCATTAATATCATCATCATCATTGCCTTCCCATTATCATTGCCTCCCCATCATCATCATTATCATTGCCTCCCCATTAATATCATCATCACCATTGCCTTCCCATTATCATTGCCTCCCCATTAATATCATCATCATCATTGCCTTCCCATTATCATTGCCTCCCCATTAATATCATCATCATCATTGCCTTCCCATTATCATTGCCTCCCCATCATCATCATTTTCATTGCCTCCCCATTAATATCATCATCATCATTGCCTTCTCATTATCATTGCCTCCCCATTAATATCATCATCATTGCCTTCCCATTATCATTGCCTCCCCATAATCATCATTATCATTGCCTCCCCATTAATATCATCATCATCATTGCCTTCCCATTATCATTGCCTCCCCATTAATATCATCATCATCATTGCCTTCCCATTATCATTGCCTCCCCATCATCATCATCATCGCCTCCTCACCACCATCACTGCCTCCCCCACCACCATCACACATACAGCACCGCAGGCAGCACTCTCTCACATACACGCAGGCACACACACACACACGCCTCACCTGTCCGGCGTCCGCGTGCTCTCTGCCACAGTCGGCCGCTGAATGATTACGTCATTCAGTGGCGCTGCTGTGAGAGAGGAAGCACCGGCGCCCCTGGAGCTCGGAGCTGTGGCAGCGAAGGCACGGGGAGGGGTAAGTATTGCGCCGGCTGCTGCCGGGGCCCTGAGCAAGCGGGGGGGCCCAGTGGCGGCGCCGACACCGCTAACGGGCGCCGGGGTGCCGACGGCGAGTGGGCCCCCTGCCTGCTCAGGGCCCCGGCTCTTGCCCGGGTGTGCCGGGTGCTGACACCGGCCCTGGCTCCACCTGTGTAAGGGATCACAGGCCAGTGGAGCCAAACAGCCAAGGCAGCTGAATAGCCTGGCACCCACAGCGTACACAGTGGTGCAGTCGCCCACGGCAACAGGTCTCGGAGGTGGACTGTCTTGTGCCCGGAGGTGAACCGGAGGGAGACTGTCCTGTGCCTGAAGGAGGACTGGCGTGTTTAGTGACTGTAAACTGGAGGATATGGTTCCCGGCAGCAATCCGGAGGATATCGTGCACTGTGTAAAGCTGTGAGTAAAACACTAACACGGTGGTGCAGTCACCCACAGCAACTGGTCTCAGGAGGTGGACTGGCGTGTTTAGTGACTGTAATCCAGAGGATATCTTTCCCGGCTGCGATCCAGAGGATATCATGTGCTGTGTTTTGCTGAGTTGAACATTAAAGAGATGTTTTGCCTTGAACTTTGCTGGGTCACTGCCTCATCACTGCATAAGTGTGCTAACGCTGCACTACAGTGCATTGTCCAAATCTACAGGTGCTTCTCACAAAATTAGAATATCATTAAAAAGTTAATTTATTTCACTTCTTCAATACAAAAAGTGAAACATATATTATATAGAGTCATTACAAACAGAGTGATCTATTTCAAGTATTTATTTCTGTTAATGTTGATGATTATGGCTTATAGCCAATGAAAACCCAAAAGTAATTATCTCAGTAAATTAGAATACTTTATAACACCAGCTTGAAAAATTATTTTAAAATCCGAAATGTAAATGCACTCAATACTTGGTCAGGGCTCCTTTTGCACCAATTACTGCATCAATGCAGCGTGGCATGAAGGCGATCAGCCTGTGGCACTGCTGAGGTGTTATGGAAGCCCAGGTTGCTTTGATAGCAGCCTTCAGCTCATCTTCATTGTGGGGTCTGGTGTCTCATCTTCCTCTTGACAATACGGTCAGGCGAGTTTGCTGGCCAATCAAACACAGCAATACTGTTGTTTTTAAACCAGGCATTGGTACTTTTGGCAGTGTGGACAGGTGCCAAGTCCTGCTGGAGAATGAAATTTCCATCTCCAAAAAGCTTGTTAGCAGAGGGAAGCATGAAGTGCTCTAAAATTTCCTGGTAGACGACTGATCTGACTTTGGTCTTGATAAAACACAGTGGATCTACACCAGCAGATGACATGGCTCACTGATTGTGGAAACTTCACACTAGACCTCAAGGAGCTTGGATTGTGTGCCTCTCCACTCTTCTTCCAGACTCTGGTACCTTGATTTCCAAATGAAATGCAAAATTTACTTTCCTTGTGGAGTGTGCCAATGACTGCCATCTGGACATCTGTCAAGTCACGCTTCCCGAAGAAGCAGTGCGAAACGCGCGTCGGGCAGAGGGACGTCTGGGGATTTCCACTCCATCACCACCTGTAGGTTTATTGGCATTAGAGTTAGCTGTTCGTACTTTGTATGAAGCTCTTTGTTACACTCATTATTACTAGTGGTATATTTTTATGTGGCTTTCCTTGTTATACTTATAGCCTATTGTGGCAAAGTGTTATTTAAATGGTAGCCACATCTATATACACTGAAATATTTTTAGCCAATTGCTTTTCTCATATGCCATGTGGGTTTATTATTATGGGATGGATTCATTTGGTGGATCTCCTATTATGTTTGTGTCCCTCTTTTATTATTGTCCTGCACCTTTTTTTGTGATTTTCTTATTTTGAGTAATAAAGTATTTATTTATTCATATAACATTTTGTGGTGTCTTTTATAGTGATTAACTGATTACCACTTAAGTGTATACATTATTGCTGTGGTATATATAAACAAATATTCCCCTTTATAGGGGTTTATTTTTATATTACTTCGGGGCATTTTTTTTGTGATTTAATCTGTCAAGTCAGCAGTCTTCCCCATGATTATGGAGCCTACTGAAACAGACTAAGGGACCTCTTTAAACACTTAGGAAGCCTTTGCAGTGTTTTTTCTTAATTATTCTAATTTACTGAGATAATGACTTTTGGGCTTTCATTGGCTGCAAGCCATAATCATCAACATTAACATAAATAAACACATGAAATAGATCACTCTGTTTGTAATGACTCTATATAATATATGAGTTTCACTTTTTGTATTGAACAACTGAAATAAATTAACTTTTTCATGATATTCTAATTTTATGAGAAGCACCTGTATCTAGTAGATTATTATCAAAGTAGTATAATAAATGTAGTCACTCTGCTTTTTGCAGAGGTTAGCCTAAGAATAATTTAATCCTGCCATTGTATAGTTTGGCCAAATAATACTTTGTTAACCATGGTCACCAGTATATCCATCAACATATCTTCTGAGATCAGGTCTGACAAGAGATAGATGGGGTGTTTTTGGAAGCTTTGGTCGAAGATTTGAGCTCAAAGCTATCAGATTTGAGAATACATTTGCGGATGGGTGGGCAATAAAACTTAGAAAATATCTTTACATCTTTTTTTACTACTTTTTTTTTCACTTTCAATTGGACCATCAATCCTTTGATTATCATCAAAGGCTGGATTACAGTAAAAAGTAACATACATATTCATTGACAATAAATGACAGCTCAGCTAAGTTAGTTTTCTAGATTCCATGGGTCTGTTGTAAAGTTTTTTTGCAAATTGTTGTTAACAGGGCAAATTATCAACTCAAGCAAGATGGCTGCCCTCCTAGTTATATACAGAAAATAAAATAAAAATCTACATTCGGAAAAAAAAAAGATTGGAAAATAGAACATGTATGAGTAAAATAGATATATGTGAGAAATTGTTCCAAAGATTCTGCTCCACTGATTCTGGAACAGTTTTTGCTTTTCTTCTGTGCCACTTCATTCCAAAGTTATACCAAATGGTTATAATGATGAACATTTTCCCTTCAACCAACTAGGCATATACTAGTGGCGTATCGCCAATGACGGCAAGCCAAACGACTGCTATGGGGCCCCGAGAGGTGAGGGGGCCCGCCGGAATTGGACTGCAATGGCTGTGCTGCTGTGCCATGTGCCTTTAATTTAATGTGAGCGCCGCCGTCACTCTGTACCTGGCTCCTCCTAACTCCTCCTTTCTAGTCCTGCGCTGTACCCGACTGAACTCTCTGGCTGGATTTGCAAGAGGACGCCTCCTGGCTGATGTAGCTTTCCAGACAGAGAGAGCAGTGTATGCTGGGCCCGGCTGGAAGTAGTTGCACTTTTTTTTTAATGTGTCCGTTTGTCACTATGCTGGCACTTCTTGGAAAATAATATGTCTGGCTGCTGCACACAATTTGGAGGGGGTAAATAGTGGCTGCACCTTATAGTATGGGGGCGCTGGAGGGGTGGAGGAGGGGGTTAAATAGTGGCTGCAGTTTGCACCTTAGAGGGTGAGGGGGGAAAATATTCTGCCTGCTTAATCTTCCATTTTTAATGTTACAAGGAACATATCAAGTTGGATGTAAGTGTTTAATTTTTTCTTTTACTCAAATGAGAAAAAATGAAAGACTAGCTACAAAATTTTAATTGTCTTCTATTTCAAGGCAATCTCTTTCTTGGACAATGTTTGGCCTCTATCTATAACATGCATGTTTGGAGTTAAGAGCAACTGTTGATTTTTTTTTTTTTTTTTGGGGGGGTGGACCCATTCAGACTTTTGCTATGGGGCCCCATGACTTCTATTTACGCCACTGACATATACCACATAATTTCTCTGTGGGCATTTGCTTTTCTCCTCTGATACTGGCCATAAAAAACAAGTTGAAATGGCTCATTGGTTAGGACTGTTGCTTTGCAGCACTGGGGTTTTGGGTTCAAATCCCACCATGGTCAACATCTGCAAGGAGTTTGTATGCGTGGATTTCCTCCGGGTTCTTCGGTTTCCTCCTACACTTCAAAGACATACTGATAGGGAATCTAGATTATGACCCCAATGGAAACAGCGCCGATAATGTCTGTAAAGCGCTGTGGAATTAATGGCACTTTTATAAGTGAGTGAAATAATAAGGTAAATATGGATTCTTACTAGCATGGGACTTAACTTTAGAACAGAAGAGCAAAGAACAAAAAAAATTGTTAAAAAAAATCAGTGGAGCAGCACCACTTGGAGAAAATACTCAGTTTACATTAAAAAATGCAGTGAAACATTCACTTTAAGATTTCATGTTCTCAGCCTTAATACGTAAACTGAAGGCCTGGAAGGCTCCCTTTTGTGGGAGTAGGTAAACCGCTTTTAAAGCTGGAGCAACAGGAACAGGTTTTGGCTTACATTGCCGAAACAGCCTCCAGCTCTATCGCCTCCTCTTCTGAAGTTTCAAAAAATGCAAGCGCTGAGTCGTCAGTGCAGGCTCCTGGTCAGGAACAATACCTTACCTTGTGTCCTTCAACCCCAACAAAAGTGAAGGATGCGGCAGGCCACACTTCAGATTACTCCATGGAGCTCTTTTCACATACCATGCCTGGGTTATCAAGTCAAATCCTGAATTCTCCTGTCCAAGATGAATCTGACATGGAGTGCACTGATGCACAGCCACTGCTATATGATTCTGCTGGTACATTCACCCAGAGCACTACATTACCCTCGCAGTCTACTGAGCCAGAATCTGACCCTGATGAAACTCAGGTGCCCCTTCCCGCATACTATACCACCTTACATGGTGTCACAGAGGAAGGTGCAGATGAAATTGAAGAGGAGGTGATGGATGACCCAGTTGTTGACCCGGATTGGCATCCATTGGAGGAAGAGGGTGCCGCTGGCAATAGCTCAGAAGAGGAGGAGGATCCGCAGTAGGCATCGACATCGCAGCTGCAGTTATCTGGCAGGCCCGTAGCAGTCCAAAAACGTGTTAAAAAAAAAAAGAGTTGCAGGACAGCTTGGCCAGACGGTCAAATTAGCACAGCGTGCAAGCCCTGAAAATTTATTCCATAGTAGGAAGAGTGCAGTGTGGCACTTTTTTGACCAAAATCCTATTGATGAGGCAAAGGTTATCTGTAAGAAGTGCAGAAGGACCTTTAGCCGAGGGAAAAGTCTCAGAAATTTGAATACCAGTTGCATGCTTAGACATTTAAACACCATGCACTTGCAAGTGTGGACGGACTACAAAACCTCAGGTAGCACATGTGCACCTACTCCGACTGAAGGTAGCCAGCAACGCTACATCGCTTCCCCCACTGTTATCCCACCGGTTAGCACACCACCAGCAAGAAATGTTGAGGTGTCGTCGCAAGGCCAAAGCAGTCAGGGAATCACAATGTTTTTGCAACCAAAGACTGAATCTAGGCCATTACCAACACCACCACCACCACCACCACCATCACCATCACCAACCCCCCCTCAGTCCGCCATGTCCACCGCTAGTTCCCCCATATGCAGCTCTCAAGTCCAGCTCACCCTAGCAGAGACTCTGAGTAGGGCAAGAAAGTATTCATCCTCTCATCCGCGTACACTGGCTTTGAACGCCTACATTGCTAAATTGATCTCATGAGAGATGATGCCCTTCCTTTTGGTTGAAAGCGCAGCGTTCCGAGAGCTCACGGCCTACGCTCTCAGCGGCGGTGGGACAGTGCTAACTAGCCCACGGTATAGGCAACAGTTGGCTGTAGGCGGTCGACACTCCTCCTCCTCCAGAAGTGAAAGCTCGTGAACAGAGCGCCGTCGCACGAGCATTCCATCTGCAGCTGCCAGTGTTGCACACGAGGTGTCCCACTATCGAACAGCTAGTGGTAAGCGTCAGCAGGCTGTTTTAAAGATGATGTCTTTGGGCGACAACAGACACACCGCGGAGGTACTGACCGACTACTTGCAGCGAGAAACTGAGTCATGGCTGGGCAGTCAACATCTTGAGCCAGGCAGGTAGTCAGTGATAACGGCCGTAATTTTGTGGCGGCCATAGCCCTGGCAAAACTCAGACACATACCTTGCCTGGCTCACACCTTGAACCTGGTGGTGCAGTGCTTCATAAATAATTATCCGGAGTTACCAGCCCTGCTCAATAAGGTGCGAAGACTGTGCTCACACATCCGTCGCTCACCCGTAAACTTTAGTCGTATGCCTAGGCTGCAGCGATCGCTCCACCTCCCCAAGCACCGCCTAATCATAGACGTTGCAACAAGGTGGAACTCCACCATGCACATGTGTTGTGAATGGGTTTGAGATGAGTTCTGAGCAGAGGCTCCCCCTGGTGGTTACAAGCGGTACTAGTGAAGATTGTGAGGACTGGGAATCAGGTGTTACTGACTGGTCTTATATAAGGGAGTCATTTTCCCATCAGGGTTGCCGGTGATCAATTGTTCTGGTCTGAATCCTTCATTCCAGTTTCCCTTGTAGCCTGCTGTGTCGTGTCTGCATCTCCTGCTACCAGATAAGAATTTTTCTTCTTTGTGTTGTTGCTATATTTTTGCATTTTGTCCTGCACTTCTTTGGGGGCCTTCTGGGTCCCCTCCGGGGGCTTCTGCCTTCTCAGTTTAGTTCAGCCACTGAGTTTTGTTCTTTTGCTTTTTCCAGTTTTTTCAGTGGCTGCTGTTTTGATTTTGTTACACCAGAGAGCTAATTTAGGTGGTAGAGGTCGTGTGATCTCAGGTGATTTTGAAATTAGTAGAGTTGGTGTTTTTCAGGGTTTTCTGGGATTGCAGTAAGTACCCTTCCTGTCCTTTTCTATTTAGATAGTTTGGGCCCCAGCGTTTGCTCATACTATTTTCTGTCTGTGTCAGTATTTCCTCTTGTCTAACCGCCATTACATGTTTGGGGGCTTTCTATTATCTTTGGGGTTCTGCTCCGGGGCAGATAGCTTTCCTATTTCTATCTTTAGGTGTAGTTGGTTTCTCAGGCTGTGACGAGGCGTCTAGGACCAACGTAGGAACGCTCCACGGCTGCCTCTAGTTGTGGTGGTTAGTCAGGGTACTGCAATCCCATAGATTCCAACTGCTCTGGTGTATTGCCTTTTTTACCTGCACTCCTCAGCTACCGAAACAAAACAGTATCACCGGCCTAAAAATTGAAAATTGTATGGTACTCACAGAAGGGAAAAAATATTGTGATAGAAAAAAGGTTGTCAGAGTTGTCAGAGATATTTTTCTGTTTGTTGCATTTTTTTTTTTTTTTTTTTCCCTCTGTATCTCTGGGTGCTGGGGAGGATCTTTCTCCCAATGGAGTTTGCACAGTTGTCTGGCCGTGTGGATCAGCTTGCCACTGAGGTTCGGAGTATTGCTATCTATCTTGCTGGGTTGCCTGTTGTGGAACCTAGGATCCCCATGCCAGATTTGTTTTTAGGGGATCGAGCTAAGTTTCAGAATTTCAAAAATAATTGTAAATTGTTTTTTGCCTTAAAATCTAAGTCCTCAGGAAACGCAGCGCAGCAGGTTCAAATTATCATCTCTCTCCTGCGCGGCGATCCTCAGGATTGGGCTTTTTCCCTGATACCTGGGGATCCTGTTTTGAGTGATGTTGATGCGTTTTTTCAGGCTTTGGGGTTATTGTACGATGAGCCTAATGTCACTGATCAAGCTGAAAAAGCCTTGTTGGCATTAAATCAGGGGCTTGATGACGCTGAGTTATACTGTCAGAGATTCCGTAGGTGGGCAGTCCTGACCAAATGGAATGACGACGCTTTGGCGGCCCTTTTCCGGAAGGGTCTGTCGGATAATGTAAAGGATGTTATGGTGGGATTCCCTGTCCCCTCTGGTCTCAATGATTCTATGTCATTAGTGATTCAAATTGACAGACGTTTGCGTGAGCGGAGAAGTATGCGTGGAGTGGTGTTGCCTTGTGAGCCAGCTTCTGAGCCCATGCAGTGTGATGGAGTGGTGTCTGGGGCACAGCGTCATGAGTTTCGAAAGCGCAATAGGTTATGTTTCTACTGTGGTGATGCCTCTCATGCTATTTCAGTCTGCCCTAAGCGGGGAAGACTTTTTGCACCTCAGTTGTCTTGGGTAGTGTTCAGACTAAGTTTTTATTAACTGTCACTCTGATATGCTCTCTGTCCTCATTTTCTGCTCAGGCTTTCGTTGATTCTGGAGCAGCTATTAACCTGATAGATTATGATTTTGCTAAACGTTGTGGGTTTCCCTTGATACCCCTACAGAAGTCTATTCCCCTACTGGGGATCGATTCTACCCCTTTGGCTGAGAATAAACCCCAGTTTTCTACTCAGGTGATAATGAGGGTTGAACCTGATCACCGGGAGTGCTGCAAATTTTTGGTTCTATATAATCTGCATGACATTATCGTGCTGGGTTTCCCTTGGTTACAGTCTCATAATCCTGTTTTGGATTGGAAATCTGTGTCTGTAACCAGTTGGGGCTGCCAATGTGTTAATACCAACACTCCTGTTTTTTCTGCCTCCCCCCAAGCTCAGGATGTTCCTGACTTTTTGTTTGATTTTTCTGATGTGTTTAGCGAAAGTAAATCTGCATCCTTACCTCCCCATAGGAGCTATGACTGCGCTATTGAATTAGTGCCGGGTAGTAAATTCCCTAAAGGTCGCCTTTTTAACTTGTCTGTACCTGAACATGACGCTATGCGGTCTTATATCAAGGAATCATTGGAGAAGGGTCATATCAGACCATCCTCTTCACCCTTAGGTGCCGGTTTTTTCTTTGTGGCCAAAAAAGATGGTTCATTAAGGCCGTGTATTGATTATCGTCTCTTGAACAATATTACTGTGAAATATCAATACCCGTTACCCTTGATTTCTGACCTGTTTTCCAGGGTGAAAAACGCTACTTGGTTTACCAAGCTTGACCTCAGGGGGGCGTATAACCTTATTCGCATTAAGCACGGGGATGAATGGAAGACGGCATTCAATACCCCTGAAGGGCATTTTGAGTACCTAGTGATGCCCTTTGGGCTCACTAATGCTCCTTCCGTCTTCCAGTCCTTCATGAATGACATTTTCAGGGATTTTGTGGACAAATTTCTGATTGTTTATTTGGATGATATCTTGATTTTTTCTAATGACTGGGACTCTCATGTGAAACATGTTCGGACTGTGTTCCAGATTTTGAGGGATAATGCTCTGTATGTGAAGGGATCAAAGTGTCTTTTTGGCGTACAGAAGATCTCATTTCTGGGATTCATTTTGTCCCCATCTGTTATTGAAATGGACCCGGTCAAGGTTCAGGCCATCTGTGATTGGGTCCAACCTACTTCATTAAAGGCTCTTCAGAGATTTTTGGGTTTTGCCAATTTTTATCGTAAATTTATTGGTAATTTCTCGGTTATTGTTAAACCATTAACTGATTTGACCAGAAAGGGTTCTGATGTGGTGAATTGGCCTCCTGAGGCAGTCTCTGCATTTCAGGAACTTAAGCAGAGATTCACTTCTGCTCCTGTTCTACGGCAGCCTGATGTTTCTCTGCCATTTCAGGTAGAGGTTGATGCCTCTGAAATTGGGGCAGGTGCCGTTTTGTCCCAAAAAGATCCAGAGACCTCTAAAAGTAACCCTTGTGCCTTTTTCTCTCGAAAATTTTCTCCTACTGAACGTAATTATGACGTGGGTAATCGGGAGTTATTGGCCATGAAGTGGGCTTTTGAAGAGTGGAGACATTGGCTGGAGGGAGCCAAACATCAGGTGGTGGTCCTTACGGACCATAAGAATCTGGTCTATCTGGAATCTGCCAAGCGACTCAATCCTAGACAGGCCAGGTGGGCCTTGTTTTTCACACGTTTTAATTTTGTGGTTTCCTTTCTTCCTGGCACTAAGAATGTTAAGGCGGATGCCCTCTCGAGGAGTTTCCTTGCGGACTCTCCTGAGTTATCTGATCCTTCTGTTATTTTGAAAGAGGGTGTAGTTCTTTCCGCCATCTCGCCCAATTTGAGACTTGCTCTGGAGGGGTGTCAGGAGGATAGGCCCGAGCGCTGCCCTGTTGGAAAATTGTTTGTCCCGGACCAATGGAATAAGAGTGTGATGTCTGAGATTCATTGTTCCGCATTGGCTGGGCATCCCGGAATTTTTGGTACCAGAGACTTGGTTAGTCGGTCCTTTTGGTGGCCTACCTTGTCTCGCGATGTCAGGGAATTTGTGCAGTCCTGCGGGACTTGCTCTCGCTCCAAGCCTTGCTCTCGCTCTAGTGGTTTGTTGATGCCATTGCCTGTGCCCAAGAGACCAAGGACCCATATCTCTATGGATTTCATTTCCGATCTTCCTGTTTCTCAGAGAATGACCACCATCTGGGTAATTTGTGATAGGTTTTCCAAAATGATACATCTTGTGCCATTACCTAAGTTGCCTTCCTCCTCTGAATTGGTGCCGTTGTTTCTTCAGCACGTGGTTCGTTTACACGGCATTCCTGAGAACATTGTGTCTGACAGAGGAGTCCAGTTTGTTTCCAGATTTTGGAGGACTTTTTGTTCTAAACTGGGTGTTCAATTGTCTTTCTCCTCGGCATTTCATCCTCAGACCAATGGTCAAACTGAGAGAACAAACCAGACATTAGAGACTTATCTAAGATGCTTTGTGTCTGCTGATCAGGATGACTGGGTCTCTTTTTTGCCTTTGGCTGAGTTTGCTCTTAATAAAAGGGCTAGCTCTGCCACTTTGATGTCTCCGTTTTTCTGTAATTCTGGTTTTCACCCTCGATTTTCTTCAGGACAGACGGAAGCTTCTGTCTGTCCAGGTGTTGACTCTGTTGTTGAGCGTATGCAACAGATTTGGGACCAGGTAGTGGAGAGGTTGTCCCTCTCTCAGGAGAAGGCCCAGCGGTTTGCTAACCGGCATAGGACTGATGGTCCTCGGTTTAAAGTGGGGGACTTGGTCTGGTTGTCCTCAAAGAATATTCCTATGAGAGTAGCATCTCCTAAATTTAAGCCTAGGTTCATTGGACCTTATAAGATCATGGAGATTATTAATCCTGTTTCTTTTCGTTTGCTTCTTCCAGGGACATTTAAGATCCATAACGTGTTCCACAAGTCCTTGTTGAAAAGGTTTGTTGAGCCAGTGGTTCCTGCTACTGTGCCTCCTGACCCTGTTTTGGTTGAGGGCAATCTGGAGTATGTGGTTGAGAAAATATTGGATTCTCGTTTTTCTAGACGAAGACTCCAGTATTTGGTTAAATGGAGAGGTTATGGTCAGGAAGACAATTCTTGGGTGTTTGCTTCGGACATCCATGCTAGGAGACTTATCCGTGCGTATCATAGAACTCATCCTGACCGACCTGGTTGCTCAAATGAGGGTTCGGTGACCCCTCCTCAAGGGGGGGGTACTGTTGTGAATGGGTTTGAGATGAGTTCTGAGCAGAGGCTCCCTCTGGTGGTTACAAGCGGTACTAGTGAAGATTGTGAGGACTGGGAATCAGGTGTTACTGACTGGTCTTATATAAGGGAGTCATTTTCCCATCAGGGTTGCCGGTGATCAATTGTTCTGGTCTGAATCCTTCATTCCAGTTTCCCTTGTAGCCTGCTGTGTCGTGTCTGCATCTCCTGCTACCAGATAAGAATTTTTCTTCTTTTGTGTTGTTGCTATATTTTTGCATTTTGCCCTGCACTTCTTTGGGGGCCTTCTGGGTCCCCTCCGGGGGCTTCTGCCTTCTCAGTTTAGTTCAGCCACTGAGTTTTGTTCTTTTGCTTTTTCCAGTTTTTTCAGTGGCTGCTGTTTTGATTTTGTTACACCAGAGAGCTAATTTAGGTGGTAGAGGTCGTGTGATCTCAGGTGATTTTGAAATTAGTAGAGTTGGTGTTTTTCAGGGTTTTCTGGGATTGCAGTAAGTACCCTTCCTGTCCTTTTCTATTTAGATAGTTTGGGCCCCAGCGTTTGCTCATTCTATTTTCTTTCTGTGTCAGTATTTCCTCTTGTCTAACCGCCATTACATGTTTGGGGGCTTTCTATTATCTTTGGGGTTCTGCTCCGGGGCAGATAGCTTTCCTATTTCTATCTTTAGGTGTAGTTGGTTTCTCAGGCTGTGACGAGGCGTCTAGGACCAACGTAGGAACGCTCCACGGCTGCCTCTAGTTGTGGTGGTTAGTCAGGGTACTGCAATCCCATAGATTCCAACTGCTCTGGTGTATTGCCTTTTTTACCTGCACTCCTCAGCTACCGAAACAAAACACACATGGTTGAGAGGCTGTGCGAACAGAGGCAGGCTGTAATGCATTTGTGGGAGGATACACGGGCAGGCAGTTTGAGGGCAGACATGGAGATGTCAGGTGTGCAGTGGTCAAAGCTGAAAGACCTCTGTAAAGTCCTTCAGTGTTTCAAGGAATGCACACGGCTGGTAAGCACAGACGACGCCATCATAAGCATGAGCATCCCACTTATGAGGCTGCTCATGCAAACTTTGATGCACATTAAGGATCAGGCGTCTGCAGCGGAGGAGGAAGAGGAGGAGGAGGAGGGAAGTCTTGATGACAGTCAGCCATTGTCTGCTCAGGGAACTGTCCTGGACGAGGTGGAGGAAGAAGAGGAAGAGGAGAAGGATGAGGGGGATGATTATTTTGGGGAGGAGGATGCTTCTCAGGGGGCAAGAGAAAATGTTGACTTGCCAAGGTCAGGTACAGGGTTTGTGCGTGACTGGAGGAATGTGGATTTGGCAGAAAGTGCTCCTCCACCCACCACTGGCAGTGCATCATTGACACCTGGAACATTGGCCTACATGTGTGATTATGTCTTGCGGATCCTTAAAAGGTACCCCCGCATTGCCAAAATGATGAAGGATGACGACTACTGGTTGGCCAGCATCCTCGATCCACGTTATAAAGGCAAATTACAGAACATCATGCCACAGGAGAACCTAGAGCTAATATTGGCGAACAAACAATCAACTCTGGTAAACTGTTTGTTAGAGGCATTCCCAGCACACAGCAGCGGTGCAGGTTCTACCACGAGCCGTACTGGGCCAAATGGAAGAGGTGTTTGTGGCGCACACAGCCGAAGTGGCGTTGGAGACAGGGGTTTCAAGACCATGTTGTGGACTGATTTATTTAGTACCGCTCACACGACTGTTAATAATGAATCGATTGCAACAGACAGGAGACAGCAGTTGTCAACTATGATTCAAAATGACCTCTCCTCCCCTATCAATGTTTCCCTCACAGTTCATTCCCCTTTGACTACTGGGCCTGTAAACTGGACACCTGGCCTGAATTGGCACAATATGCCTTACAGGAGCTCGCTTGCCCTGCTGGTAGTGTGCTATCAGAAAGAGTCTTCAGTGCTGCTGGATCAATCCTGACAGAAAGAAGGACCCGGCTGTCGACCCAAAATGTTGCTGATCTCACCTTCATTAAAATGAACCATGCCTGGGTTTCAAAGGATTTTGTCCCACCTTCCCCTGATGACACATAGGTTGCCAGCAAAATGGTTAGCTTTGTCCTCCTCTTCCTCCGACTTCTCCAATTCCTCCATTTGCAGCTGCTGAACGTCCAGCCTACACCTCAACATATAGCACAAAAACACCTCCCAAATATATGTCAGAAAGGGTCCAGAGTTTTTCTTAATTAAAATTAAATTTTATTTAGACACAATTAAATTAAAATAATACAGAGTAACAACACCGAGCAGATAGAGGAGAGGGAACAATTTTTCTCTCACAATGTAAATTGATTGCACAAAAGGTATGAGTATATTAACCAAGAAATTGGTTAAAGATTATATCATACACACATAAGATAATAAATTAATAAATTACTAAATCTAGATACATGCTATTCAAATCCATATAATGAAAGTGCTAATGTGCAGTTGATTTTATAAATAATAGCAGCATAGAGATAATAGGCTTCCAATATGAATATAAATCAATACCAAAACAAATTATTTAGTTAATCTCCCAATAAATATCATACCATAAAGTGCTATTGTGCAATCCAAATACCAGCGGAAATAAGGGAATAGAGGTATATTAAAATTAATCTAAACGTGCAAAAACGCGCGTTGAGGCGGCAGGCTGGGACTGGGAATTTCTCTCCTTTGTAAGTGCAATACTGGCATCAATTTATCTTTAGTGTCCACCACTTTTGGGGCAATTTTGGCTGTGTATCTATGCTGCTATCCAATTGGTTTGCACATTAGCACCTTATGTGTTGGTTTTTGTTAGTGTTATACTGGCATTAGTAATTTTCCAGTGCCTATAAGGTTAAGTGCAATTTTGGCCACTTGCTCACACTGTTTCTTGATTAGCAGGCACATTAGCACCTTTTCGTATAGATTTTCAATATAGACTTTTTATTGGACACATATGGGCATTACTGGGGATATTAATTCTTACTATTGATTGCCTTTTTGCACGTTTAGATTAATTTTAATATACCTCTATTCCCTTATTTCCGCTGGTATTTGGATTGCACAATAGCACTTTATGGTATGATATTTATTGGGAGATTAACTAAATAATTTGTTTTGGTATTGATTTATATTCATATTGGAACCCTATTATCTCTATGCTGCTATTATTTATAAAATCAAATGCACATTAACACTTTCATTATATGGATTTGAATAGCATGTATCTAGATTTAGTAATTTATTAATTTATTATCTTATGTGTGTATGATATAATCTTTAACCAATTTCTTAGTTAATATACTCATACCTTTTTGCAATCAATTACATTGTGAGAGAAAAATTGTTCCCTCTCCTCTATCTGCTCGGTGTTGTTACTCTGTATTATTTTAATTTAATTGTGTCTAAATAAAATTTAATTTTAATTAAGAAAAACTCTGGACCCTTTCTGACATATATTTGGGAGGTGTTTTTGTGCTATTGATCAAATTGAGTTATATACATTGATTGTGTTCCAAATAGGGATTTATTGTGTGTAATACACCTCAACATATGCCAGTTTTTGCACCTCCCTAACTGTGCTGTACCCCCCCAGGGCCGGCGTCAGCACCTGGCGCACCCGCACACTGGCGTACTATGAGGGGCCCTGTGCCAGTGCCGGCGCCCACGAGTGGGCCCTCTCAGCTTGCTCAGGGCCCCAGCACTTGCAATACTTACCTCTCCCTTCTCCACCGCTGTGACGTCTTCCGCTTTCACTGACAGTGACATTCAGGTCAGAGAAGCGCGATGACGTCACGTCTGTGCGCCCTCTCCTGAACAGTCACAGTGCAGAGAGCTGGAAGATGGCGACACACTGAGGAGTCCAGGTAGAGCATGGGCCAGCGAGAGAAGGTATTTCATTTTTTTAAATGTTTGGAGCAATATATGGGGAGCATTATACACTGGAGAATCATATAGGGGCCCATCATACACTGAGCATCATAATGGGGCCCATTTAAACTGGAGCATTATATATGGGCCCATCAAACACTGTGCATTATAAATGGGGACCATCATACACTGGAGCATCATCCATGGGGCCATCATATACTGGAGCATCATATGGGGCCCATTATATATGGAGCATTATATAGGCCCATCATACACTGGAGCATCAGCCATGGGCCATCATACACTGGAGCATTTTTAAATGGGGCCCATCATACACTGGAGCATCATATACGGGCCCATTATACATGGAGCATCATATGGGGCCATTTATATACGGAGCATTATATGGCCCATCATACACTGGAGCATTCAGCCATGGTGCCCATCATATACATGGAGCATTATAAATTGGGGCCATCATACACTGGAGCATCATATACGTGGCACATTATTCATTGGAGCATCATATGGGGCCCATTATATATGGAGCATTATATAGGTCCATCATACTGGAGCATCATCCATGGGACCTATCATATTATGGAGCATCTATGGGGCCCATATTATGGTGCATATATAGGCCCCATCATATCATGGAGCATCATCAGGCCATCTTTATACTAGAGCATCATATGGGGTTCATTTATTATAGGCATCATATAGGTATGGAGCATCATATGGAGCACATATGGGGCCTATTCTGTATGGAGCCCATTCTGTATGGAGGAATATATGGGGCCCACATATAACTGTATGGAGCTTATATGCGACTCATTATACTGTTAGAAGCAATATGTGGGGCTTCATTATACTCTATGGGACCGTCCTATTACTGTATGGTACATTATATGGGGACCATCTTTACTGGAGCATTATGTGGAGCTCATCATATACTGTATGGAACATTATATGGGACCAATTATGTATGGAGCAATATATGGGGCTCATATTCTGTATGGCGCACTATGTGGTGGCCTAATACTGGTATGGAGGAATAAACTGTCCGGTTTTTGAGCTATTGCAGACTTTAAAATAGATATAAAGAAGTGAAGTATTTGGCATTGTACTATACCTATATTTCACTGCCATATCGGAGCATCATGAATTGTGGTATGTGTTAAAGGGGCCCACTGAGACTCTTTGGCCCGGGGCCCACGAAAACCTGGAGCCAGCCCTACCCCCCCACAACTTTAGCCAAATACCCCCAGTTTTCAATGCGTTACTATTAGTGTTGAGCATTCCGATACCGCAAGTATCGGGTATCGGCCGATATTCGCGTTATCGGAATTCCGATACTTAATTCCGATACTTTTTCAATATCGTATACCGGAATCGGAAGTTCCCATAATTCTTTGAGAGGCAATGTGATTTTAGTCAGCCAATGAGGAATCCTACGAAGTGTGGGCACATCCTGTAATGCTGCGGTCATCTTAACTAATGGCATGGCTGTGATTGGCTGCTGAAATGATGTCAGAATGCACTATAAAAGGCGCCGCCGCCATTTTAGCGTCACTGTGCTGTGAATTCAGATAGGGACAGAACGCTACTCTGCTGACTCTGAGGGACAGTTAGAGATTGCGATTTAGTGTACTGTGCTGTAGGCAGGCTATCACCAACCGCTGTGTAAAGCTTCCTTTTGCCTGCAGTGTTGTTTTAACAGCTCTGCAAGGTGTGTGTGAGTGCAGGTGACGCTGCAGTTTGCTCTGCATCCAACGCTGTCTGTAGGCATCTGCACGTGTCACTCACAGACTCTTTTTTTTTTTCTTTAGTGTAATTCTAGCTGCTCCATTCAATAGAAATTATAGTGTGATGCGCTTCCATCCGTATCCAATACATTGGTTGCAAACACTATAGAAGTAGACAAAGGAGTAGCCTTTCACAGATTGTGGACAGTTGTGTTTCAGTGTTCACTTCAGTCTGTGTTTTTTATTTTTTGAGTGCATATCACGCTCCAGTTACTTGTTCAAGCACTGCTGCTTGTACTCTGCTGAGCGTGTCTCAGTGCCTCATCCTTTTCATTTTTCTCCAATTGGTGCTTCTCCATTATATTTGAAAAAAATCTAATCTATTAGTGTGACGCGCTTCCATCCGTATACAATACATTGGTTGCAAACACTATAGAAGTAGACAAAGGAGTAGCCTTTCCCAGATTGTGGACAGTTGTGTTTCAGTGTTCACTGCAGTCTGTGATTTTTTTTTTTTGAGTGCACATCACGCTCCAGTTACTTGTTCAAGCACTGCTGCTTGTACTCTGCTGAGCGTGTCTCAGTGGCTCATCCTTTTCATTTATCTCCAATTGGTTCTGCTCCATTCCATTTAAAATCTAATCTATTAGTGTGACGCGCTTCCATCCGTATACAATACATTGGTTGCAAACACTATAGAAGTAGACAAAGGAGTAGCCTTTCCCAGATTGTGGACAGTTGTGTTTCAGTGTTCACTGCAGTCTGTGGTTTTTTTTTTTTTGAGTGCACATCACGCTCCAGTTACTTGTTCAAGCACTGCTGCTTGTACTCTGCTGAGCGTGTCTCAGTGGCTCATCCTTTTCATTTATCTCCAATTGGTTCTGCTACATTCCATTTAAAATAAATCTAATCTATTAGTGTGACGCGCTTCCATCCGTATACAATACATTGGTTGCAAACACTATAGAAGTAGACAAAGGAGTAGCCTTTCCCAGATTGTGGACAGTTGTGTTTCAGTGTTCACTGCAGTCTGTGTTTTTTTTTTTTTTGAGTGCACATCACGCTCCAGTTACTTGTTCAAGCACTGCTGCTTGTACTCTGCTGAGCGTGTCTCAGTGGCTCATCCTTTTCATTTATCTCCAATTGGTTCTGCTCCATTCCATTTAAAATCTAATCTATTAGTGTGACGCGCTTCCATCCGTATACAATACATTGGTTGCAAACACTATAGAAGTAGACAAAGGAGTAGCCTTTCCCAGATTGTGGACAGTTGTGTTTCAGTGTTCACTGCAGTCTGTGTTTTTTTTTTTTGAGTGCACATCACGCTCCAGTTACTTGTTCAAGCACTGCTGCTTGTACTCTGCTGAGCGTGTCTCAGTGGCTCATCCTTTTCATTTATCTCCAATTGGTTCTGCTACATTCCATTTAAAATAAATCTAATCTATTAGTGTGACGCGCTTCCATCCGTATACAATACATTGGTTGCAAACACTATAGAAGTAGACAAAGGAGTAGCCTTTCACAGATTGTGAATAGTTGTGTTTCAGTGTTCACTGCAGTCTGTGAGGTATTTTTTTTTTTTTTTTTTTAAATGCAGATCACGCTCCATTTACTTCTTCAACCACCGCTGCGTGTACTCTGCTGAGTGTCTGTCACTGGCTCATCCTTGTCATTTTTCTAAAATTGGTGCTGCTTTATTCTATTTAAAATAATTCAAATCTATTACAGTGACGTGCTTCCATCCGTATACAATACATTGGTTGCAAACAATATAGAAGTACACAAACGGGCCTTTCACAGCTACTGAACATGGGTTTTTAATTTTTAACTAAAATATGTATTTTTTCAAATGACACAAATATAAGTAATGTTGAAGAGGAATAGTCCTACATCCATTGTTTGCACAATATTACAGGTGTACATCATGTCCCTTAATCAACAATGTATTATTATATTTACTTGTATGCTTTTATTTAAAAGCCAAGAACACAGAAGGATAACCTTCGCACTGCAGCTGTTGTCAAAGTTCAACCCACATTATGCACTTCCAACATTGCAGCATTTGAGGCATGATGTGAGTTGGATTTGTCAAAGTTATGGAGTGAGAAGGTTCACCATCAGTACCCTATAGCATAAGTATGCTTTTGTGTTAGCATTTGTGTTAGACATGTGGATATCTGCCATAATATGTCACAATTATTTAGTTACAGATTTGTTACCAACACTAATCATTGAATGGTTTTAAATTTGACGTTTCACTTGTTTACAGCTTAGAAATAAGGGTGTAGCCTGATATCTATGTGTAGCACTAGCCACTTTAACATGTCATGTTTTTTTCAACATGTGTAGCTAGGTAGCAGTAATTTTTGCCGGACACACAGCAGGGGAACAGCAGGCGTTACTGAACCCCACAAACACATCATCGATTGTTTTGATCTGTGCATCCAACACTTCTGAGCCCAGGGTCAAGGAGGGTGTAGCCTGAGGCCTAGTATGAGATGTTTGAACTTTAATTTGAACTTTAATTTGGAGTTAGCAGCATTAATTTTTGTCAGACACGCAGCAGGGGAACAGCAGGCGTTACTGAACCCCACTATCACTATAGCTTGTGTATTGGTCTGTGGACACGACACTTCTGAGCAGCAACTGGCAGTGTTGTAGCCCAGGGAGTATAGCTCAGGTGGTAGAAAGATGAACATAACAGGAGACATGGAAAACGTTGCCAACCAGTTAGTTAATCTGAAACCGGACAGGCAAATTCAGGCGAGATCCATGCCTAGTTCATTTTCAGAAAAGTAAGCCGTTCTACATTATCGGAGGATAGTCGCATGCAACGGTCTGTTAGTACACCACCTGCAGCAGTAAAGACGCGCTCCGATAATACACTGGCAGCAGGGCAAGCCAGCACCTCCAATGCATACTGGCTAAGCTCTGGCCATGTATCCAGCTTAGAGACACAAAACTTGAATGGGGAAGAGCCATCTGGGAGTACACTGAGAGGGCAAGACATGTAGTCTGTCACCATCTTACGGAAATGTTGCCTCCTGCTGACTGGAGCCGTTCGGATGGTGTAGACATTGGTGGCGCTGCCACAAAACTTCGACACATTTGGAACATACTGTTCTTGCCCTGTGCAGAGGCGCTGCTTGTGCTCCCTCTTGTTGCAGAGCTGTCTCCACTGCCTCGACGCACAGAGCTGCTTTGTAAAGCAGTAGCAGCAGCGCTCTCGGCTGGAATGGAGAACATTATGGATTGCACCAGTGTGTCTTGGTACTTCCGCATTTTACGCTCCCGGTTCAACGGTGTGATGAGGCTTTGTAAGTTGTCCCGGTAGCGAGGGTCTAGGAGGGTGTACACCCAATAATCAGACGTGGTGTGAATGTGTTCGATGCGGCGGTCGTTTCTCAGCCACTGCAGCATGAAATCAACCATGTGCTGCAGACTCCCAACTGGCCAAGAAACGTTGTCCCCTGCAAGAGGCGTCATCTCTGCCTGCTGTGCATCACCCCACCCTTGGTCTACATACTGACTAGAGCATTGTCTACCTCCCTCTGGAGCGATGTCTTCCTCCTCCATTGACTCCTCCTCATCCTCCTCACAAAGTCCTTCAAATACATATAAATTTACAAAATTTAAAACTCAAAATTTAAAAACTTTGTATCATAATTCTGTAACATCAGTTTATGGAAACACAATAGCATTACAAAAGGATAGACAAAAAATGTACATTATGTGCTTTGTAAATACATTAAAAGTTTGTAATGGTTATGAAAATATAGACAGCGACTCTGGAGGTTCAATTGTTGATACAGCATGGTACTTTGAAAGTCCTCCAGCCCTTTGTGAGGAACCACGTTGCGCTGACTGTCCAGAAGGTGATGGAATTTGTGACTCCTCATCCTCCACCTCTTCCAAAACCTCATGCCTTAGTGCTTGCAGTGTTTTTTGAAGCAGGCAGATAAGGGGGACAGTCAGGCTGACTAGTGCATCATCTGCACTCGCCATCCGCGTTGACTCATCAAACGCACGCAAAACGTGGCAGATATCCTTCATAGAGTTATTCGCCACTCATTACACTGGCAGTGGCTGCCCATTCATTATAGGATCCAATTCTAATTACTGGTTCTCACCAACAAAGCTCTCCACAGCGCAGCACCCCCCTACATCTCCTCCCTTATTTATATTTATCGGCCTAACCGACTGCTGCACTCTGCAAACGACCTTCGACTAACCTCTGCACTAATCCGTACCTCCCACTCCCAACTCCAAGACTTCTCCCGCGCTGCGCCAATCCTCTGGAATGCTCTACCCAAGAAATTAGGACTATCCGCAATTTGGATGGTTTCAGGCGCTCCCTCAAAACACATTTGTTCACAGTGGCCTATCACATTCACTAATTAAAGTCATTCTATGTGTAATTCTGTGTGTGTAGCCCATTCACTATCTCCATGCATCCCTCACTCCCTTAAAATGGCTGGACCATCATTGTAAAAACACCATTGTATATAAACACCTGTACTTTGTATCTCCCCCACCTCATTGTAGATTGTAAGCTTTCACCAGCAGGGGCGGCTGATTTTGCTTTAATTATTGTATTGTTAACGTTGTTACTTATGACTTGTGTTTTGAAACTGTTAAACTGTAAAGCACTGCGGAATATTATGGCGCTATATAAATAAATAATATTATTATTCTTATTATAGAGGCCCACTCAGTAGTGGTGAAGTGTGAACGGCGCAAATTGCGAGTTGACTGCGCCTGATGCAGCTGATACTCCATTACTGTTGGCTGCTGCTCACACAACCGCTCCAACATATGTAACGAGGAATTCCACCTGGTGGGTACGTCACATATGATGCGATGTTCATGAAGGTGAAATCTGCGTTGCAGAGCTGCAATCAGCGATCTGGCCATGCTGGAACGTCGCAAGTGAGCGCACTCTAGGCGGACCTTGTGCAGCAGTGCATCAAGATCCGGATAGTCCCTCAAAAAACTCTGCACGACCAAGTTGAGCACATATGACAGACATGGTATGTGAGTGAGGTTGCCAAGGCCCAGAGCTGCCACCAGATTTCGGCCATTGTCACACACTACCAAGCCTGCCTGTAGATTCTCTTCCAAAAACCACACGTCGCTCTCCTGCTTTATGGCATTACAGAGCTCCTGCGCTGTGTGGCTAAGATTCCCCATGGAAATTAATTTCAGGACGGCCTGTTGACATTTGGACACGGCTGTGCTCATATCGGTCGCAACAGGTAAACGTTCACGGGTCCATGTGGAGGTAGACCGTGACGGCTCCTGCAGCGATGATTCTGAGGAACTGGAGTAGGAGGAGGAATCAATGTGTACAGACTTGATTCCTGCAATCCTTGGAGTTGGCAGAACACGTACAGCGCCACTCGCAAGATCAGTACCCGGCTGCACAACATTGACCCAATGGGCAGTGAGGGAAAGGTATTGTCCCTGGCCATGGGTGTTAGAACCCTCTTGTTAGGTTTTGTTTCAGTTTGCTGGTCACATGACCTTTTTTCCCTATTTAGTCTGGCTCCGCCCTTCTGGCTTTGCTAGACTTCATTGTATTATCTACTGTTAAGCTAGCCGGGTGCTTAGGTGCCTTAATCTGTCAGTTTTGCTTGATGTTAAGATCACAAAGTATTTATTTTTCTGTTTAATTATCCATGCTACAATTTATGTTAGGAGGTGTCCACCTTTTCTCCCAGTCCCTAGATCTTGTAGGGATTACTCCCTCGCAACTATAGGTCTTCGTTCACACTAGATGAGGACTTTAGCGGGTCTGGTCGCAGGATCAGGTTCCCCGTTACATCGTAGGGATTCAGCTTAGTTGTATTGTAGGGACAGAATTCCCTTCTTTCCTTACTGGTTGTAGCAGATCATAACAATGGGTACTGGTCCACGCATCGGTGGTCAGGTGGACCTTGCTACTGAGGGCTTTTAGTAGCGCATGTTTAATTTTTCCCTCAACATGCTTTTGCAGACCAGGGACGGCTTGCCTGCTGAAATGAAATCGGCTTGGCACATTGTATTGTGGGACTGACAATGATATTCAGTTACGGAAACTGTCTGTCTCCACCAGCCTGAATCACAGCATTTCAAGGGACAGGAGTTTTGCAATGCCAGCATTCAGAGCCTGTGCTCGTGCATGGTTTGCGGAGTATGGCCGTCTTTTATCCCATGCCTGTGCTACCGATGGCTGTTTTGTGGCCTGGGAGTGTGAGGATGACAGGGAACTTGCTGCTGTGTGTGGAATAACAGTTTGTCTCTGGACAACAGTGGCCGAGGTTCTTCCATGGCGATCCTGTGAGGAAGCAGAACCAGCTGTGTGTGAGCTCGATGAAGAGGCTTCAACACAACCTGAAGATGTAGGTGCTGCTGTAGGTTGGCCTACATCTCCAGTGTGTCTTTGTAACTCAACTACGTGCTTTGTCCGCACATGTTTCCACATATTTGTGGTATTGAGGTGACTGACACTTTTAGCTATTTTTAATTTTTGATTACACAGCTTGCATTTCACATAGCAAATATCATGTGCAAGTGTGTGAAAAAAGGACCACGCAGTGCAAGTCCTGGGAGCGCACGTTTTGACTTTTGGAAGACAACTGCTCCGAACAGGTGCCAAACTGGAGGCTACAGGCAACCGAGTCTGCAGCCTAACTCTCCCTCCTGTTTGTACCGTTGGGGCAATGTCTTCCTCTATCTTCCTTCTATCACTAACCATTTCTCTAGGCCTCTCCCAGCTTTCAACCAAAGTACTGGTTCTCAGCCACAAAGCTATCCACAGTGCAGCACCCTCCTACATCTCCTCCCTCATTTCTATCTATCGGCCTAACCGACTGCTGCGCTCTGCAAACGACTTTCGACTAACCTCTGCACTAATACGTACCTCCCACTCCCGACTCCAAGACTTCTCCTGCTCTACGCCAATCCTCTGGAATGCTGTACCCCAAGAAATTAGGACTATCCACAATTTGCATGGTTTCAGGCGCTCCCTCAAAACACATTTGTTCAGAGCGGCCTATCACATTCACTAATCAAAGTCATTCTATGTATTCTGTGTAACTGTGTGTGTGTCTCTAGCCCATTCACTATCTCCATCCCTCAGTCCCTTAAGATGGCTGGAACATCATTGTAAATGCACCATTGTATATAAACACCTATACTTTGTATCTCCCCCATCTCATTGTACATTGTAAGCTGTCACGAGCAGGGGCGACTTATTTAGCTTAAATTATTGTATTGTTAACGTTGTTACTTATGACTTGTGTTCTGAAACTGCTAAACTGTAAAGCGCTGCGGAATATGATGGCGCTATATAAATAAATATTATTATTATTCCTCTGAGCTGCTCCCACCACCTTCCTGTTCCTCATGCCATGTTGGGTCTTGGACCTCATCATCTCCACTACCCTCTTCCAACACCTGCTGTTGGGTGGTCTGGCCAGCACCATGCTCAACAGAAACTGGCACCTGGGTCTCATCATCATCAGATGCGTTCTGCGGTGTGCTGACCATCGGCACTGTCTCACCCGCCTCTTCAGATTCAGAGAGACACAGCTGTTGCGCATCACTGCATACTCCCTCTTCACATTACAGAATGCTGCTTGGCTGGGCCCCTGTTTGCAAGCCAATAGATTCTGAGAACAGAAGCAGACACTCAGCTGGCTCCTGTACAGAACTCTCTGACTGCCTGGGCAATTTGCCAGGCGGTGAAGAGACAGATGGTTGCCCAACAGTGCTGTGGTCCTGAGAGGAGGTGGAAGCAATTGAAGTCGATGCATTGGCTGACATCCAAACAACAACGGCTTCAATTTGTTCTTCCCGCAGCAGGGGGGTACTCCGAGCTCCTACAAAAGTGCGCATAAAGGAACGCTCACGGGGAAAACTGGTGGATGCTGTGTCACTGGGGGCCGCAGCAGCCACAGAATCCCCACGTCCTCTCCCTGAAGAAACTCCACGACCACGTGCCTTACTCCCTGCCTTCTTCATCTTGGTAGATTGATAAAGAAAGTCTGAAAAGTTATAAGGTCTAAGTGTGGTTATTCCGCAGAGACTGCAGTGAACACTGCACACAACTGTTCACTACCCAATGCGTCTCAGCGTGAAGGCAGTCTGTGCGTCAAAACAAAGGCACAAGCATACATCCATGTACCCTGTTTATAAAGGTATATAAAAAAAATTATGTAGTAGTGACGCACACTTTATTGAGGTACAGTATTACATCGCCATTCACCATCTGTGGCTATGCAGTCTCATCTATATATACCTTATCTATCTGTTGTCATGCTTCCAAGTCGACAGTCAGCCATAAATAGCAATTTTCACTATGCACTATGCACTTTTTAAAGGTTATGTTTGTTAATAAAAATGATTATTGCCACATATTATGAGTATTACATGATGGAAATTGTATAATTTTGTATAAAATATTTAGTGACATTATTCAGCAAATGGAACATTTTAGTAATATCACAGATAACTTGTAATGCTGATGATGTTTTGAAGTCAGACATTCATTGTCTATACAATAAAAATGGTGTACATACTGTTACTTATCCATCATTAATGGATTCAGATATGTACTTGTATGCTTTTATGTACAACCGTATAGCAGATTCCTTAACTAATTTATTTTGTGGTTTGCATTGCTGTTCAACATGTTAATGTATGTGTTTATGTTTGTCAATTCTTTATTTATCTAGATATTAGTTTAAATGAAATCATCATCTTATGGTAGTAAAGGTTATCTTTCTCTTGTTTGAAGTATAGACATTTAAAATTGACAGGTAACAAGGAAATTACTTGATCTAGTATTTAAACATCCTCCTTGACCCTGGGCTCCAACACCGCCAGTTGTTGCTCGGAAGTGCTGTTAGCACAGTCAACACTTGCTCCTGTGTTACTGGGGTTCAGTAACGTCAGCTGGTCCTCGGTTGTGCCATTGGCTCTTTTCCTTCTGCTGCCCCTCCGGGTTCCAGTACCGTCAGCTGGTTCTCCGCAGTGCCTTTGGCCTAGGTGCCTCCATCTCGGTATCCGAGTTCCAGCAACGTCTGCTGGTCCTTGGTAGTGCTTTGGAGCACAGGTACCTCCTGCTTAGTAACCGTGTCCCAGTAACGTCAGCTGGTCCTCGGTTGTGCCATTGGCTCTTTTCCTTCTGCTGCCCCTCCGGGTTCCAGTACCGTCAGCTGGTTCTCCACAGTGCCTTTGGCCTAGGTGCCTCCATCTCGGTATCCGAGTTCCAGCAACGTCTGCTGGTCCTTGGTAGTGCTTTGGAGCACAGGTACCTCCTGCTTAGTAACCGTGTCCCAGTAACATCAGCTGGTACAAGATTGTGCTACAAATACAAGATACGGAACAAGAGACACAAGAACAATAAGCAGAAGATCTAAAAGCAGAAGAACATGAAGTATAAGACCAAAATGAAGAGCAAAATATATGCTCTAAATTCTAAGCAGAAGAAGACTAAGCAGTGTATGGGGGTGAGTCCGTTCCTCCTCGTGGTGCCCCTGGAAAATGCCTGCTGCTGCTGCAGGCTAAACTGAACACGGACAAATACTGTTGTAATTTAAATCTTTTGTGACAGCAAGAACGGAAGGATGAACAATTCATACTTTTACAGATTACAAGTACAGGAATCTCTGTCACAAATAAGAATATGATGAAGAAGATGAAGGGAAGAAGATGAAGAATTTGAATATGAAGAAGATTATTAGTTAATATAACAATATGAGTAATGTAAACAAAACATGAATAGCAAGAAGTTTAAGAAGAAGATTAAGAAGGTGAAGATGAAGAATAATTTGATGAGAAAGATGATGCTGCTGAAGATTATGAAGGAGAAAGTGTGGCATGGCAAAAGTTAAAAAGGTGAAGAGCATGGAAGTTGTGAAACATACATATTTGCCAAAATAGAAAAAAGGTTAACAACATTGTCAATTTGTTAGTCAATCCAACGTATTTCCAAAAAAAAAATATTTAATGCTATTCCAATGCATTGGGTTAAACATGTATGCCTTTATTGTCTCCTCAACCTCCCCCCAATACATTCTACATTACTCTTTGTTGTTTTCCTTCATGTACAATTAACCAACAAGGCAAGAATGGTTTTTTTTAATGTCGATATTTGGTTCCCATAGACTTACATTGGACTTCCGGTATCGGAATCGGTATCGACGATATTTAGTGATATTGGCGATACCATTCCGATCCGATATTTTGATA